>OZ002740.1:179648066-180073199 GCA_963924295.1 Dioctria rufipes
GGACCCAGTTGGTTAAGGCAGCCAAGCCAAGACTGGCCACAAGATAAGATACAACTATTACAACAACAGAATGGAGGAATTATTTTAGACAAGTACGAACAGTTTGAGATAAAAAAAAGCGATTTCACTACACAAACACATTCTCAATGATCAATTAGATGAGTACTCGAATAGTCCGTGAATAGAACCGCTAACATACCAAAATAAAAATAATTGTAATCCCAGATTAGCTAGGTAGTGAGTAACCCGATGATGCCTCAGTAGGGCGAAACGCGTCGTTTTTTGTTTTTAAAACGTGCATAAATTAATATTTTGGAACAATATAAATGTTTTCTTATTTAAAAAATTTTGTAAAAAATTTTTGTGTTTAAATGGCTTTTAACAATATGTTCCAACAAGTGCCTTCAAAAAAATCGCCTGTTAAATTATTGATATACATGCCGAATAGTAAAGGACCAAGGATAGAACCTTGAGGAGCCCCTTGATAAAGGAGCTGTACATTAGAAAATGTATTATTCGCTTTATCGACTTGATCTCGTATCGACAGGAAATTACTGATTAATCTTAAAGCCGATGAGGAGAAAAAAAATGTATTCTTAAGTTTAGAAAGTAAAATAGAGTGATTGACACTATCAAATGCTTTACTGAAATCAAGAAGAACGAGTATCATTAGAAGGTCATTATCAAGAGCTTCATGAATATCAGTTGTAACTTTTAAAGGAGCAGTTTCAGAACTATGTTTTGCTCTGACTTCAGATTGCCACTTTGAGAGTAGGTTATTACATTCAATCAACTCAGTCGCTTGATTATACACTATTTTCGCTAACCACTCAGCAAGAAAATTTAATAAACTAATTGGCTGGAAATCGCTGGGACCATTAGGGCGAGCTTTCTTAGGAATGGGAACAACAAGTACACACTTCCACTTAGTGGGGAACTGTGATGTCATTAGACACTGATTATAAATGTGCGTTAACGGGCTTATTATAAATGGAGAAATTAATTTCACGAAATTCGGAGATAGTGTGTCCGGCCCGGAGGCATTTGACTGGATAGAATATATTAGATTAGAGGATCCATCCATTTGAGGGCTGCTCATGCTAAATTCAGGATTGGGTTGATTAGAGATCTCGTTGATGACATTATTGATAGAATGTGGACAGGTACTAGAAGTTGCAAAGAAGTCATTCAATACATCAGGATCAGGAACGATTTTAGGCTTATCGTCTCCATAAATACCCACATTGCGAATGTTCTTCCAAGGTTTCTTGGCAGATTGATTTGGGTCCAGTTCCAATCCAAGATTCGCACGTTCAGTAGATCGAATCAGCCTTAGTACCCTATTACGGGTAATCCTATATCTATTGAGATCTATCTCAGTATGATTTCTTTTGTATTTTTTTAGTAAGAAATCACGCTCAGCCATTGATTGATCCAGGGACAATGCTGGGGACGAAAATTACATGTTCTGAGTGGGGCATATTTATCATATAGGTACAAAACAGCTCTATTAGGAATTTCTATTTTATCATCGAGAATACTACAGTTGTAAAGATTGTCCCAATGAATATTATTACATCCCGATGCTAGTAAATCCTTATCAATATTATTAAAATCCCTATATGTGAACGACGTCATGGTTGGTAATGAATCTATTCTCATTTTGTAAGTCAAGTAAAAAAAGTCGTGCTCAAAGTTGCTCGGTGGGGAGATCTGATTGTGGAAAAGAATATTGACCATATTAGTAGTTAAGATACAGTCCAACTGAGATGGCGATGAGGTATTGTGATATGTGGGCAGATTGTTCAAAACTTTGAGGTCCAGCCTCTGAACAAGATATAATAGATTACCAAGTGACGGGCTAGACCTGAGAGTACTAAAATTCAAATCCCCAAAAGCAACTACATTCTGGTATACCGCAATAGTTGAAGAGACAGCGTTTTCCAGTTCGGAGGAATTTTCAGAATAATAACAATTTGGGGGGCAGTAAATTCCAAAAAGAGCGTATATTTCGAAACGCGAACTAATCTCAACCCCAATAAACTCAACATTTGCTCCATTGATAACTGAGACATTCAGAGACTTATGGACATAAATGGAAACTCCCCCTCCTGTGCGCTCCTCGCGGTCTACTCTAAAAATCTTATAATGAGGAAGAGATATAAATGTTGAGTTAATATTCTTGTCCAGCCATGTGTCAGATATAACTAATGCGTGGAAATTGGATCCATTGAACATGTCACTAAAAAGGTCAGTTTTATTTCCTAAACTCCTTGCATTTAGGTATATGACATTAAGACCCGAAACAAAAGAGGAAACAATTTTACACATGACTGTTACCCTGTCCAATGGCGAAAAACTATCCCCAGCCAACACCAAGCAACGAGCCCAAGCAAAAGCTTGTAAATAGTTGAGTTTCTGACCCACACAAGAAAATCAATGTATAAATGATGCAAACATTTTTAACATTCATTTCAATAGAATGAGAAAATATACTAAAGACGGAGCAGAATAAGATCACAAAGGGATAACTAAGAAGACTTAAGATTAATTAATGATTTTATAATGACAGTAATAATAACTAATGATAATACTATTTAAATTCTATACTAAAAGAAAAAGATAACAACAAAACAACACTAACTATAGGCACAATCGAAAGACGTAAATAATTATGCATTCTAAGCTCCCACAATGTTTTGCTTAAGTGATAATGCTTGCACGTCCCCATCACCGTCGAGATTATTTGCATCAGTAATAACTTGGGTAAGAACACAATACTACACGCTTCAATTGGAGTGTGGCCTTCTCATATCCGAACAAATACAATCCCATTGCGAGAGAACGTAGAATGTAGTAGTTTCGTACGTTTATATTCGAGAGCTTTTCGCAAGATTCTCTGATGGGTTAAACTTTCAAAAACATTAATTTAGCTAGAGGAGACAAAAGTAGGGGAAATTGACTTTAAATACACCACACCGTGCTGCTTAAATTTCTGGAGAAATATGCGTTGGTCGATACATGAAGAGAACTTACAGATGATCGGTGAATTTTTTCTAGCCCGCTGATAACCAAATGTTTAGGATCGAAAAGCATTTGCATATGGAGATAAAGTATGATAGTGGAAGAGATGCTCCTTAATATTTCTAGAGAATTTTCAAGGTCAGTTTATGGTACAACAGTAACTACTGCATGCGCCAGCCTATTGCGTCTGCGCATGTCTTCCAGTTCTTTACGAGTTTCACAGAGCTCATACTTAACGTTGTTCAATTCTTCATGAAACTGCGAAATTTTCGATGTAAGAACCGAAGTGACATCATCTATTTGTTGATCTAGCATCTCCTCAAATTCAGAAAATTTTTCAGATATAATCTTTGCCAGATTTTTCGGTAATATTCTTTCAAGCAACTGGAAGGGATCAGTACTGATTACAGAGTTCGATCGGTTAGGTGTAAAATAGATACCACTGCCTCCATCACTTACTTGCTGCTGTGCCTGTGGTGGAACCTTTTGAGTTGGTAGTTGACTTGGCGATTTTGCTCATCTTTGGAACTCGAATAAACAAATATCTCAAATCAGAAATGGCAAAACGATTATATTTGAATCAATCTTTATAGGCTTGACAAAAGTTTGTTATAGAACACTTTAACAAACATTTTGAGGTCGGATAAAAACAATACGTGGAAAAAAACAGCACAAACTTAGGAGCTCTGTTTCGACTGTTAGGTTTGTTTACTCTCCTAGATCTTTAATTTCGACCATATCACACTTGCCCATGCAATGATCGGGCATACCACAATCACGCATCCCCCCACACAACATGGGCCCCGCACTGAAATGACCCGGGTTGTGTCCATCTTACGAACCTTAATTCATCATTCGCATATTGAGAGGGCGCACAACTTTCCCGTCTCCGCATAATGTTTTGATAGATGTGACCTGGTATCAGTTGGACTACATTTTACCCTCAATAAATTACACTAAAAGGTTTCAACCTTGCAAGCCAGCTTCTTGTGCTATGACTTCTGCGATAGGATCGTAAAGATAAATATAACTTTCAAATTTTCAAAATTTTCAAAATTTATTTGTGATTTTCTATTTTCCTAGGTTACAAAGAGTTGGCTTTTCTATACTAAAAATCCTTGTTCTTAATCTATTTATTTTATTTTGTTTTATTCTAGGTTTTTGGCGAGGTTGTGAGATCTTTATACGAATTTGAAATACGTTTCTGTGTAATTTAGGAAGGGTTTTTTTTTCATGCATTACTTTCCCGCAACTAGTAAAGATTTCTGAGTGGAACATGGTCAGTGGTCTAAGTAATGTTCGATGTCTTACATGTGACTCTACAGGGATTGCTGTTGTATTTTATGGATTACGTTAGTTGCCGTGTAGGGTCCTACTGGGCTATACCGGACGTTTCAATCCTGCCACGGAGATTTTTCAATGAGGATAATCATCTAGGGGTACAGTATATGTAAAATCATGGTTTCTATATTTTTAGATTTTTAGGCTTTTAGATTGTAGAATTTTTAGAATTTTTAGAAATTTTAGAATTTTTAGATTTCTAGAATTTTTAAAATCCTCTAGTAGTAAAGCCATCCTGCAAGGCTATATGTAACAGTCAATGATTTTATGAACACTTTCCTTGTAGTTCATGCCTAACTCATCACATCTATGGGAATGGTTCGACTGTTAAGTTTGTTTACCCTCCCAGATCTACAATATCGCCCATATCACACTTGCCAATGCAATGAGCGGGCATACCACAATCACGCACCCCCCCCCCACCCTCTGCATGGACTCCGCACTGATATGACCAGGGTTGTCCACATTTTACGTAGCTTAATTCATCATTTTTTCTGAGGGTGCCGGATGCTACATCACATACTCTGTTTTATGGTTAGTAAAGCATATATGATACCATGCATATTGAGAGGGCTCACAACTTTCTCTTCTAAGCATAATGTTTTGCTAGATGTGACCTGGTTTCAGCTGGACTACTTTTTACTCTCAATAGATAACACTAAAACGTTTCAACTTTGGAAGTTAGCTTATTGTGCAATGACTTCTGGAATAGGATCCTAAAAATAACTCTATCTTTCAAATTTTCACAATTCTCAAAATTTATTTGTGATTTTCTATTTTCCAATGTTACAAAAGCACTTACTTTTCTATACTTAAAATACTTCTTGTTATCCTACTTAATTTATTTTATTTTATTCTAGGATTTTGGCGTGGTTGCGAGATCTTTATACGAATTCGAAATACGTTTCTGTATAATTTAAGAATGGAAATAGTAATGATTTCTGAGTGGAACATGGTCAGCAGTCTAACCAATGTTCGATGTCTTACACGTCACTCTACAGGGATTACTCTTGTATTTATGGATTATGTGGGTTGCCGTGTAGGCTCCTACTGGGCTATACCGTGCGTTTCACTTCCGCCACCTAGGTTTTTCAACGGTATTCTATTTCAATGAGGATAATTATCTAGTGGTACAGTGTATGTACAAACATGGTTTCTATATTTTTGGATTTTTAGGGTTTTAGATTTTCGAATTTTTAGAATTTTTAGAAATTGAAATTTTTTAGAATTTTAGGATTTTTAGGAATCCTTTATTAGTAAAGCTATCCTGCAAGGCTATATGTAACAATCAATGATTTTATGAATCGTTTTCGTGCAGTCCATGCCTAACCCATCACATCTATGGGAATAGTTCAATTGTTAAGTTTGTTTACCTGCCCGGATCTATAATCTCGTCCATATCACACTTGCCCATGCAATGATCGGGCATACCGCTATCACGAACCCCCCCCCCCCCCCACTCAACATGGGCCCAGCACTGACATGACCAGGGTTATGCCCATTTTACTGAGCTTAATTCATCATTATTTGTGAGGGTGCCGGATGCTAAACCACATACTATGTTTTATTGTTAGTAAAAGCATATATGTTACCATGCATATTGAGAGGGCGCACAACTTTCCCGTCTCCGCATAATGTTTTGCTAGATGTGACCTGGTACCAGCTGGACTAATTTTTACTCTCAATAAATTACACTAAAACGTTGCAACCTTCCAAGTCAGCTTATTGTGCTATAACTTCTGGGATAGGATCGTAAATATAACTATAAGTTTCAAATTTTCAAAATTTTCAAAATTTTTTTGTGATTTTAGTAGTATATGGACACTTTGGATACCAAATAACGTTGCGTCTGTAAGGGACAGAAATCCCTTGTCCCACTACAGAGTAAATTATACGAGAAATGGGCGTATGCACGGGAAAATGAAAGTTGATGAGAATAAAGTTGCTTTTTGTACCACTCGTGTGTAAAGTAAATGGCGGAATTGGAAACAACTTCCAGAATATGGAGGTGTGTTTAATCCGTGTGACACTATTGATCTGAAAAATGAGATTAGAGTTGTTATCTTCCGACACATGTGAATGCATGCTGTGTACCTGCTCAGATGATGGATTATATTTTCGCGTTCGATTTTCAAATGAAGCTTGTTATTTCAGTGGCGAGGTTTTGTTTCCGTGTGGGAACCATGGGGGGCTTAGTTTTGGTTTACTTGGTGTATGATCGTGGCAAGGTTATTGTTTACGTGGGAGGACGATCGGGGCAAAGTTGTTGTTTGCACTCTGTCTTCGAGGGGGCCTGCTGGGGGCAAAGTTTGTTGTTTATATTGTTTTGTGCTGAAAGCGAAAGTGGCTGGTTATGGAGAGAAACAGTGTATGTTGGGTAAGGTAAGTTCTTGCGTGGTTTCGAATTAATGCGATGATCTGAAAAAAGGTCAGGCGAAGAAATAAAAGACGTGGTTAATAGCAGTCAAGTATTTTTATTAGAATCGATGAACATTTTTTCATTTTTGAATGAATGAAAATTGAAGAAACTTGTTCTTCTCGTCTCTATTCGTTAAAACAATAAAATAAATTTGAATAGAGTTGATTTCATCCAGCTGTTTTTGCGTTTTTATTTTTTCGGAGAATCGATTTGGAAGGTATATGTATGAATTACCATCCAGGTAAACCGTTAATTTCTGGCCGTACTGCGTTTTCACGTACTTGAAATAGTTGATTTTATATTCCTTATCAGTTTCTAGCTCTGCAAGTCTCAAAAGTTTATACGCTGGCTCGTTTCCGATTGTCGTCAACAATTCCGATGTGGAGTTTGCCTGAATTGGTTAATCATATTATTTTATTGACGTAAAAAGTTTTAAAACTATTATTTTTGACTTACCATATTATACAATAATATTTTTTAACTGAGAACTTGTCTCTCAATTTTTGATATAAAACTGTGAAATATACGCGAAAAATTCGGGTTTATATACAATTTTTTGGTCGAAATCGCAAAATACTTTCTAACGCTTTACCTACTTTTGTACAATCAGAGTATTGATATCTTAAAATATACAACATATTTCAATAACTTAGTGTTCCACAGGGTATCAGTTAACCATCCGGATATTTATTATCATACTTTTACTCGACATAAGAGAAGTTAGCGACAATGTTGCATTTAGTAGTTAGTACTTTCTCAATGGCAAAAGTAAAAACAAGAACCAACAAACGGATTGGATTTTATTACTTTGTAAGCAAGACATACACTTAAACAGGGGAGACTAGGGTATATAAAAGGTACGCGAAAATATCGTCATTTTTATTGAAAGCGAACTTTTATAAGCAGACGTTGTGTTTATCACGAAATCCTGAGCGTATTTTAAAATCAAAAGCTGTAGTTTTATTAATCCTAGGTAGTGCGCATAGAAAAAAAGCAAAAGTAAAAAGTAAGAGTCATAATTTTGGAAATTAATTAAAGTGCTAGTTTTAATATATTGTTTTTTTTGTTTTGTTTTTTTTTTTTTTTGTTACAGCAACTTCTCAGCAGCATCACCAGCCTTAATAGATTAATAAAATATCGGCGCCATCCAAACAGACAAGTTTTTAAATATTTTAGAACTAGTTCTAGAAAAGTGTGCATAGTTTTTCCCATGCTTTTTAAGATCAGGGTTAAACCAAATGTTTGAAAATAATGTTGCTTTAACAACAAAAGATATTTTAAAAGTACATGAAATTATTTTTAAATACGCATTTTCTAATAAGGACTGCTTCCAAAACCTTTCTGTTCAAGAAGCTCTTTCTACCTTAGAAAATATAAGCGTTTAATCCAGCCAAAACAAACCACACATTTCCGGCATAGTGGATATTTGTGAGTCTACTGTTAGCACCAACGTATTAGGAAATACGGATGATGTGGCTATACCTTCTTCTAGTATCAAACTCAGTGAAATAGTGCAGTCAGGTGGTGGAGACTTTATTAAAATATTATCTAAAGAAAATAAACGTTTCAGGAAATTTAAAATGGATGGCGTAAGGATGATTTTTCAACTAAGAGATTCCTCACATCAAGACATTAATGATTTAATTGAATGGATGCAAAGTGCATTTTCTGAAAGTATTAAAGAATCAGTTTTAAACAGCAATGAGGGAAGTCAAATACCCTTGTCACTTTCATTGCCAAATAATCCGGAAGTTAAACCGATATGGGTTACGGTAAATTGATCGCAAATCTGATCTCTGATGTTAATCAGTCAAACTCCGTATTTTTTTCGGATGCAATATTGCAGGTAGAAGCCAATATTGTGAATTTTCCATATGGAGGTGGAAAATTTAGTAACATCGAGAATGAAGCCACTTACTTGAAAAACAAGAAAAGTCTGACAAATGTTAGTCAAAGCGGTTTTTCATGTCTTCCAAAATGTTTGTGTTGTTCAGTAGAAATATCAAATGGTATCACCCTACCGAAAAAATATGCACGTAAGTTTGAAAACAATCTTCTTAGCCTTTCAAAAGTGTTGTGTAAGAATGCTTTGATTCAAGTAACGGAAAATAAAGGTTGTTTATTATCAGATCTATATAAATTTCAAAAAAAAAAAAATTAAAAGACTTTCAAATTGTGGTCTTTAATTCGTTAAAGGGAAATATACTTTTTGAGGGGCCACCATTTTTGAGCGGAATAAGAAAACCATTTTTATATTGTTAAATCTCCGACGGTGTTTTTTAATAAGAAATATCTTTGTGCTTTTTGTGATAATTTATATGATCATAAGTTTTACCACAAATGTGAAATGCAGTGTACATATTGTTATGTATCTCCCCCGTGTTTATTTGAGCAAGATTTAATAAATTGTGAAAAATGTAAAAGATCCTTTAGGGGTACTGTGTGTTACAATAATCACTTAAAAAATATATTCAATAAAGAAACTATTTGCAAAACTTTACAAGTTTGTAAATATTGTGGTAAATTTGTCGATTATTCTAAAAGGCAGGAAATTCACATTTGTGGTGAATTTTATTGTCAGAATTGTTTTAAATACGTTCCAGAAGATCACTTGTGTTTCATAAACGTCTACAAAAAAAAAAAAAAAAAAAAACATATTTTTTTTTCATATTTTTTGATTGTGAAAGCACTCAAAACAAACAATATCAAGAAAAATCTGATTCATTTGTACACAATGTAAACTTAATAATAGACCAGCAGAATTGCAATGAATGTTATATTTCGGATACTAGAGACGATGGTGATTGTATTAAATGCGGCAAGCGCGAACATATTTTTAAATATCAAAACGGATCTGAAAATATAGTCGAAAAATTTGTAGATTACTATTTTTTGCTTAGACCTTTTGCAACGCAAATTATTTGTATTGCGCACAATTTGCAATCTTACGACGAAGACAACTAAAAATTGTACCAGTCATGAATGTGTCAAAAATTATGAAAATTACTTGTGGGCGTTTAATTTTTATTGATTCATTAAATTTTCTACCGTTTGCATTATCAAAACTACCCAAAGTTTTTAATATTCCAAATATCAAAAAAGGATATTGCCTTCATTTTTTTAATACTTTAGATAACTGGAACTATGTAGGACAAATTCCATCTACAGAAATGTATGCCATTGACGCAATGAAGACAGATGAAAGGGAAAACTTCTGCAAATGGTACGATAATCAAATTAATTCCAAGGTAGAATTTAATAATCAGGTCGAATTAATAAGTTATTGTCGAAATGACGGCAACATTTTACGAGAGAGTTGTTTAACTTTTATGAAGGATTTTTTAAAAATAACACAAATAAATCCGTTTACGGAAGCTCTTACAATTGCATCAACAGTAATGCTAGTATACAGAAAAAACTTTTTAAAAGAAAATTTGTTAGGTATTATGCCTAAAAACAGGTATATTAGAAATTCGAATCAGTCAATTATTGGTCTAAAATGGCTTACATTAGAAAACAGCAAAGTTGGGGGGAAAATTAAACACATAGAAAATTATGGTGAAGTAAAACTACCAAAATGCGGCTTTAAAGTTGACTGGTTTAATCCAGATACCAATACTGTTTATGAACTTTTTGGATGTTTCTTCCATGGCTGTATACTGTGTTTCAAAAACCGGACTGCAAATAAGCAACAATTCCAGAATCTTGATCATCGATATGAAGGCACGTGTAAAAGAATTGAACTAATCAAACGTGGGTTTAAAATAATAACTATGTGGGAGTGTTATTTCAAGCAGTTTTTAAAAGAAAATCCGGAAATAAACCAATCTTTAGATAACGATTTAAAAGGTCATGTACTTTCCCTTAATCCGTGGGAAGCTATAACAGAAGCGAAGGCTGATGAGAAAATTGAATATTTGGACTTTACAAGTCTCTATCCGTACGTAAATAAATATGCATGGGGATGTACCTTCCGCGGAAGATTTGATAAAAATGCATGGGTTTGTTAAATGTAGAATTTTGCCCCCACAAAATATTACTATTCCTATTCTTCCTCTTAAAATAAACAACAAATTATATTTTCCTCTTTGCAAAAGATGCAGCGAACTTAATATTCTTCATCAATGCCCACACACTGAAACTGAATGAATATTATTAGGTACTTGGGTAATTCCTGAAGTTGCCCTAGCAGTTAAGCAAGGGTATGAAATAAGAGATATTTTTGAAGTTTGGCAATATAGCTACACTCAATATGCTCGTGAAACAGGACAGGGAGGTCTATTCTCCGAATATGTTAATACGTTTTTAAAGCTAAAACAAGAAGCTAGCGGTTGGCCTAGTACATGTAATACTGAAGATGAGAGAGAACTTTATATTCAGCAGAATGAAAAATACGAAAATATTCTTTTAGATAAAACAAAAATAGGAAAAAATTCCGGGCAGAGACACGAAGCAAAACTATGTCTTAATTCTTTGTGGGGAAAATTTGCCCAAAGAGGGGACAAAATGCAAACAACTGTTGTAATTAGTTTTAAATATCTTTCTGATTTTATTGAAAGTCCAGGAATTGAGTTATGTGGTGTGATTGTATCTGAACCGGAAACAAAAAGAATTAGATTTACATTTGATAAAACAGTAATTAAGCAGGATGGTTTTTCTTATCCTTACGGTTTTAAGAGCACCAGAATGTAATGTTTATAAGATTTGAACAATTTATTGTAATTAGGAAAATAGAATATTTTTAGTAATTGCAAAAATTAAAATAATCATAAATATGACAACTGTTATACGTACATAGTTTATGATAGTAATTGTATTTGTTAAATAGTGTTGAAAAATGTTATATTATTTCCGAGAAACCTACATATATAAGGCCTTAAAACGTATATTTAAATATCTGTTTGGTATTTCCTTTCTGCAATAAAAGTCATGAGTTCGGACAGTGTTGTTTTAGATATACAGTTTGTCACCGGAGTTAAAGGCCAGCTGTTTGCTAAGGAATTGTCGTTCTTACAACACGGATCGCTTAATCGAACCTTATATTTTTTCAAACCTCCATACCCGTATAATCAATTGTCAGCAAAAGCTCGTTGGCAGGATGATTACAATTTCAACCGAATAAACGGGTTAAGATGGAACACTGGTACTATTAATTACAACAATCTACCTGACATACTGACGAAATTATCAAATTCAACAATTTATGTAAAAGGACTTGAAAAGGAAAAATTTATTCAGCAATACATTCCTCAAGCTAAAATAAAACAACTTGAAATACCAAAACTAAACAACCTTATATAATTTGAAGAATATTGTGAAATTCAGGGAAATTTATCTGCTGTACGTTGTGCTGTTAAAAATTGTATTAATATTTATATATATTTGTTAGTGAATAAAATAATTAAATAAAATACTTTTTATATTTATTTTATTTCATTTATTTGTAATCGAAATTCATTGCATCAAAAATTATTGTATTGCAAATACATTGGTATTTCATAAGAAAGTCTGGAATAATTTAAGTGTACATATGAAGTTCGACTGGGAATAAAAAAATCTTCACATGGTAATTTTAATACATTTTTTTCTTTACATTTGTCAGCATCCTTTTTATAATATTCCTTAAGAGCTTCAGAAGCGTTGTTATTGTGAAACATGACAATATTGAAGAATTTCATCATTTCAAATATTTTATAAAGCTCCGCTTGCGATAGTATAATGCTGCCACTATTGACGGGGATCGTGTATTCGTTTTTTAATTCGGTCTGATTTGCTGGAAGCGTCCCTTCCATTTTGGTTTTTAAATCATTGAAATTCTCGTAAACTGCCAACCATCCGGAATAATTTGTTGATATCGGAAAGAGGCCATGCCGATGAAACACTATTTTCGCTTCGAACGATAAAGGGTCAAACCCCAGTATTACTTTGTGGATGCTTTTTTTCGGATATATGCTACAGTATAAATTAACAATTTTGTTATCATTTAAACTTAGATCGTTCGAATCAAACTATTTTAAAAAAGTCTTAAAGCTCCGTTCTCTGCATCGAGAATATAGAAATATACAACAATAATGACCACAGGTTGCTGAAAACTAGCTTTGCAGTCGTTTTTTATTGCTACAAAAAGAGCTTGAATTAGCTAATAAAAATTTTTCGAAAAAACCTGTTGACGGGATACTTTCCAAAAGAGTCAAAGTACTCTGCAGGGCCTTATTTTGGGAAATAAAAGGCGACCCAATGAGTTCCACCTTTATGTGCAGGATCCGTATTTGCTAAAACACACGCCGGTTTTTTTATTTTTTGTGGTAGATGACTGCATGGAAAAACACCTCTAAAAAACCTGTTTGTCGTGCGGTTATTTGTTAACGCCTTTGCAAGCTCAATCGTGTTCATTCCTCTTCAGTAGAAATGACGGCTTCCACGTCAATGACTTTGCGATGCTAAATTTTGATAGAATTTTTATAAGATCTTCATCCAAACGCTTGAGCTCAAGATTGCTGGCGCACACATTTTTATCTTTAGCTATATCAAGGCTGCTATCATATTCTGCATATACAATACATGTCACGGTTGTTTTTAGTGCTTCTTTAAATCTTCCTTCAATTCTAACCGTTCCCTGATTCAATAGATTTCCACATGTTGAATTATATGAGAGAAAACATCCGTTGTGAAAGATTTTTTTTTTAAATTTGCTGTCCTTTATCGAAATAATGTATACCGGTTCCTTTAAACAATGTAATATACCCTCGAGTGCTGGCAGGGTTTTCTTTTGAATAATCAATTTCTAGAGTTTGATTCGGCACCTATACGCCCTTCACCGATAAGTTAAACCTGGTGATGTTGTTGTGCTTGGAGTAGTAACAATTTTTTTTCGTTTTCCGGTATATGCATCGTTGTCAACCATACCAAAGACTAGTAGATTTGGCAATTGTCCTATAACCACATTGTCCAATGATAATGTAAATGTATTTGTGGGTATTGTATACGTCTTAACTTCAACTCGTTTATACGGATATATAGCGTTGGAGCGTCGGAGAACAGCTTCATGAGCCAGCAAAATGTTAGGATTGATAGTTAAATGATTCATGTACATAGTTGCTTCTACTATCTTAACTCGTGGGGAATTGTTATCATCTCTTGACCAACGGTAAAATTCGGGTTTTTCGAGTGCTAAAACTACCCGTAAATCAACACCGTTCATTAATAATTTATCTTGATTAAACATATCGCCGTGAATCTTTCCCATCAGCTCAACAAAATTACTTTTATCAAACAGCTTTTGTCTTGCCAAATAACCTTCAATTAGCTCAGCGTTTTCAACTACCTCCATACTATTTTGATCGAGATACCAACCAACGGATTCCAAATGTGTTGAAGCGGCATCTTTTCCGTAATTTAATAAATTCTCAATATAGGCTCTATAGTTGTAATTGTTATCAGTTTGAGCAACTGGTTTTCCATTTAAGTAAATTGTACATTGACGGAAAAGTGAATGGAGTATGCTGTTTATAAGGCCAGGGCCTTCATCACGAACAGTGTCTTTGGTTTCATCCGGTTTAGTTATTTCGATATCTTCGCCTGTGTAAGGTTCTTCTTTTCCATCCTTGATTTTAACCAGTTGTAATTTCAATCGAAGGTACATATATGCTTGATAAGTCTCGATATGTGTCACCATGACCTAGCGATACAAATTCCAATACCGACGAGTTATCCAAATAAGCTATAGGTTTATAAGATACTTCTTTAGTTTTAAGATGCTACTTTGTATAGGTGGTGTAGAGAAAAGGTCTAATTCAGATTTCATGCATTCGTTGTATGAAGGCATGCTGTCTATTTATCAAAAATATCTAACACACGTTTACGTATCTTTCGTTTGCCTTTAATAGATGCTCTTTTAGCTGTCTTTTTTGTTTTTGAACCTCTTTTAACGGATTTTTATGATTTTGAATGCTTTTCATGTTTAGGAGTTAGAGCGAAATGTAAAGCTGCAAATGGGTTGCGTCTTTTTATAAGCATGCGACTGCTACTTCCTGAACCGGCCATGCTTCCAAACAGCTTATTTATACCTTTCTGTGATAGTTCTTCGGCAGCCGCTTTTCCTTGTTCTTTTAAAATATCTGTTAAAGGTTTACTACCCGCTTCTTCTAAAATCGCTTTTCCTGTTTTAATTGCTTGTTGCTTCAAACCTTTTGCCCCAGATGTAACCAAAGGTTGTAAATATCGTAATAATCCGCTGAAAAACTACCAATTCCTCTTCCACGCTGGTAAATAAGAGGAGCTCGATATAATTCTCCAATATCCGCTTAACCACCGCCACTTTGAATTGCGTAATATTTAGTATAATATGAATTCATTTTCGAAGTTATACAAAATGCTATTACCTCCACACTATGTTAAATTATTTGTTGTATGAGTATATATAGTTTAATTTCTTTTAAAATGGAGCCCAGTCCGTAACTGATCTTTCCAGTCTATTAAGTGCGTCTATTATTGACATATGCTCCTGACGTAATCCTGCCGTATTAAAAGATTCTTTTATTTCTGACAATATGGCGTCAGGCTCACGCTTATTTTCAGGTGTTTGGATAAATATATCCGTAAAAAAGTTGGACAGATTGTCTATATTAGTATCAATAGGCACTGGTGTAGTTAAATATTCACCGGAACTTTGTTTTTTTGTATGGAACATCCAAAATATTGCTACCTTTATTAAGTTTTCGCTGTTCGGACGGTTTAGCATTAATCGAATCTTTATTCAATCTATTAAATATGTTAAAAATCGTATCCTTAATTTGAATAATTATCTTTTGTTTTTCTTGCTCGCTAAGAGTTTGATCATCAAAGTGTACAGTTGATATAAAAAGCGTAATAAGATCACTGACTAGATGGAAGTGGTTTTTTTTATTTTGATTGTGACTCTCAAATCTTCCAACTGCAGTTCAAATACATCATATACCCTTTTGCCAGCAGTATTTTTTTCTGCCTCACGAGCTCTCTTGATGCTAAGCGCTGGATGTGTGTATTTGTCTATCGAATCTTTTATGATAGCATACTTTCTCTTCTGTCCAGGAATTTGTCCAAATACGTCATCAAGAAAGGCTTCAACCGACTCATAGTTTTTATATTTTAAAACAATATTTTCTGAAGCTCTTTTACCCTGACATATGTGTAATGTAAACTCCACTGGATCCTGTTTGTAGCTTACTTCAGGACACCATAAAAAAAGTCAGCTTCTAACCGATCCCACATCTTTTTCTTAACATCATCCAAGTACATGGTATACCATGATGGTGAAATAGCGTTATAAAATGTTAGTAGGAATGCAGAAAAATTTACTTGTCCTGATCTGTAACTAGCCTGCTCAAGATTCTCTTTAGTCCACTCAAGTTTAACGGTTTCATTTGTTTTGATGCTAAGTGATTTGATTTCTTTTCTATGCTGCTCTCTTATTTCTTTCAACGGATCAGATGCATCACGCCTTACTCTTTTAACATTACTCTGATTTACTTCTTCATCTGTATTTCGTTTGACTCCTCTTTTATGGCACGGTCGGGCAATGAAATTTCAGTTATTCCGACACACCACTTATCAGTAAACTTGCATGTTCTAGGTAGTGCATTTGTAAAAGATGATAACGTATTTTCGGGATAAAACAGCATGGAATTGTTACTTAAAAGGCATACGTAAAAGTCATTATTTTTTATATCTACAGGCATTTTTAAATTCTTTCACATGCAACGTTCGGTACACTTCAAGATTGCTGCTTATTATTATTACACGTTTTCCCAAACAATTGCTGGTACGCTGGCACTTCTAGTTTTTGCTGCGTTTTTTAGACGATCACTTTGTCGGACAAATTTCTTAACTAGCAATGAAAGCATATATTGACTCGGATCTAGCAGAAACGGCTTTAATATAGATTGATTTTTGGATGGCTTTCTACCTTTGTCAACTGTAGTACTTTCCGTGTCGTGTCCTGCTAATAAGTTCGCAGCTTCATTTATACTCATTTCGGCAGGTAGAGTGTACTGTGTTATACCATCCTCAGCCGTGATTACTTTATAATCTTTATCGCTAGACTTGGTTTCAGAAACCGTCTTAGGTATTTTTGAAGGTGGTTTCAGACTTTTTCCTATACTACTAGCTGATAAGCGGCGTTTGGAAACAGGTGATATTTCAGCAAGTTCGAAGAAATCCTCTACCATTCTTTCAGGTGTATTTTCTTTTAAGGGTGATGTTTGTGTCGATATTTCATCTTTAAAAATAAACTTAGTTTGAGTAGTACTATCCCGAAAGCTTTTCTGCTTATCTTGTGGTATATGAATGAATTTAGTCTGAGCAGCACTATCCCGCAAGCTTTTCTGCTTTTCTTGTGGTATGTGAATATTTTGCTTTTCGTCTGACACACACACAGCTTTCCGTCTTAAGTTTGAAAACTTTATTAACTCATTTCGGTAGTTATACCATTTTTCCCTATCAGATAAATTCTTGTTTTTTAATATTTTATCCATAGTCTTATCGAACCTAGATTGATTCAAGGAATCCCCAATCTCGTTTTTCAATTTTTCGTAAACTTCTGGTGAAAGAAGTAACACTTTACTTATATTATTTTTTTTAAACATACTTCTCGATTAATGAACCAATTACACCTGCTAATACACTTCCTAACAACACTGGTAAGAAGCCTCCTCGCTGTATCAGTATTTTACGTTGTCTAGGAATAGATCTTTTTGCAACAACTAATTTTCGCAAATCATTTTTATACTTACAGAGCGAATTGTACATTTAAGAGTAATTTCGCAAAGAGTTTTAATGACCTCGGGTTCGCCATTTTTAATAATGGCCTACCTTAATTTCGGTCTCGCTGTTCTAAGAACATATAGCATATGCTTGTTGTCCCTTAATCGATTCATTCGTGACACCATTTTTACTGATTAAAGGTGGACAGAAACAAGTTGCAAATGTCTTGTTAAAAATATCAGTACGGAATCTTAACACCTCGTTGATATCTTGAGTGGAATCTACAAGTAAATATACATGGGGCACCCGTATAATCTCCTTATATATTTTTAGCAGCTCTGAACTGTTTTCTGGATAAATCTGTCTCACTAAATGAATAAACTTGCTCTTATCTCGAGGGTTGTTAAACACAACGAGGTATTTACAATTAAGTGATATGTCTCGGCAAAACTTGCCTTGATGAAATACATTTTGTGTTACAAGGATTGCTGAAAGATTACGATGGAGTGATCCTTTTGTAAAGAGTTCACATACTTGTCTGCTAAAAGCATTTAACATCATATCGTCCAATACAATTAATGTAGGTTCCTGTGTACCGAACGTTGCATGTGAAAGAATTTAAAAATGCCTGTAGATATAAAAAATAATGACTTTTACGTATGCCTTTTAAGTAACAATTCCATGCAGTTTTATCCCGAAAATACGTTATCATCTTTTACAAATGCACTACCTAGAACATGCAAGTTTACTGATAAGTGGTGTGTCGGAATAACTGAAATTTCATTGCCCGACCGTGCCATAAAAGGAAGAGTCAAACGAAATACAGATGAAGAAGTAAATCAGAGTAATGTTAAAAGAGTAAGGCGTGATGCATCTGATCCGTTGAAAGAAATAAGAGAGCAGCATAGAAAAGAAATCAAATCACTTAGCATCAAAACAAATGAAACCGTTAAACTTGAGTGGACTAAAGAGAATCTTGAGCAGGCTAGTTACAGATCAGGACAAGTAAATTTTTCTGCATTCCTACTAACATTTTATAACGCTATTTCACCATCATGGTATACCATGTACTTGGATATGTTAAGAAAAAGATGTGGGATCGGTTAGAAGCTGACTTTTTTTATGGTGTCCTGCAGTAAGCTACAAACAGGATCCAGTGGAGTTTACATTACACATATATCAGGGTAAAAGAGCTTCAGAAAATATTGTTTTAAAATATAAAAACTATGAGTCGGTTGAAGCCTTTCTTGATGACGTATTTGGACAAATTCCTGGACAGAAGAGAAAGTATGCTATCATAAAAGATTCGATAGACAAATACACACATCCAGCGCTTAGCATCAAGAGAGCTCGTGAGGCAGAAAAAAATACTGCTGGCAAAAGGGTATATGATGTATTTGAACTGCAGTTGGAAGACTTGAGAGTCACAATCAAAATAAAAAAAACCACTTCCATCTAGTCAGTGATCTTATTACGCTTTTTATATCAACTGTACACTTTGATGATCAAACTCTTAGCGAGCAAGAAAAACAAAAGATAATTATTCAAATTAAGGATACGATTTTTAACATATTTAATAGATTGAATAAAGATTCGATTAATGCTAAACCGTCCGAACAGCGAAAACTTAATAAAGGTAGCAATATTTTGGATGTTCCATACAAAAAAACAAAGTTCCGGTGAATATTTAACTACACCAGTGCCTATTGATACTAATATAGACAATCTGTCCAACTTTTTTACGGATATATTTATCCAAACACCTGAAAATAAGCGTGAGCCTGACGCCATATTGTCAGAAATAAAAGAATCTTTTAATACGGCAGGATTACGTCAGGAGCATATGTCAATAATAGACGCACTTAATAGACTGGAAAGATCAGTTACGGACTGGGCTCCATTTTAAAAGAAATTAAACTATATATACTCATACAACAAATAATTTAACATAGTGTGGAGGTAATAGCATTTTGTATAACTTCGAAAATGAATTCATATTATACTAAATATTACGCAATTCAAAGTGGCGGTGGTTAAGCGGATATTGGAGAATTATATCGAGCTCCTCTTATTTACCAGCGTGGAAGAGGAATTGGTAGTTTTTCAGCGGATTATTACGATATTTACAACCTTTGGTTACATCTGGGGCAAAAGGTTTGAAGCAACAAGCAATTAAAACAGGAAAAGCGATTTTAGAAGAAGCGGGTAGTAAACCTTTAACAGATATTTTAAAAGAACAAGGAAAAGCGGCTGCCGAAGAACTATCACAGAAAGGTATAAATAAGCTGTTTGGAAGCATGGCCGGTTCAGGAAGTAGCAGTCGCATGCTTATAAAAAGACGCAACCCATTTGCAGCTTTACATTTCGCTCTAACTCCTAAACATGAAAAGCATTCAAAATCATAAAAATCCGTTAAAAGAGGTTCAAAAACAAAAAAGACAGCTAAAAGAGCATCTATTAAAGGCAAACGAAAGATACGTAAACGTGTGTTAGATATTTTTGATAAATAGACAGCATGCCTTCATACAACGAATGCATGAAATCTGAATTAGACCTTTTCTCTACACCACCTATACAAAGTAGCATCTTAAAACTAAAGAAGTATCTTATAAACCTATAGCTTATTTGGATAACTCGTCGGTATTGGAATTTGTATCGCTAGGTCATGGTGACACATATCGAGACTTATCAAGCATATATGTACCTCCGATTGAAATTACAACTGGTTAAAATCAAGGATGGAAAAGAAGAACCTTACACAGGCGAAGATATCGAAATAACTAAACCGGATGAAACCAAAGACACTGTTCGTGATGAAGGCCCTGGCCTTATAAACAGCATACTCCATTCACTTTTCCGTCAATGTACAATTTACTTAAATGGAAAACCAGTTGTGCAAACTGATAACAATTACAACTATAGAGCCTATATTGAGAATTTATTAAATTACGGAAAAGATGCCGCTTCAACACATTTGGAATCCGTTGGTTGGTATCTCGATCAAAATAGTATGGAGGTAGTTGAAAACGCTGAGCTAATTGAAGGTTATTTGGCAAGACAAAAGCTGTTTGATAAAAGTAATTTTGTTGAGCTGATGGGAAAGATTCACGGCGATATGTTTAATCAAGATAAATTATTAATGAACGGTGTTGATTTACGGGTAGTTTTAGCACTCGAAAAACCCGAATTTTACCGTTGGTCAAGAGATGATAACAATTCCCCACGAGTTAAGATAGTAGAAGCAACTATGTACATGAATCATTTAACTATCAATCCTAACATTTTGCTGGCTCATGAAGCTGTTCTCCGACGCTCCAACGCTATATATCCGTATAAACGAGTTGAAGTTAAGACGTATACAATACCCACAAATACATTTACATTATCATTGGACAATGTGGTTATAGGACAATTGCCAAATCTACTAGTCTTTGGTATGGTTGACAACGATGCATATACCGGAAAACGAAAAAAAATTGTTACTACTCCAAGCACAACAACATCACCAGGTTTAACTTATCGGTGAAGGGCGTATAGGTGCCGAATCAAACTCTAGAAATTGATTATTCAAAAGAAAACCCTGCCAGCACTCGAGGGTATATTACATTGTTTAAAGGAACCGGTATACATTATTTCGATAAAGGACAGCAAATTTAAAAAAAAAATCTTTCACAACGGATGTTTTCTCTCATATAATTCAACATGTGGAAATCTATTGAATCAGGGAACGGTTAGAATTGAAGGAAGATTTAAAGAAGCACTAAAAACAACCGTGACATGTATTGTATATGCAGAATATGATAGCAGCCTTGAAAGATAAAAATGTGTGCGCCAGCAATCTTGAGCTCAAGCGTTTGGATGAAGATCTTATAAAAATTCTATCAAAATTTAGCATCGCAAAGTCATTGATGTGGAAGCCGTCATTTCTACTGAAGAGGAATGAACACGATTGAGCTTGCAAAGGCGTTAACAAATAACCGCACGACAAACAGGTTTTTTAGAGGTGTTTTTCCATGCAGTCATCTACCACAAAAAATAAAAAAACCGGCGTGTGTTTTAGCAAATACGGATCCTGCACATAAAGGTGGAACTCATTGGGTCGCCTTTTATTTCCCAAAACAAGGCCCTGTAGAGTACTTTGACTCTTTTGGAAAGTATCCCGTCAACAGGTTTTTTCGAAAAATTTTTATTAGCTAATTCAAGCTCTTTTTGTAGCAATAAAAAACGACTGCAAAGCTAGTTTTCAGCAACCTGTGGTCATTATTGTTGTATATTTCTATATTCTCGATGCAGAGAACGGAGCTTTAAGACTTTTTTAAAATAGTTTGATTCGAACGATCTAAGTTTAAATGATAACAAAATTGTTAATTTATACTGTAGCATATATCCGAAAAAAAACATCCACAAAGTAATACTGGGGTTTGACCCTTTATCGTTCGAAGCGAAAATAGTGTTTCATCGGCATGGCCTCTTTCCGATATCAACAAATTATTCCGGATGGTTGGCAGTTTACGAGAATCTCAATGATTTAAAAACCAAAATGGAAGGGACGCTTCCAGCAAATCAGACCGAATTAAAAAACGAATACACGATCCCCGTCAATAGTGGCAGCATTATACTATCGCAAGCGGAGCTTTATAAAATATTTGAAATGATGAAATTCTTCAATATTGTCATGTTTCACAATAACAACGCTTCTGAAGCTCTTAAGGAATATTATAAAAAGTATGCTGACAAATGTAAAGAAAAAAATGTATTAAAATTACCATGTGAAGATTTTTTTATTCCCAGTCGAACTTCATATGTACACTTAAATTATTCCAGACTTTCTTATGAAATACCAATGTATTTGCAATACAATAATTTTTGATGCAATGAATTTCGATTACAAATAAATGAAATAAAATAAATATAAAAAGTATTTTATTTAATTATTTTATTCACTAACAAATATATATAAATATTAATACAATTTTTAACAGCACAACGTACAGCAGATAAATTTCCCTGAATTTCACAATATTCTTCAAATTATATAAGGTTGTTTAGTTTTGGTATTTCAAGTTGTTTTATTTTAGCTTGAGGAATGTATTGCTGAATAAATTTTTCCTTTTCAAGTCCTTTTACATAAATTGTTGAATTTGATAATTTCGTCAGTATGTCAGGTAGATTGTTGTAATTAATAGTACCAGTGTTCCATCTTAACCCGTTTATTCGGTTGAAATTGTAATCATCCTGCCAACGAGCTTTTGCTGACAATTGATTATACGGGTATGGAGGTTTGAAAAAATATAAGGTTCGATTAAGCGATCCGTGTTGTAAGAACGACAATTCCTTAGCAAACAGCTGGCCTTTAACTCCGGTGACAAACTGTATATCTAAAACAACACTGTCCGAACTCATGACTTTTATTGCAGAAAGGAAATACCAAACAGATATTTAAATATACGTTTTAAGGCCTTATATATGTAGGTTTCTCGGAAATAATATAACATTTTTCAACACTATTTAACAAATACAATTACTATCATAAACTATGTACGTATAACAGTTGTCATATTTATGATTATTTTAATTTTTGCAATTACTAAAAATATTCTATTTTCCTAATTACAATAAATTGTTCAAATCTTATAAACATTACATTCTGGTGCTCTTAAAACCGTAAGGATAAGAAAAACCATCCTGCTTAATTACTGTTTTATCAAATGTAAATCTAATTCTTTTTGTTTCCGGTTCAGATACAACCACACCAGGTAATTTTCGTTTAATTTTACATTTATTTTCTATTTTTACAGGCTCGGTTTCTTCAAAAACAATTTTCTTCATTTTATCAAAATTTATCATTTGAGAATTTTTAAAGTTTAACGAAACCCCTTTACATTTGGTGACGTACTCAAAACCACTAGTTGTTTTAATTTTCGAACTATAACATTTAGCTCCAATGTTTGCAAACTCAGATATGTACGCGTTTTTTCCATAACATTCCAGCTCATTTGTGAGTCCACCCAAAAATTCAGATGTTTCAAACGTATTTTCATTCGTTTTTTCAGTGAAAATACACTGTCAGTGTCGCAGTATAAAACACGATTTTGGATTTTTGCTAGTACTCCATATAATTTCATACGAGCATAAGATGTCGTATATGCCCCTATAGGAATATTCACATGACCAACTACATCTAGATCTTGGTGGATATGACGCCAGTTAACCCATAATGTAACATTATTTATTACATAAATGGATGATAACTCAATTCCTGGACTTTCAATAAAATCAGAAAGATATTTAAAACTAGTTACAACAGTTGTTTGCATTTTGTCCCCTCTTTGGGCAAATTTTCCCCACAAAGAATTAAGACATACTTTTGCTTCGTGTCTCTGCCCGGAATTTTTTCCTATTTTTGTTTTATCTAAAAGAATATTTTCGTATTTTTCATTCTGCTGAATATAAAGTTCTCTCTCATCTTCAGTATTACATGTACTAGGCCAACCGCTAGCTTCTTGTTTTAGCTTTAAAAACGTATTAACATATTCGGAGAATAGATCTCCCTGTCCTGTTTCACGAGCATATTGAGTGTAGCTATATTGCCAAACTTCAAAAATATCTCTTATTTCATACCCTTGCTTAACTGCTAGGGCAACTTCAGGAATTACCCAAGTACCTAATAATATTCATTCAGTTTCAGTGTGTGGGCATTGATGAAGAATATTAAGTTCGCTGCATCTTTTGCAAAGAGGAAAATATAATTTGTTGTTTATTTTAAGAGGAAGAACAGGAATAGTAATATTTTGTGGGGGCAAAATTCTACATTTAACAAACCCATGCATTTTTATCAAATCTTCCGCGGAAGGTACATCCCCATGCATATTTATTTACGTTCGGATAGAGACTTGTAAAGTCCAAATATTTAATTTTCTCATCAGCCTTCGCTTCTGTTATAGCTTCCCACGGATTAAGGGAAAGTACATGACTTTTTAAATCGTTATCTAAAGATTGGTTTATTTCCGGATTTTCTTTTAAAAACTGCTTGAAATAACACTCCCACATAGTTATTATTTTAAACCCACGTTTGATTAGTTCAATTCTTTTACACGTGCCTTCATATCGATGATCAAGATTCTGGAATTGTTGCTTATTTGCAGTCCGGTTTTTGAAACACAGTATACAGCCATGGCAGAAACATCCAAAAAGTTCATAAACAGTATTGGTATCTGGATTAAACCCGTCAAGTTTAAAGCCGCATTTTGGTAGTTTTACTTCACCATAATT
Organism: Dioctria rufipes; assembly: GCA_963924295.1. Classification (NCBI taxonomy): domain Eukaryota; kingdom Metazoa; phylum Arthropoda; class Insecta; order Diptera; family Asilidae; genus Dioctria; species Dioctria rufipes. The sequence goes on from OZ002740.1 coordinate 179,672,863, forward strand.
TTCTATGTGTTTAATTTTCCCCCCAACTTTGCTGTTTTCTAATGTAAGCCATTTTAGACCAATAATTGACTGATTCGAATTTCTAATATACCTGTTTTTAGGCATAATACCTAACAAATTTTCTTTTAAAAAGTTTTTTCTGTATACTAGCATTACTGTTGATGCAATTGTAAGAGCTTCCGTAAACACTTCCTAACAACACTGGTAAGAAGCCTCCTCGCTGTATCAGTATTTTACGTTGTCTGGGTGTAGATCTTTTTGCAACAACTAATTTTCGCAAATCATTTTTATACTTACAGAGCGAATTGTACATTTTTCCATGAGGGATATGGTTTCCCTTCAAAGTATTAAGAGTAATTTCGCAAAGAGTTTTAATGACCTCGGGTTCGGCATTTTTAATAATGGCCTACCTTAATTTCGGTCTCGCTGTTCTAAGAACATATAGCATATGCTTGTTGTCCCTTAATCGATTCATTCGTGACACCATTTTTACTGATTAAAGGTGGACAGAAACAAGTTGCAAATGTCTTGTTAAAAATATCGGTACGGAATCTTAACACCTCGTTGATATCTTGAGTGGAATCTACAAGTAAATATCCATGGGGCACCCGTATAATCTCCTTATATATTTTTAGCAGCTCTGAACTGTTTTCTGGATAAATCTGTCTCGCTAAATGAATAAACTGGCTCTTATCTCGAGGGTTGTTAAACACAACGAGGTATTTACAATTAAGTGATATGTCTCGGCAAAACTTGCCTTGATGAAATACATTTTGTGTTACAAGGATTGCTGAAAGATTGCGATGGAGTGATCCTTTTGTAAAGAGTTCACATACTTGTCTGCTAAAAGCATTTAACATCATATCGTCCAATACAATTAATGTAGGTTCCTGTGTATAATTTACAAACTCTTCAGGAATACTATCAATAAATTCGATATTAGTGAATGTGGTATCTGAGGGCAGAGCACCATGTTCTGTCTTACACCAGATAACTCTTGTTATTTGCGGCCTTGTTAAAAATATATTATTGAGAAGGTCTTTTATAAATGTTGTTTTTCCATAGCCTGAAGGTTCAGCAACCATCATTGTAAACGGATGACTAAACTTGATCATTGCTGGTTTTAAAATATTGTATGTAAAACTGTTATTCATAGGGTTGCATTTATACATTCGGTAAAATGAGTAGAAGACAAGTCGTGAATGAACTGCATAAACCAGCTCGCAAAAGCTTTAAGCGACAGAGTGTTACTATCAAGGGTACTGATGATTTGTGGCAGTCAGACTTGGTCGATATGGGTTCGTACGCTTCAGAAAACCAAGGCTTTCGTTTTCTTCTCACTGTAATTGATACGTTTTCAAAATATGCATGGGCCTCACCAATTAAAAGTAAAAAGGCATCGGAAGTTGTTAAAGCGATGCAGTCTCTTTTTAATCAAGGTCGCATTCCAAGAAATTTACAAACAGATGATGGAAAGGAGTAATTTAATAAATCGTTTCGACAGCTTATGAATCGCTATGATATTAACCATTATTCCACTTACAGCGCTTTAAAAGCTTCAATTGTAGAAAGGTTTAACAGAACGTTAAAAAGCATGATGTGGAAATAATTCAGTATGGACGGAAATTATCACTGGATTAGTATATTAACTAAGTTAACAGAAGCGTATAATTCAACAAAGCATCGCACTATTAAAATGCAGCCTGTAGATGTTGGCCCACGCAACGAGAAACGTTTATTGTCGACTGTGTATAAATATCCAAAGGTAAAACCCAAACCGAAATATAAAGTAAGTGTGTAATGATTATCTTTACTTTTCTCAACAATCAGGTGAGGACGTCTTCTTAGCACTGGATACTGCTCTGGATCAGCTAGAATATATTTGGAAGCTAAGCCAATGGCCAGCTGAGGTTACCAAATTGATAAGGCGTTCAAGAATATCTTGAACTGCCGACTTTAGAGATGGGAGAGTAGAGTGAAAACTAACTTCTTCCAGTCTCAAGCAAAACTGTTCTGCTTTATTCAAAAATGTATGGCTTTATATACAATCGATCTCTTAACTTCCTACTTACCTATCATAAATTCTAAGGTCGTCGAAATATGTATTTCATGACGACATATTACAAAATATCGTGAAGCGAAATTCTATGTGATGCAACTATAACGTAAATTGTTCGCAAGAATTGATGACCCTTATTTTATTGCCATTTAGTGCAATCAACATTCAATATCGCTGAATACGTAACTTCATGCAAAGCGGTGAAATGTTTTTATTACATCATGTGCCGACAAAAAGGTAGCGGCAGCGATTTGCACATATGCCACATGTGTTCATGCTATGAAGTAATTTTCTTGTTTTCACTGTGGATGAAGTAATATAATTTCATCTCTATTTTCTTTTCTGGGTATTGCTTCATGTAATATGTGATTACTTTTTATGTTGGGTTTTTTGGGTTTATTCGAATGTTCTAAATGAGGGTAGTATGTATATATGTATGTATATATGTTAATTTTGAATGAATGATCTTAATGAGATGAGGGTAGTATGTATGTACTACAAGTGATTTTGTTCGTATAAGTAAGCATAAGCATGTATTTGAAAAAGCCTATACCCCTAATTGGTCTACCGAAATATTTGTTATAAATAAAGTCAAAAGCACATTTCCAACGACATATGTTCTCGATGATTATGAACAAAATGTGATTCAGGGAAAGTTTTATGAGCTTGAGCTGGCTCCAGTCAAACATCCGGATCTTTATCTTGTAGAAAAAGTTTTAAAAAGACGCGGAAATAAAGTATTGGTTAAATGGTTAGGCTTTTCACCTAAGAAGAACGCCTGGATTGATATAAAAGACGTCGTGTAATATTTTTAAAACAGAGTCATCATGCTACTCTTGAAAAGAGAATCTGACAGCTTAAAAATTTTCCGTAACCTTCCTTTAGATGACAGAAAGTGTTGCAAACTAGCAAGAAGTGGATTCTTTTACACAAATCTTAAAGATAAAATAAAATGCTACTTTTGCTCCATGGAAATGTATGCTATGAACTGCCCAGAAGACGTTGAAGCAGAACACATTCATCGATCTTCAAACTGCACGTATGCCAATGGTCGAGATGTATGTGGACTATACAAAAAACCGCTCACTAAGCCAGCTCCATCAAATATTTTAATTTATGCTTTCAACACTTTGAAGTTTTTAGCGGGTGCTATACTTGTTCTTGGACTGTTTTGTGAAATTTATTATTTTTACGAATACTTCAGAAGGAAACTATGAAAAAATGTTCATCGATTGTAATAAAAATACTTGACTGCTATTAACCACGTCTTTTATTTCTTCGCCTGACATTTTTTGAGATCATCGCATTAATTCGAAACGACGCAAGAACTTACCTTACTCAACATTTATACACCGATTCTCTCTATAACCAGGCACTTCCGCTTTCAACACCAAAAAATATAAACAACAAACTTTGCCCCCAGCAGGCCCCCTCAAAGACAGAGTGTAAACAACAACTTTGCCACGATTGTCCCCCAACGCAAACAAAAACCTTGCCCCGATCCTACCCCCACTTAAACAAAAACTTTGCCCCGATCGTACCCCCACGTAAACAAAAACCTTACCCCGATCGTACCCCACGTAAACAAAAACTTAGCCCTCCATGGTTCCCACACGGAAACAAAACCTCGCCACTGAAAAAACAAGTTTCATTTGAAATTCGAAAGCGAAAATATAATCCATCCTCTGAGCAGGTACACTGCATGCATTCACATGTGTCCGAACATAACAACTCTACTGTCATTTTTCAGATCAATAGTGTCACACGGATTAAACACACGTCCACATTCTGGAAGTTGTTTCCAATTCCGCCATTTACTTTACACACGAGTGGTACAAAAAGCAACTTTATTCTCATCAACTTTCATTTTCCAGTGCATACGCCCATCTCTCATATGATTTACTCTATAGTGGGACAAGGGTCTTCTGTCCCTTACAGACGCAACGTTATTTGGTATCCAAAGCGTCCATATACTACTGATTTTCTATTTTGTTATGTTACAAAGAACTGGCTTTTCTATACTTAAAATCCTTGTTGTTAATATATTTAATTTATTTTATTTTATTCTAGGATTTTGGCGTTGTTGTAAGATCTTTATACGAATTTGAAAAACGTTTCTGTATAATTTAAGAAGGTGTTTTGTTTATGCATTACTTTCTCGCAACTAGTAATGCTTTCTGAGTGGAACATGGTCAGCGGTCTAACCAATGTTCGATGTCTTACATGTGACGCTACAGGGATTTCTGTTGTATTCTATATCTATGGATTATGAGGGTTGCCGTGGGTTATATCGGACGTTTCACTCCCGCCACGGAGATTTATCAAAGGTGTTCCTATTCAATGAGGATAATTATCTATTGGTGCAGTGCATGTACAATCATGGTTTCTATATTTTTTGGATTTTTAGGCTTTTATATTTTCGAATTTTTAGAATTTTTAGAAATTTTAGAATTTTTAGATTTTTAGGATTTTTAGAATCCTCTAGTAATAAAGCCATCCTGCAAGGCTATATATAACAGTCAATGATTTTATGAATCTTTTCTTGAAGTCCATGCCTAACCAATCTCATCTATGGAAATGGTTCGACTGTTAAATTCGTTTACCCTACCGGATCTATAATCTCACCCATATCACACTTGCACATGCAATAATCGGGCATACCACCATCACGCACTGATATGACCAGGGTTATCCCCATTTTACGGAGCTAAATTCATCATTATTTCTGAGGGTGCCGGATACTAATTCACATACTACTAGTGGTACAGTGTATGTACAATCATGGTTTCTATATTTTTGGATTTTGAGGGTTTTAGATTTTCGAATTTTTAGAATTTTTAGAAATTTTAGAAGTTTTAGATTTTTAGAATTTGTAGAATCCTATAGTAGTAAATCCATCCTGCATGGCTATATGTAACAGTCAATGATTTTATGACACCTTTTCTTGCAGTTCATACCTAACCCATCACATCTGTGGGAATGGTTCGATTGTTATGTTTGTTTACCTTCCCGGATCTATAAACTCGCACATTGTACACTTGCCATGTAATGATCGGGCATACCACCATCACGAATCCCCCCCCCCCTCCACCCAATATGTGGCCCACACTGACATGACCAGTGTTATGCCCATTTTATGGAGCTTAATTCGTCATTATTTCTGAAGGTGCCGGATGGTAAACCACATACTATGTTTTATGGTTAGTAAATGCATATATGATACCATGCATAATGCGAGAGCGCACAACTTTCCCATCTCCGCATAATGTTTCGCTAGACGTGAACTGGTATCAGCTGGACTACTTTTTACTCTAAATAAATTACACTAGAACGTTTCAACTTTGCAAGTCAGCTTATTGTGATATGACTTCCGGGATAGGATTGTACAAATAACACTAACTTTCAAACTTTCAAAATTTTCAAAATTTATTTCTGATTTTCTATTTTCCTATGTGAAAAACCCGGCTTTCTATACTTAAAATCCTTTTTGTTAATCTATTTATTTTATTTTATTGTAGGTTTTTGGCGTGGTTGTGAGATCTTTATTCGAATTTGAAATACGTTTCTGTATAATTTAAGAAGGGTTTTTGTTCATGCATTACATTCCCGCAACTAGTAATGATTTCTGAGTGGAACATGGTCAGCGGTCTAACCAATGTTCGATGTCTTACATGTGACTCTACAGGGATTGCTGTTGTATTTTATGGATTATGTGGATTGCCGTGTACGCTCCTACTGGGCTATACCGGACGTTTCACTCCCTCCACGGATATTTTTCAACGGTGTTAAGAATCCTCTAGTAGTAAAGCCATCCTGCAAGGCTATATGTAACAGTCAATGATTTTATGAATCCTTTTCTTGCAGTCCATGCCTAACCTATCATATCTATGGTAATGGTTCGACTGTTAAGTTTGTTTACCCTTCCGGATCTATAATCTCGCCCAGATCACACTTGCCCATGCAATGATCTTGCCTACCACCAGCACGCATCCCCCCCACTCAACATGGACCCGGCACTTATATGACCAGAGTTATGCCCATTTTTCGGAGCTTAATTCAATATTATATCTGAGGGTGCCGGATGCTAAATCACATACTATGTTTTATGGTTAGTAAAAATATGTATGAAACAATGCATATTGAGAGGGCGCACAGCTTTCCCGTTCTAACTTTCACACTTTCAAAATCCTCAAATTTTTTTGTGATTTTCCCTTTTCCTATGTTACAAAGAACTGGCTTTCCTGTACTTAAAATCCTTGTTGTTAATAATTTTATTTTATTTTATTGTTGGTTTTTAGCGTGGTTGTGAGATCTTTATACGAATTTGAAATACGTTTCTGTGTAATTTAAGAAGGGTTTTTGTTCATGCATTACTTTCCCGCAACTAGTAATGATTTCTGAATGGAACATGGTCAGCGGTCCAACCAATGTTCGATGTCTTACAGGTGACGATACAGGGATTGCTGTTGTATTTTATGGATTACGTGGGCTGCCGTGTAGGCTCCTAGTGGGCTATACTGGACGTTTCACTCCCGCCAGAGAGATTTTTCGACTGTGTTCCTATTCAATGAGGATAATTATCTAGTGGTGTTGTGAATCGATCACCAACAATTCGATCCCCAACAATTTCAATTTTTCAATCGTAATTAAAACTGAAAATAAAACAAATAAATCTTTTCACATGTACTTACATCCTCAATCACATTCCAGTCAACGTGACTGAGGCTCCAATTTCAAATCTTTTCACATGTACTTACATCCTCAATCACATTCCAGTCAACGTGACTGAGGCTCCAATTTCAATTTTTGATTACAAGAATACTTTGTATTGCAAGCTAGATCGCAACATAAACTCTTGAGTTGCCCGAATAAGTAAATATATGCGAATTAAGCATTTTCTGTTTCTGGCTATCGCTTCTCGAGTCGCCTTTTTTTTTGCACACGATCAGTGTAAGTACATATCTGCTAATCAAGCATTTTTTTGTTTGTCGCTATCGCTTTTGGAGTGAAGAAAATATACGCGGAGTCTAGTTAAAATATTCGCGGCGCGCGCACCTCAAAAATCCCAAAAGGGATTTCGTCTTAGTATGATAGTATACTGTTAGTATAAAGAAAATATACAGCATTTTTGTGAAAGAGTTTTTAATATAATAAAATAATTAAAATCAGTTTTCTCTTATATTGAAGTAAAGTAGTGTTTGATTGATTAATTCCCTTCAGTTGTTCCTCGCGATATAACAAATGGTGGCAGCGGTGCGATATTGGTAAAGGTTAGTAAGACCTGCCATGCCCAAAGAATAAAAAAAAAATAAAATAATTACACACCAAACGGCTATCAAAGTGAAAGAAATAAATGATCAAGTAATAAATGATCAAGTGATAAAAAAAAAAAAGTTAAAATATTAAGAGGAATAACATCATAAAGACGAGGAACGGCGCGCCACAACAGCCAATAAATGATGCAAAATATACAACAGCAAGCATTTGAAATTTTATGATTTACTAAAGAGCACATCTGTAATAAGTAATTGACATACGAGATTTTCCCTATAGCCCTACAGGAAATCACCAAATCGTAGTAACAATAACAACACAACGACGTTAAACCAGTGACGACTTCAACTACGTATATCACGAAGAAATTTCTTTTTTTTTTTACTTAAGACGGAAAATTTTTCTTTGCCTTCATAAGTCTCAGTAAGTCTTAATAATTGTAAATTGAAAATATTTCTAGTTATCATACTATTATTATATATATTACTATATTATACTATTATTATATATTATTATACTATATTATATATTAACACGGTGGAGATTATATATATATCAATTTTTTATACATGTTGATTCCAAAGTGAAGTGCTTGATCCCCAAGTGAAGTTTTATCTGTGAAATTCAACAATTTCTTCAAAGTTCTGAGTTTGTCTAAAATCTGTATCTTAACTCGTAAAACAATTCTTTCCCGACGTCGCGCCAAACTCGTTCGAGAGTTTGAGGAGTTACCTTTCCACTCGGAATCATTCACCATGGCAAACGAAGACGAAATCAAATCAATTAGTCTTTCTGATGTCAGGTGTATGATACCAGAGTACAATGGTGACTCCACAGAATTACACAAGTTTTTGGTTTGTTGTAATTTATTGTTCACTTCAAGCGTTTCCGAACAGGATAAACAGTTGTATCTTAACATAGTAAGAACTCGATTAAGTGGCGCCGCGTATGAATTTATCAAATATAAAACATTTGAAAAATGGGAAGATCTTAAAAATGCTCTCAAGGGAGAGTTTTCGCAAGTAAAATCACGTTCAGTTGCCCAAAACGAATTGTTAGCCGCAAGGCAAAGTTTTCGGGAAAATGTTAGAGATTTCGGAGAAAAGGTTTCCAAGTTATTGTCTAGTTTGAATACCAGTACGTACGAAAGCGTGACTGAGACAGAAGCTCAGAAATTCCTACTTAATGAAAATGAAAAGTTGGCTATACAAACTTTCGAAGACGGCCTGAGAAATGAGCGGGTTAGGTTACTGGTAAAAGCTCGAGCAGAAAATAGTTTGCGAAAGGCTATAGAATTTGCTATAGACCATTCTAATAGGTTGGAACGTACTCCCCAAACAACACAATTTAATCGAAGTATCTCAAGGCCTCCCCTTCCGAGCTGTCAAATCTGTGGTCGTATGGGACATTTTAAAGATAATTGCTATTACAATAGGAACCTACCAAATTTCAAACCGGCACAGATAAAAAGAGAAGTTCAGCATATCGTTTGTAGTTACTGTAGGAAGCCCAACCATACTATTAATAATTGCTATGCAAGAATGGGGCGAAATAATGTACCCAATTCTAAGTCAAGTTCTAATCAAAATCCTCAACAAAATTTGTATAGAGCTAGTGAAGTTTACACTCGAGGCCGTCGCAACAGTGTCATGTCTCAGCCCGTTCGTCGAAATGTTGACTACGCTCCAAATGCTCATAGCGCTCACATTATTGAAAATCAAACCAATCAAGTTCAAGATCAACGTGAATCTCAATACAAGGGAAACGAAAGAGCGCGGGTGGGAACAGCCGGCAGACCCTCCCGCAACCGAATGCAGCAAGTAACAGCCGAAATACACAACGAGTTGTAAAAACTTACGACAAAGAAAATACTTTTAATGTATCTATAATGTTAAAAAAGTTTGAAAATTCATTGAGTGTGTGTGTACCATTTATTCCTTCCCAAAAGCCTTACTCTACATTCCTTATAGATACGGGCGCCGAAATTAGCTTAGTTAAATCAAATAATGTGCCTTTAAATGACAGTGCACATTTGCAAAGGTGCGTCATATCGACTTTATCAGGAGAATCTGTTGCAACTATTGGCCAGGCTCTAGGTACTTTTCAGTTAACTGACGGAACTAACAAATATAACTTTGAACATTTGTATCATTTTATACCTGAAAATTCTAATTTGAAATATGACGGCCTGCTTGGAAATGATTTCTTGAGTAAATATAATGCTAGGATAGATTATTTAACCAACAAATTGGAATTATGTATTAAATATAGGGACCCCAGCAGAATACCTGCTGAACAATTTAATAAAATTAAACCGAATGTAAGTGGTCCCAAGGAAATTTCAGCACGTGTTCATAAAATGAATAAGATTACCCTCCCGGCCAGAAGTGAAGCAATTATAAATTTGCCCACGACCCGTGATGGCGACTTTGTTTACTTTAAAAAGGAAGTAAAACCTGGTGTATATTTAGGTAATACAATGGTCCGGTCAGAGAATTTGATAGCGAAAGTTTCAATTCTAAACTGTAATGAAAATGATATTGAGTTAAACGTAAACGATATAAAAGCCCAGTACGATAATTTAGATAACTACAGTATTTTAGCCATGAATTGCGAGGAAGATCCGGTAGTCAATAGACTCAAGAAATTAGAAGAATTGCTTAAGCTTGATCACTGCAATAATGAAGAAAAAAATTCTATATTAAGCATTTGTAGAAAATATAACCACCTATTTTACTTGAAAGGAGACGTTCTTACCTGCACTGATGCTATAAAGCACGAAATTCATACTCCTCTAGACAGACCCCCAATTTATGTTAAACCCTATCGTCTGCCAGAACGCCAAAAGGCTGAAGTTGATAAACAGGTTCAAGAAATGCTAAACGATGGAATTATCAGCCCAAGTTACAGCCCATGGAATTCGCCACTACTCTTGGTCCCCAAGAAGGCCGATAGCGCCGGAAATAAGCAGTGGAGAGTTGTAGTCGATTTCCGCAGGTTGAATGAAATCACCGTAGGAGACGCGTACCCACTGCCTAATATATCAGATATATTAGATCAGTTGGGTCGGTCTAAATACTTCAGCTCGCTAGATCTAGCGAAGGGATTCCATCAAATACCTATGAGTAACGAACATAAAGAAAAGACTGCCTTTAGCACTCCTTTTGGGCATTTTCACTATAACCGAATGCCATTCGGTTTAAAGAACTCTCCTGCCACCTTTCAGAGGCTCATGAATAATGTCATGACTGGCCTCCAAGGTATTCATTGCTTTATATATATGGACGACATAGTAATACATGGCTATAATTTAAATGATCATAACGAGAAATTGATACGTGTTCTAGAACGTCTTAACCGACATAAACTTAAACTACAGCCCGACAAATGTAACTTTTTGAGGAAAGAACTAATGTACCTAGGACATATCGTAAGCGAAAAAGGATTGAAACCTGATCCAAAGAAGTTAGAATCGATAACGTTATATCCCATACCAAAACGCGAAAAGGATGTTAGGTCTTTTCTCGGACTTGCGGGATATTATAGGCGCTTTATCGATAACTTCGCGAAAATATCGAAGCCACTGACAAGTTTATTAAAGAAAAACACTCCGTTCAAGTGGGATACTTTCTGCGATGAAGCCTTTCGTTGTCTGAAGGAAAAGTTGACAACTGCACCTGTTCTTGCGTATCCTCAGTTCGACCGTGAGTTTTTAGTGACCACTGACGCCAGTGATCAAGCTGTTGGCGCAGTACTTTCGCAGGGAAATATTGGGACAGACAAACCAGTGTGTTTTGCCAGTCGAACCCTTAATCCTGCGGAGACTAGATACACTACTACGGAAAAAGAGCTGTTGGCAATTGTGTTTGCAGTGGAACAATTTAGACCTTACCTATATGGTAAAAACTTCAAGATAATAACGGATCACAAACCGCTTATATGGCTCCTTGGCCTTAAAAATCCTACTTCTCGATTAATACGATGGCGAATTCGACTGGAGGAATATTCATATGAGATATTGTATAAACCAGGAAAATATAACATCAATGCGGATGCTTTAAGTCGTATAAAAATAGACAATCCTACTGAAGACGTGACTCAGATTAACAGCAAAAACGATATAATGGTAGTTACCCGTCACCAAATGAAAAAAAGGGAAGAAGATAACGTGCTTCCAGTTTCAGCAACGAAAATAAAAGCAAATGAAATGGGAGAAAATGTAACCTATGAAAATTTCTTGAAAACTGAAGTACTTAGTTCAGATGTAAAAATAAACCAAGATTCATTGATAGACTTAAATAAAATAACGCACAAATTTGTTATCTTAACCCCTACTGGGAATTTAAAAGATAAAGTAAAAGAGTGTATCGGCGATAGTACCAACCCTCAGGTTAGTGAAATTAAAATTAAGAAGTCGAATGGATCAAGTTATATTGTTTCAAAAGCTTTCCTACCCATTCGCTCACAAAACGACAGTAAAATACTTTTCGGAATATTAACCGAGTTTCTATCATATAGTCTGCTACACAATTTAAGTAGAGTAAATATATTAATAACTACAGTAGACCAAAGCTCATTGGAAAATATAAGAAAAATGTGCTCATATATATTCGAACCTAATAAGATAATCTGTACCTTATACGTGGACAATAAAACAAAGTTAGTTAGCAGAGACGAAATAGATAAAGTACTCCGCGAGTTTCATGATAATCCTCTCGGAGGTCACCAGGGCATATCGCGTACGTTTAAGCGATTAAAACAATGTTTTAGTTGGCCCACCATGTTTCAAGATATAAAGGATTATATAAGAAAATGTCCATCTTGTCAAAGGAACAAGCTTTGTAAGAAATCGCCTTTGCCGATGAAAATAACTACTACGAGCTCGAGACCATTTGAGCGAGTGGCCCTCGATATCGTTGGCCCACTGAATACTAGTTATGAAGGAAATCGTTATATCTTAACTTTCCAAGACGATTTAACCAAGTTTTCCTCTGCGTTCCCAATTAAGAACGCGGAAGCTCATACAATAGCGGAGACGTTTGTAAAAGGAATAATATGTCAATTTGGTCTACCGGCTTTTATTCTCACAGATCAAGGGTCGAACTTTTTGAGCAAATTATTTCAGGAAACATGCAAATTATTGAAAATTAAGAAACTTCAAACTACACCGTACCACCCGCAATCAAACGGAGCTTTAGAGCGAAGCCACCGTACATTAGCGGAATATCTTCGACATTATGTCGATAGAGATGCTATGAACTGGGATTCATGGATCCCATACTCAATGTTTACGTATAATACTACGCCACACAGCAGTACAAACTTAACTCCCTTCGAACTCCTCTACGGTTTCCCTGCAAGAATCCCCTCTACGCTTACAGTAGAGCCCCAAGTTTGCTATAACTACGAAGACTATGTTAATGAGTTACGGTCCAGATTACAGCACGGGTATCAAATAGCCAAAGATTCACTAAACACCGTAAAGGAAAAGTGTAAGATTTATTATGATAAAGGTACTAAACCCTGTCAATTTAAAATAGGAGATAAAGTGTTACTAAGAAATCAGAAAAGAAGTAAACTCTCACCATTATGGGAGGGACCCTATAACGTTGTTAAGACCAATTCGGTCGAAACTACAACAATTAAACTAGGAAAAAAGAACAAAACTATTCACAACAATAATTTAAAGCTGTTTATTGAATAAAACTTATAAGTGTAAAAACACTCGTTTCAGAAAATGGATACAAAACTTTTTCTAATCTGGGTTGCAGTTGCTACGGCTCAGAATGCCAAGGTAACACCGATCAACGACAATCCGGGAATGTACTTCGAACAAGTGGGGGAAGTGAAGCTGTATTCTAATGAATGGAAAGTTGTCTCATATTTTGATCTTGATACTTTGAGAACAGAATTAAAATATATACAATGGTATGTTACTCAATTAAACAAAATTTGTGGAACGCTAAAAAAGCATGAGAATTTAACACAGATATGTATAACCATAGTTACAGAAATTAACCATATTACTTCAGACATAGCTCAAAAAAATAACCTTCTGGAAAACCGTATCCGACAAAAACGTGGTTTGTTCAATATAATAGGCGTCGTAAGTAAATCACTTTTCGGAATTTTAAATGACGAGGACGCAAAGTATTATGACGACCAAATAGATCTATTACGTAAAAACAACAAACATTTGGAAAATCTAGTGAGAAACAATACCTACCTATTAGATTCTACTGTAAACGTGTTCAATAAGACACTCGCTACTATTAATGCGCAATACGTTACCATTGCCTCCAAACTTCAAAGTCTGTCGGATTCTAATTTAACTAACGAGGCTATTATGGAAATTGAATCAATTTCCACCTTAATTACTTTGATCCTGTTCCGGATGTTGTCAACACAATCCATCCTTATAGATTTAGTTACAGATGCCCGACACGAAAAATCTCATCCCTCCATCTTAACACCCTATCAGCTAGAAACTATACTACAAACAATTCAAAAGGAAATACCAAGCTCTTTATCATTACCAGTAAATCCAGGAGATAACAATCTACTAAAAGTATACAAAATTGCCAGAATGAGCACTGCAATACATAAAAATAGAATAATTTTTGAGCTTACTATTCCCTTACCCTTCAATGCAAAGTACCAATTATATAAAGTAATTCCTTTGCCCACACATTTTAACAAGACATTCGTTTATATTCAGCCTTCTACTGAATTTCTAGCAGTAGATTATAACAGAGAGCATTATTATAGTCTTAACAAAAATGATCTCGTAAGTTGTCATATAGAAAATAGTTTAGAATATTTATGTCAATTGCATCATCCGCTTTTAAACTCGCTCTCTAGGAACCACCTGTGCGAAATTACCCTACTCAGAAGAGAAAACCCCGCATCAGACATTTGCACTATCAAATTAACTAAACTCAATTCATTCTGAATTCAATTGGCTACTGCCAATAACTGGTTATTCTCCATCGATAAAGATATAGTTGTAGACATTATTTGTAAGGACAAAATAAATCCTTTGGTTTTAAAAAATACTGGCATTGTTCATATCCCTCGTGAATGTTATTTACGTAGTAAAGAACTTACGATACAAGCTAATAATATAAAGGAAACCATGGAACCGAACTTATTTATTCCGGCATTTAATATTACACAAAATTTTTTGAATTTCTCTGTAAGGTCAGATTATCCTGATCAACCACAAACTGCCGTGCTTAAGTATTCGGCCAGAAATGATCTGGACACATTATTGCAAGCCATTAGAGGCCAAGAAAAATTAGACATTCCGCAAGACAGTATAAATACTCATCATGTCCACCACTACTCCCTAGGCTATATTTTACTATTGATAATACTTGCTTTTGCATTGTACAAACTTTTTACTTGGCGTAAATTGTCCCTTGGGAAAATACGCGAAAACATTCGTTTTAAAAAAGACAACCAAAAGACACAAGACCACGAAGAAAATGTTGAAATAAACGAGGACAAAAGTCAGACCAAGTCGACTAAACTCACACTAAAGGTTTAAATCAGAAAAAGTTACTTCACTCATGGTATATGTATATATAAATTTAGTTATTTCATTTTAAAAATATTGTAGAATATAAAGAAGAGTAAATAAAAATAAGAATATGAAAAAAAGGAAAAGTGAATACAAACAAAACTTGTAGTTATATACGATACTATATGATAAAGAAAGAAAAAATGAATAAATTTTATATTTCTCTTATATTTAAAAAAAAAAAACAAAATTTTTGATAATATATTTGTTTTGGATCATGCCTAAATGACTTTTTATCTCATTAGGATGTAGGATAAAAATTATTACTGTAACACTAAACAACCAAAAATATTTTTCTATCCATAATTATACAATTACGCAACGGAAAAGAAAAGCGAAAAAAATTTGTTTGTTGATTTACCATAAGTAACATGAAGTAAAAGTTCATTATACTATTATAACCATTTATACAAAAAAAAATATTATTTTATATAAAACAAAGATACTTATATATTAAATAATAATACAAAAATATATATTTCATAAAAGTAATTACAAATAACCAAATATACTTAAATGTTATCTTTAGCCAAATTTGAGGTGCGTTCGCTTCGAAAACATTTTTTTTCGAAAACTTCAGAATTTCAGTTTTCTTTTTAAAAGGGGGGAGGGATGTTGTGAATCGATCACCAACAATTCGATCCCCAACAATTTCAATTTTTCAATCGTAATTAAAACTGAAAATAAAACAAATAAATCTTTTCACATGTACTTACATCCTCAATCACATTCCAGTCAACGTGACTGAGGCTCCAATTTCAAATCTTTTCACATGTACTTACATCCTCAATCACATTCCAGTCAACGTGACTGAGGCTCCAATTTCAATTTTTGATTACAAGAATACTTTGTATTGCAAGCTAGATCGCAACATAAACTCTTGAGTTGCCCGAATAAGTAAATATATGCGAATTAAGCATTTTCTGTTTCTGGCTATCGCTTCTCGAGTCGCCTTTTTTTTTGCACACGATCAGTGTAAGTACATATCTGCTAATCAAGCATTTTTTTTGTTTGTCGCTATCGCTTTTGGAGTGAAGAAAATATACGCGGAGTCTAGTTAAAATATTCGCGGCGCGCGCACCTCAAAAATCCCAAAAGGGATTTCGTCTTAGTATGATAGTATACTGTTAGTATAAAGAAAATATACAGCATTTTTGTGAAAGAGTTTTTAATATAATAAAATAATTAAAATCAGTTTTCTCTTATATTGAAGTAAAGTGGTGTTTGATTGATTAATTCCCTTCAGTTGTTCCTCGCGATATAACAGTGGTACTATCTAGTGGTCTATGTACAATCATAGTTTCTAGATTTTTGGATTTTTAAGCTTTTAGATTTTCGAATTTTTAGAATTTTTAGAATTTTTAGAAATTTTAGAATTTTTAGATTTTTAGAATCCTCTAGTAGTAAAGCCATCCTGCAAGGCTATATGTAACAGTCAATGATTTTATGAATCCTTTTCTTGTAGTCTATGCCTAAACCTTCACATCTATGGGAAAGGTTCGACTGTTAAATTTGTTTACCCTCCCGGATCTATAATCTCGCCCATATCACACTTGTCCATGCAATTATCGGACATACCACCATCAAGCACCCCCCCCCCCCCTCCCCACCACTCAACATGGGCCACGCACTGACATGACCAGGATTGTGCCCATTTTACGAAGCTTAGTTCATCATTTTTTCTGAGGGTGCCGAATACTAAATCACATACAATGTTCTATGGATAGTAAAAGCATATATGACACAATGCATAGTGAGAGGGCGCACAACTCTCCCGTCTCCTCATAAAATTTTGCTAGAAGTTACCTGGTAGTAGATAAGCTATGGGGATTCTGGATCACTTTTTTGAGCCTCCAGGATTTCGCCACAGATGGCGCCACCGTCGCTATGTGGTGTAAATCCATACTAAATGTGGGTTTGTGCCTTGGATGTTGTGGTTTATGTCTTGGATGTTGGGGATACGAGACCACTTTGGGGGATACGAGACCACTTTTAGCACTCTCCAGCATAGGGAAATAGCATAGGATTTCGATTTTGTTTCTGAAGTGCGCTTATTTTTCATCTCGAATCTTGGGGATACGAGACCACTTTGGGGATACGAGACCACTTTTAGCTCTCTCCAGCATAGGGAAATAGCATAGGTTTTCGATTTTGTTTCTGGAGTTCGCTTATTTTTCATCTCAGACTCGTAGCCTCTAAGTTTTTCATCTCGAGTTTTGGGATACGAGATCACTTTCAGTTGTGAAGGGGTGTGAAGCTTTATTGATGGATTTGGTCTTGACTGTGCCCTAGCGGCATTAGCCGGTACTACGGTTTTCTTGGATAGATATGTGGTGCGCCTAAATGTAGGCTTTTGGTTTTGAACTAATATTAGTAATAATTAAAGTTAACGCTAGGAAATTTTTGTTCATGCCAATGGATTCTAGATGGTGGGGGTGGGGTTACTAAGGGGGACGAAATTTCCATCAGAAATCCTCTACGGGCTCTGGTTTTCGAGATATTAGCGATTTTACGTTTTCAGATATAGTTAATATTATTAATAATTCAAGCTACCTAGGATAGTTTTGTTCATGCCAATAGATTCTAGAAGGTGTTATAGGGGCGGGGGGTTTGAGGGGGAACGAAATTTTTATCAGAAATCCTCTACGGGCTATGGTTTTCGAGATATTAGCGTGGGAAGCTTTATTGATGGATTTGGCCTTGACTGTGCCCTAGCGGCATTAGCCGGTACTACGGTTTTCTTGGATAGATATGTGGTGCGCCTAAATGTAGGCTTTTGGTTTTGAACTAATATTAGTAATAATTAAAGTTAACGCTAGGAAATTTTTGTTCATGCCAATGGATTCTAGATGGTGGGGGTGGGGATACTAAGGGGGACGAAATTTCCATCAGAAATCCTCTACGGGCTCTGGTTTTCGAGATATTAGCGATTTTACGTTTTCAGATATAGTTAATATTATTAATAATTCAAGCTACCTAGGATAGTTTTGTTCATGCCAATAGATTCTAGAAGGTGTTATAGGGGCAGGGGGTTTGAGGGGGAACGAAATTTTTATCAGAAATCCTCTACGAGCTATGGTTTTCGAGATATTAGCGTGGGAAGCTTTATTGATGGATTTGGTCTTGACTGCGTCCTAGCAGCATTAGCCGGTACTACGGTTTTCTTGGATAGATATGTGGTGTGCGGGGGGGGGACGAAATTTTCATCAGAAATCTTCTGCGGGCTATGGCGTAACCCCCGGAATGTACAAGCCATGAACAAGTCGAAAAAAGAGAGCAGCGGGTCAGTCAGCAGGCGACATGCACAGTCTTCTTGCCTTGTCTTACTACAGGAGTTTTCCATATATAAGTTGCTTGTATTTTGTTCAAACGCTATAATTTCCATAAATTTGCTCTACATGAAAATATATATTTGGAAGCAATTTGTTTTTACTTCATTTTGCTGTGGGAGTGACAGTTTTGGGCTTTAGAACCTGTTTAAGATGAAATTTTTTAGTTTTTCCCCCATGATGAGTATACAAAAAGCAGTGAGAGTGAGCTCTTACTGCATGTTGTACCCAGCACGTTAAGGCCTTTTAATGGGTCGGTACCTTCGGCTACTTCATGGTTTGTATTATATTCCAGGGCTACGGCTATGGTTTTCGAGATATTACCGATTTTAACTGATACAGGTTGGGTTTGTATGTGCCTTGCTTGAAGATTTCTTAGCGAAAAGTTGGAGATATCAGCATGGTGTAATAATACTGAGAGCTAAACATAACATCTGAAAAGTTTATTTAAAAAAAAAAACAAAACGCTCAAAAATTATTAATACATATATTATTTTTTTCACTTTTTTCTCTACTCATTCATAGAAAAATTGTTAAATTTTTTAATAATATTCATGTTTTTTTTCACCGTTTTTAATTTTATTTTAATTGCCTGAAGCTCTGCTTTTTTTCGTTTTTTGTCCTCTTTCAATTTAATTTTCTCAGTTTTCATGCTCCTCTTCACTGCAGCAAATGTTCGAGACAAGTTCATATAAAATGCATCACTTCTACCCAACATACCGCGTAACATATTCATTCCATGTATAACCTAGGAATTATGTGAAATTATTTATTATTATTATTTTTATGATTTAAAAAAACTTACGGCTTCATATTGTTGTTGTAAGCGCAGCTGTTGTTGTCGCTGTTGCTGTTGAGGTCGTTGCTGTTGCTCGCGATGCTGTTGCTCGCCATGGTGCTGTTGTTGCTGTTGCTGCTGTAGTTGAAAAAATTTAAAAATTAATTATTTTAAAATTCTATAAATTACACTATGTCTTACCTCTGACATCCTGCTTCTTTGGAATCTTTTTAGAAATGATCTGAAGTCTTTCGATTAATTTCAACTTCCTTTACACATATCTCACCAAAAAAGCATTACGTTTGCAAAAAATTTTGTAAATATTTCATTTTATAGAATATCAAAACAATCATATCACAAGCTTGCCTACCCCTGCTCAGATACCGCAGATTTCTCCTATCAAGCATCAATATGTGATTTAATATCATCGAACTCTTTTATAAACACTAGATTACATGTGGTAATATCAACATTTGAATACTTCAATAAAATCTTTCAACATGTAATTTTGAGGATAGGCATATTGTTACAATGTAATCAAATCTTTCTAGAGATAAATTCAATATAATGGGCCATATGTCGCTTACATTGTAATAAATGGTATAGAATGATCATTTACATGCTAGCTTGGAGCTTTGTGTTATCAATTGTTTGATTTATATGCTATGGCTGCCTGGAATTATCTTGCTAGATACCTAAAACAAGTTGTGAAGCTATATAAATTCTACAGAAGAAATTTTGATTACATACAGCTCTATACCGTAAGATTATAAGAAATAATATTTTTAAATTTTTAATAAATTTGAATACTTCAATAAAATCTTTCAACATGTAATTTTGAGGATAGGCATATTCTTACAATGTAATCAAATCTTTCTAGAGATAAATTCAATATAATGAACCATATGTCGCTTACATTGTAATAAATGGTATAGAATGATCATTTACATGCCAGCTTGGAGCTTTGTGTTATCAATTGTTTGATTTATATGCTATGGCTGTGGAAAGCATCGATTTCATAGATGTAGACTGAGCCTTATATGAATATTCTTTACTCCTTTCATCCGTAGGCTTTAGAAGGTTTGTAGTGTCCTTAGAGCTCATGTTGAAATTATTGCGTAATTAGCTTGCCAAGAAACAGTGATCTGTTTGGATAAAGAGCAAGATATCAATTGAAAAAACAAGTTATGAAACTACTATTTATATGGATTTGACCTCTGACGTCACCTTAATCTTTGAAATCGAAAGTGTCTGCTCTTGGGTTCACTTGGATGATGAGTAGTGCAAGTTGTATGGGAGATTATAATTAGCTGTGAGTAAACTGTAAAGAAGAAGATTTCTGATAACAGTATGTTCCATACATAATCTTACAGGTGGAAGAAAATTTTATAAGAATCTGGTAACTGCATTTCCTTATAAACCTTATATAAATTCATATGTGATCAAACCGAGCTATAGATTTTTGTTCTAGATGAATGCACATTATATATAATATCTGAAAATAGATACCAGCAAAATGAAAGGCTATAAGAATTTGGTTGCAGTATATTCTATACAAAATCTAATAACCATAAGAAAAATTTTATAAGAATCTGATACCATGCTCAGTTCACAATTTAAAAAGTAGAAGAAAATTGTATAAGAATCTGGTAATAGTATGTTCCATACAAAATCTAACAAGCGAAAGAAAATTTTATAAGAATCTGGTAAGAATCCGGTAACAGTATGTTCCATACAAAATCTAGCAGGCAGAAGAAAATTTTATTAGAATCTTGTAACAGTATGTTTCAAAGAAAAATCCAAGATTTTATGCATTTTCTGATGTGTAAGCCTTATATAAATCCATATGTTCTATATAAAAAATCGGTATATAAATATCTGTTAAAAAATTAGTTAGGGTATATAGCGATTTTAAAAAATTAATATCTCCAAAACGGTGTGAGAACCAAAATCCAAAATCTACTAGGTAGCAGACAATTTTATAAGAATCTGGTATGTTCTATACAAAATCTAAAAGGGGAAGGGAAAATTGCACGAGAGTTTGGTTAGTGGCTAGTGTATTCCCGAATGCTGAACTGTTAAGATGGATATTGAAGAGTTTTTAGGAGAATATAATAACATTTTACTCGATGAGCATAAGAAACAAATTCAAGAATGCTATAACTTTTTAAAATTATATGAAAATATTGAAAAAGTCGAGTCAAAATTTGGTGAACACTATATAAGCTGCCCTTGGTCAAGAGATGATTCAACGGATGGACCAGATACATGTGAATGTTGTGGTGTTGCTAGATGCCTAAAACAAGTTGTGAAGCTATATAAATTCTACCAAACATTGACAAAAAGTAATTACGAGGCATGCCTTAAAAAGTGCGATTTAACTTAGCACTAGAAATTCTCATTTTGTATACTTGGAGAGCTCATAAAGGATCATGTAAACTTACACTGTATGCAGATGTTGATTTCAACAACAGATTCATCAAACACAGGAAATTTTGATTACATACAGCTCTGTACCATAATATTATAAGAATTAATACTTTTTAATTTGTAATAAATGATATTTTATATATAGCCTTCTTTTTATTCAATTTCCCATACTAAGTCCGGAACTCCCGAATAATGTTTGACCACTACAACGGGTGGAGGTAGCGGTGGGTGGTGGTGGAGGGTGGTGGTGGTGGTGGTGGTGGGTGGTGGTGATGGTGGGTAGTGGTGGGTGGTGGTGGTATTGGTTGTGGTGGTGGGTGCCTGGTCTTGGATGGCGCTTGAAACGGATATTTGACGCGTGGCATCAATTTGACGCTGACTAATCTAAGATCTACCCTTCTATCTGTGGATGAGCTGAAAAAGCTGTTTTAAAAGCTGTTAAGCTGTTATCAGAGCTGTTTAAAAGCTGTTAAGCTGTTATCAGAGCTGTTTTAAAAGCTGTTAAGCTGTTATCAGACCTGTTTTATAAGCTGTTAAGCTGTTATCAGACCTGTTTTATAAGCTGTTAAGCTGTTATCAGACCTGTTTTAAAGCTGTTAAGCTGTTATCAGACCTGTTTTATAAGCTGTTAAGCTGTTATCAGACCTGTTTTAAAAGCTGTTAAGCTGTTATCAGAGCTGTTTGGAAAGCTGTTAAGCTGTTATCAGACCTGTTTTATAAGCTGTTAAGCTGTTATCAGACCTGTTTTATAAGCTGTTAAGCTGTCATCAGACCTGTTTTAAAGCTGTTAAGCTGTTATCAGACCTGTTTTATAAGCTGTTAAGCTGTTATCAGACCTGTTTGGAAAGCTGTTAAACTGTTATCAGACCTGTTTGGAAAGCTGTTAAGCTGTTATCAGACCTGTTTTAAAAGCTGTTAAGCTATTATCAGAGCTGTTTTAAAAGCTGTTAAGCTGTTAATAGAACTGTTTTAAAAGCTGTTAAGCTGTTATTTAACCTGTTTAAAAGCTGTTAAGCTGTTATCAGAGCTGTTTGAAAAGCTGTTATCTGACCTCACTTCCGGTTGGTCTCATAGGTAAAGGTGACGTCAGAGGTCAGCGTCAAATTGATGCCACGCGTCAAATATCCGTTTCAAGCGCCATCCAAGACCAGGCACCCACCACCACAACCAATACCACCACCACCCACCACTACCCACCATCACCACCACCCACCACCACCACCACCACCACCCTCCACCACCACCCACCGCTACCTCCACCCGTTGTAGTGGTCAAACATTATTCGGGAGTTCCGGACTTAGTATGGGAAATTGAATAAAAAGAAGGCTATATATAAAATATCATTTATTACAAATTAAAAAGTATTAATTCTTATAATATTATGGTACAGAGCTGTATGTAATCAAAATTTCCTGTGTTTGATGAATCTGTTGTTGAAATCATCATCTGCATACAGTGTAAGTTTACATGATCCTTTATGAGCTCTCCAAGTATACAAAATGAGAATTTCTAGTGCTAAGTTAAATCGCACTTTTTAAGGCATGCCTCGTAATTACTTTTTGTCAATGTTTGGTAGAATTTATATAGCTTCACAACTTGTTTTAGGCATCTAGCAACACCACAACATTCACATGTATCTGGTCCATCCGTTGAATCATCTCTTGACCAAGGGCAGCTTATATAGTGTTCACCAAATTTTGACTCGACTTTTTCAATATTTTCATATAATTTTAAAAAGTTATAGCATTCTTGAATTTGTTTCTTATGCTCATCGAGTAAAATGTTATTATATTCTCCTAAAAACTCTTCAATATCCATCTTAACAGTTCAGCATTCGGGAATACACTAGCCACTAACCAAACTCTCGTGCAATTTTCCCTTCCCCTTTTAGATTTTGTATAGAACATACCAGATTCTTATAAAATTGTCTGCTACCTAGTAGATTTTGGATTTTGGTTCTCACACCGTTTTGGAGATATTAATTTTTTAAAATCGCTATATACCCTAACTAATTTTTTAACAGATATTTATATACCGATTTTTTATATAGAACATATGGATTTATATAAGGCTTACACATCAGAAAATGCATAAAATCTTGGATTTTTCTTTGAAACATACTGTTACAAGATTCTAATAAAATTTTCTTCTGCCTGCTAGATTTTGTATGGAACATACTGTTACCGGATTCTTACCAGATTCTTATAAAATTTTCTTTCGCTTGTTAGATTTTGTATGGAACATACTATTACCAGATTCTTATACAATTTTCTTCTACTTTTTAAATTGTGAACTGAGCATGGTATCAGATTCTTATAAAATTTTTCTTATGGTTATTAGATTTTGTATAGAATATACTGCAACCAAATTCTTATAGCCTTTCATTTTGCTGGTATCTATTTTCAGATATTATATATAATGTGCATTCATCTAGAACAAAAATCTATAGCTCGGTTTGATCACATATGAATTTATATAAGGTTTATAAGGAAATGCAGTTACCAGATTCTTATAAAATTTTCTTCCACCTGTAAGATTATGTATGGAACATACTGTTATCAGAAATCTTCTTCTTTACAGTTTACTCACAGCTAATTATAATCTCCCATACAACTTGCACTACTCATCATCCAAGTGAACCCAAGAGCAGACACTTTCGATTTCAAAGATTAAGGTGACGTCAGAGGTCAAATCCATATAAATAGTAGTTTCATAACTTGTTTTTTCAATTGATATCTTGCTCTTTATCCAAACAGATCACTGTTTCTTGGCAAGCTAATTACGCAATAATTTCAACATGAGCTCTAAGGACACTACAAACCTTCTAAAGCCTACGGATGAAAGGAGTAAAGAATATTCATATAAGGCTCAGTCTACATCTATGAAATCGATGCTTTCCACAGCCATAGCATATAAATCAAACAATTGATAACACAAAGCTCCAAGCTGGCATGTAAATGATCATTCTATACCATTTATTACAATGTAAGCGACATATGGTTCATTATATTGAATTTATCTCTAGAAAGATTTGATTACATTGTAAGAATATGCCTATCCTCAAAATTACATGTTGAAAGATTTTATTGAAGTATTCAAATTTATTAAAAATTTAAAAATATTATTTCTTATAATCTTACGGTATAGAGCTGTATGTAATCAAAATTTCTTCTGTAGAATTTATATAGCTTCACAACTTGTTTTAGGTATCTAGCAAGATAATTCCAGGCAGCCATAGCATATAAATCAAACAATTGATAACACAAAGCTCCAAGCTAGCATGTAAATGATCATTCTATACCATTTATTACAATGTAAGCGACATATGGCCCATTATATTGAATTTATCTCTAGAAAGATTTGATTACATTGTAACAATATGCCTATCCTCAAAATTACATGTTGAAAGATTTTATTGAAGTATTCAAATGTTGATATTACCACATGTAATCTAGTGTTTATAAAAGAGTTCGATGATATTAAATCACATATTGATGCTTGATAGGAGAAATCTGCGGTATCTGAGCAGGGGTAGGCAAGCTTGTGATATGATTGTTTTGATATTCTATAAAATGAAATATTTACAAAATTTTTTGCAAACGTAATGCTTTTTTGGTGAGATATGTGTAAAGGAAGTTGAAATTAATCGAAAGACTTCAGATCATTTCTAAAAAGATTCCAAAGAAGCAGGATGTCAGAGGTAAGACATAGTGTAATTTATAGAATTTTAAAATAATTAATTTTTAAATTTTTTCAACTACAGCAGCAACAGCAACAACAGCACCATGGCGAGCAACAGCATCGCGAGCAACAGCAACGACCTCAACAGCAACAGCGACAACAACAGCTGCGCTTACAACAACAATATGAAGCCGTAAGTTTTTTTAAATCATAAAAATAATAATAATAAATAATTTCACATAATTCCTAGGTTATACATGGAATGAATATGTTACGCGGTATGTTGGGTAGAAGTGATGCATTTTATATGAACTTGTCTCGAACATTTGCTGCAGTGAAGAGGAGCATGAAAACTGAGAAAATTAAATTGAAAGAGGACAAAAAACGAAAAAAAGCAGAGCTTCAGGCAATTAAAATAAAATTAAAAACGGTGAAAAAAAACATGAATATTATTAAAAAATTTAACAATTTTTCTATGAATGAGTAGAGAAAAAAGTGAAAAAAATAATATATGTATTAATAATTTTTGAGCGTTTTGTTTTTTTTTTTAAATAAACTTTTCAGATGTTATGTTTAGCTCTCAGTATTATTACACCATGCTGATATCTCCAACTTTTCGCTAAGAAATCTTCAAGCAAGGCACATACAAACCCAACCTGTATCAGTTAAAATCGGTAATATCTCGAAAACCATAGCCGTAGCCCTGGAATATAATACAAACCATGAAGTAGCCGAAGGTACCGACCCATTAAAAGGCCTTAACGTGCTGGGTACAACATGCAGTAAGAGCTCACTCTCACTGCTTTTTGTATACTCATCATGGGGGAAAAACTAAAAAATTTCATCTTAAACAGGTTCTAAAGCCCAAAACTGTCACTCCCACAGCAAAATGAAGTAAAAACAAATTGCTTCCAAATATATATTTTCATGTAGAGCAAATTTATGGAAATTATAGCGTTTGAACAAAATACAAGCAACTTATATATGGAAAACTCCTGTAGTAAGACAAGGCAAGAAGACTGTGCATGTCGCCTGCTGACTGACCCGCTGCTCTCTTTTTTCGACTTGTTCATGGCTTGTACATTCCGGGGGTTACGCCATAGCCCGCAGAAGATTTCTGATGAAAATTTCGTCCCCCCCCCGCACACCACATATCTATCCAAGAAAACCGTAGTACCGGCTAATGCTGCTAGGACGCAGTCAAGACCAAATCCATCAATAAAGCTTCCCACGCTAATATCTCGAAAACCATAGCTCGTAGAGGATTTCTGATAAAAATTTCGTTCCCCCTCAAACCCCCTGCCCCTATAACACCTTCTAGAATCTATTGGCATGAACAAAACTATCCTAGGTAGCTTGAATTATTAATAATATTAACTATATCTGAAAACGTAAAATCGCTAATATCTCGAAAACCAGAGCCCGTAGAGGATTTCTGATGGAAATTTCGTCCCCCTTAGTATCCCCACCCCCACCATCTAGAATCCATTGGCATGAACAAAAATTTCCTAGCGTTAACTTTAATTATTACTAATATTAGTTCAAAACCAAAAGCCTACATTTAGGCGCACCACATATCTATCCAAGAAAACCGTAGTACCGGCTAATGCCGCTAGGGCACAGTCAAGGCCAAATCCATCAATAAAGCTTCCCACGCTAATATCTCGAAAACCATAGCCCGTAGAGGATTTCTGATAAAAATTTCGTTCCCCCTCAAACCCCCCGCCCCTATAACACCTTCTAGAATCTATTGGCATGAACAAAACTATCCTAGGTAGCTTGAATTATTAATAATATTAACTATATCTGAAAACGTAAAATCGCTAATATCTCGAAAACCAGAGCCCGTAGAGGATTTCTGATGGAAATTTCGTCCCCCTTAGTAACCCCACCCCCACCATCTAGAATCCATTGGCATGAACAAAAATTTCCTAGCGTTAACTTTAATTATTACTAATATTAGTTCAAAACCAAAAGCCTACATTTAGGCGCACCACATATCTATCCAAGAAAACCGTAGTACCGGCTAATGCCGCTAGGGCACAGTCAAGACCAAATCCATCAATAAAGCTTCACACCCCTTCACAACTGAAAGTGATCTCGTATCCCAAAACTCGAGATGAAAAACTTAGAGGCTACGAGTCTGAGATGAAAAATAAGCGAACTCCAGAAACAAAATCGAAAACCTATGCTATTTCCCTATGCTGGAGAGAGCTAAAAGTGGTCTCGTATCCCCAAAGTGGTCTCGTATCCCCAAGATTCGAGATGAAAAATAAGCGCACTTCAGAAACAAAATCGAAATCCTATGCTATTTCCCTATGCTGGAGAGTGCTAAAAGTGGTCTCGTATCCCCCAAAGTGGTCTCGTATCCCCAACATCCAAGACATAAACCACAACATCCAAGGCACAAACCCACATTTAGTATGGATTTACACCACCTAGCGACGGTGGCGCCATCTGTGGCGAAATCCTGGAGGCTCAAAAAAGTGATCCAGAATCCCCATAGCTTATCTACTCCTGGTAACAGCTGGACTACCTTTTACTCTCAATAAATTACACTAAAACGTTTCAACCTTGCAAGCCAGCTTATTGCGCTATGACTTATGGGATAGGAACTTAAAAATAACTTTAACTTTCAAATTTTCAAAAATTTCAAAATTTGTTTGTGATTTTCTATTTTCCTAAGTTACAAACAACTGGCTTTTCTATACTTAAAAGCCTTGTTGTTAATCTACATATTTTATTTTGTTCTGGGTTTTTGGCGTGGTTGTGAGATCTTTATACGAATCTGAAGTACGTTTCTGTGTAATTTAAGAAGGGTTTTTGTACATGCATTACTTTCCCGCAACTAGTAATGATTTCTGAGTGGAACATGGTCAGCGGTCTAACCAATATTCGATGTCTTACATGTGACTCTACAGGGATTGCTGTTGTATTTTATGGATTATGTGGGTTGCCGTGTAGGATCCTCCTGGGCTATACCGGATGTTTCACTACCGCCACGGAGATTTTTCAACGGTGTTCCTATTTAGTGAGTACAATTATCAATTGGTACAGTGTATGTACAATCATGGTTTCTATATTTTTTGAACATTTAGGCTTTTAGATATTCGAATTTTTAGAAATTTTAGAATTTTTAGATTTTTAGGAATTTTAGAATCCTCCAGTAATAAAACCATCCTGCAAGGCTATATGTAACAGTCCATGATTTTATAAATACTTTTCTTGCAGTCCATGCATAACCCATCACATCAGTGGGAATGGTTAGACTGTTAGTTTTGTTTACCCTGCCGGATCTATAATACCGCCCATATCACACTTGCCCATGCAATGATCGGGCATACCACCGTCACGCATCCCCTCCACACAACATGGACACCGCACTGATATGACCACGGTTATGCCCATTTTATGGAGCTTAATTCATCACTATTTCTGAGGGTGTCGGATGTTAAATCACATAATATGTTTTACGGGTAGTAAAAGCATATATGATACCATGCATACTGAGAGGACGCACAACTTTCCCGTCTCCGCATAATGTTTTGCTAGATGTGACCTAGTATTAGCTGGACTACTTTTTACTCTCAATATACTCCACTAAAACCTTTCAACCTTGCAAGTGAGCTTATTGTGCTATGACTTCTGGGATACGATAGTAAAGATAACTCTAACTTTCAAGGTTTCAAAATTTCGAAATGTATTTGTGATTTTCTATTTTCCTATGTTACAAAGAACTGGCTTTTCTATACTTAAAATCCTTGTTGTTAATCTATTTATTTTAATTTATTTTATTCTAGGTGTTTGGCGTGGTTGTGAAATCTTTATGCGAATTTGAAATACGTTTCTGTGTAATTTAAGAACGGTTTTTGTTCATGCATTACTTTCCCGCAACTAGTAATGATTTCTGAGTGGAACATGGTCAGCGGTCTAACCAATATTCGATGTCTTACATGTGACTCTACAGGGATTGCTCTTGTATTTTATGGATTATGTGGGCTGCCGTGTAGGATCCTCCTGGGCTATACCGGATGTTTCACTACCGCCACGGAGATTTTTCAGCGGTGTTCCTATTTAGTGAGTATAATTATCTATTGGTACAGTGTATGTACAATCATGGTTTCTATATTTTTTGAATATTTAGGCTTTTAGATTTTCGAACTTTTAGAAATTTTAGAATTTTTAGATTTTTAGGATTTCTAGAATCCTCCAGTAATAAAGCCATCCTGCAAGGCTATATGTAACAGTCAATGATTGTATAAATCCTTTTCTTGCAGTCCATGCCTAATCAATCCTATCTGTGGGAATGGTGCGACTGTTATATTTGTTTACCCTCCCGGATCTATAATCTCGCCCATATCACACTTGTCCACCATCACGTATCCCGCCCCCGCTCAACATGGGCCACGCACTGATATGACCAGGGTTATGCCCATTTTACGGATCTAAATTCATCATTATTTCTGAGGGTGACGGATGCTAAATCACATACTATGTTTTGTGGTTAGTAAAAGCATATATGATACCATGCATATTGAGAGGGCGCACAACTTTCCCGTCTCCGCATAATGTTTTGCTAGATGTGACCTGGTATCAGCTGGAACTTTTTACACTCAATAAATTATACTAAAACGTTTCAACCTTGCAAGCCAGCTACTTATGCTATGACTTCTGGGATAGGATCTTAAAGATAACTCTAACTTTAATACTTTCAAAATTTATTTGTGATTTTCTATTTTCCTATGTTACAAAAAACTGGATTTTCTATACTTAAAATCCTTGTTGTTAAACTATTTATTGTAATTGGTTTTATTCTAGATGCTTGGCGTGGTTGTGAAATCTTTATGCGAATTTGAAATACGTCTCTGTGTAATTTAAGAAGGGTTTTTGTTCATGCATTACTTTCCCGCAACTAGTAATGATTTCTGAGTGGAACATGGTCAGCGGTCTAACCAATATTCGATGTCTTACATGTGACTCTACAGGGATTGCTCTTGTATTTTATGGATTATGTGGGTTGCCGTGTAGGATCCTCCTGGGCTATACCGGATGTTTCACTACCGCCACGGAGATTTTTCAGCGGTGTTCCTATTTAGTGAGTATAATTATCTATTGGTACAGTGTATGTACAATCATCGTTTCTATATTTTTTGAATATTTAGGCTTTTAGATTTTCGAACTTTTAGAAATTTTGGAATTTCTAGATTTTTAGGATTTCTAGAATCCTCCAGTAATAAAGCCATCCTGCAAGGCTATATGTAACAGTCAATGATTGTATAAATCCTTTTCTTGCAGTCCATGCCTAATCAATCCTATCTGTGGGAATGGTGCGACTGTTATATTTGTTTACCCTCCCGCATCTATAATCTCGCCCATATCACACTTGTCCACCATCACGTATCCCGCCCCCGCTGAACATGGGCCACGCACTGATATGACTAGGGTTATGCCCATTTTACGGATCTAAATTCATCATTATTTCTGAGGGTGACGGATGCTAAATCACATACTATGTTTTGTGGTTAGTAAAAGCATATATGATACCATGCATATTGACAGGGCGCACAACTTTCCCGTCTCCGCATAATGTTTTGCTAGATGTGACCTGGTATCAGCTGGACTACTTTTTACACTCAATAAATTACACTAAAACGTTTCAACCTTGCAAGCCAGCTTCTTATGCTATGACTTCTGGGATAGGATCTTAAAGATAACTCTAACTTTAATACTTTCAAAATTTATTTGTGATTTTCTATTTTCCTATGTTACAAAAAACTGGATTTTCTATACTTAAAATCCTTGTTGTTAAACTATTTATTGTAATTGGTTTTATTCTAGATGCTTGGCGTAGTTGTGAGATCTTTATACGAATTTGAAATACGTTTCTGTGTAATTTAAGAAGGGTTTTTGTTCATGCATTACTTTCCCGCAACTAGTAACTAGTAATGATATCTGAGTTGAACATGGTCAGCGGTCTAACCAATTTTCGACGTCTTACATGTGACTCTATAGGGATTGCTGTTGTATTTTAAGGATTATGTGGGTTGTCGTGGGCTATACCGGATGTTTCACTCCCGCCACGGAGATTTTTCAACGGTGTTCCTATTCAATGAGGATAATTATCTAGTGGTACAGTTGTTAGGGATCTTTTGTAGGTTCTTTCAAAACACAAGAGGTTGACATTTTTTATCACTTTATTATTTTATAAAAACACTTTTTAAAATATTTAGCACTGCTAATACATTATAATAATTTTTATTTTCAACACTTTGTTGTGTATCTAAATTTCTACACTAGATCTTATATCAAACAGACATTTCGATAACTCTTTATCAATCGCACTCAACACACAAATTCACGGCCCGCTCGTCACGCTTATCTTATTACCCGCTTCGTCTTAATTCCAAACTAAAACTCTTCGATCTTCCTCCAAATGAATACCTCGTATTGAGTGTCACTCAAAAATTCTACCAATCATAAATTCTGCCTAATATTCGATTTTCGCGATATTGAGAAATCTCAAAGTATAAAGCTTGCAATTAATTAATAATTTTTGTTTATCTGGGTGAAATGTGAATGACACTCAATATGCCAAGCTTGCAATTTAATTTAATTTATTGTGTTTACTTTTGCAAGGTCGTGAGTTTGTGGAATAATTACTTTCTTTACATTCCTTACCCCCGTAGAAAAGAAAAATGATGCCTACTGGAGGTAACATTTTTCTTTCCAATTTTTTTTATTTTTTTTTATTAGATGTTGGGTTTTTTCTTTTTTTTTTCTTTTTTATGGTGTATGAGATGAAACAAACATTTTTGTAATTTTACTTTTTCCTTATTCATTAAATTATTAATTTAAACCAAATTTATAAATTTCATCTAAGCAGTGCTAAATCTAATTTAAGTATATGTCTATAATATGGTCAAGGAACCGAGTGCGCATAAATAGGTACGTAACCATTCATGTTCACGTAGCTAAACTAAATAAATAAATAAATAAATAAAAAATTATGCTATGCGACTTCGTCTGTACTTTTCTCAACTAACTTACGAAAGATATAAGATATAAAGTTGTTACAAAAATAAATTTTTACAATAATTTTGAAATGGAAATATGTGTCTTATATATTATTATTCCTTATTATAACAGATAGAATGGAAAAGGTATAAAAGAGCAGAGGGCAGAAGTGTATATTAATATATAATTAATTACTTTATTATGGTATTCTGTTCTTGTTTTTGTTTATATTTTCCTAAATCTTAACCTTAAATGAACGTCCTAATTTACTAAACCTGCTAAGTGGGTTTTCCGAAACTGATGTTACTGGTACCACTATTTCATTTAGTTCGTGGTCTTGTTTATTTGGGTCTTCAGAGCTTTTCGATTCGTTATGGGGGGTTTCTTTCGCTGGTTCGGTTTGCCTTGCAATTCTAGTAATTTTAGGGAATCTTTTACGAATTACTGCCACAATTAGAAAAAGAACAATGAAAACGCACAAAATACTAATTGTGGAATTGATATGGGTTTGAATGCGCTGTTGTCTAGAATCTCTCGTTAATTTGAGTAAGTTTATATCCTTTTCCAGATCGTCTATTGCCTTTGTGCCAGACTTTAGTGCGTGTAAGTAATCGTTATTTTGAACGAGGTCCAAGTTCATAAGTTGCAAGTTAGTAAAATGAAGAATATTCTGGGAATCTACACTAACTCGTAGTTTCGGGATATTTGGTTGATCTGGTTCCCCAACAGGAATAGCTTGTTCAAATGTTCTTTCAAAAGGTATCTCAAACACGCCCATTTGATACGAACACATTTCTTTGAGAGTAAGTATTCCTTGATCGTGTAAGGTTTCACGGTAATTAGCTTCCTTACAACATACCACTAAACTTGTCCTCTGCTGAAAATTATAGAGCCACATATTTTTTTGTACCATTTTGATAAAGAAATCTTTGCTTTGGTCTGTGATCCGATGCAAACAAGACGGCTGATCGTTGAAAGGGTTATCAAAAACGTTTATTAAGCAATTATTCTTGTCTTGGCCTATAAATTTAGGTTGGATTTGTTTGCAAATGTATATGCTGGTATAATTAGCTGATGTGTACTAATCGCATTTAGTTGTAAAATCTTGCTCTGAGAATTCTAAATAGTTTCGATGCTTAGTATTGTTAAAAAGGTAATTTCTGTGGATATCCAGAAAGTAAGACTGTGTATTTGAAATCGGTATCGGAAGTAAGTAAACTTTATTTATTGTATAAGCTGTAGATTCTGTGAGTGGGATGTTAATTCGAATAAGAAATTGGTTATTAATTTGGAAGTAGTCCAAATTGATTACTTGGCTCAATAAAGTCAAATCGTTTAGGAGTGGGTGTTCGTAATTTATTTTTATTATCTCTTGGTAGGTTTTGGAAAGATCTTGTCCTGATAGAATTGCCGGATGTAATTTTTTCTGGTGCAGTGCTGTAAAAATTGTATCCTCTTCTGCGAGGTGGAAGTAGACTTCTTGGAGCTTTAATAACATAAGAATGGTTATTTCATTGAAATGTGCTTGTATGTGAACCTTTTGAATTTCAGCCGTAACGTATTGGAGGTGCACGCCTAATCTCTCCGAGAAATGCATTAACCTTTGTTCCAGATCTAATTGATGATGGGTAAGGTTCTGCAGAATAGTATCTACTGTGCTAAACTTTGATTTTACCACTATTATTTGCTTTGAAATTAGATGTAGGTTTTCATTATCATGGGCTTCAAGGTTCTCTAAACGACTGTAAATATTTTTGGCGTCCCTATCATCCATGGTACCGAAATGGTTCGACTGTTAAATTCGTTTACCCTACCGGATCTATAATCTCACCCATATCACACTTGCATATGCAATAATCGGGCATACCACCATCACGCATTGATATGACCAGGGTTACCCCATTTTACGGAGCTAAATTCATCATTATTTCTGAGGGTGCCGGATACTAATTCACATACTATGTTTAATGGTTAGTAAAATCATATATGATACCAAGCATATTAAGAGAGCGCACAAATTTCCCATCTCCACATAATGTTTTGCTAGATGTGACCTGGTATCAGCTAAACTACTTTTTACACTCAATAGATTACACTAAAACGTTTCATTTTTGCAAGCCAGCTTATTGTGCTGTGACTTATGGGATAGGATCGTAAAGATAACTCTAACTTTCAAAATTTATTTGTGATTTCTTTTCCTATGTTACACAGAACTGGCTTTTCTATACTTAATATCCTTGTTGTTAATCTACATATTTTATTTTATTTTATTTTATTCTAGGTTTTTGGCGTGGTTGTGGGCTCTTTATGCGAATCTGAAATACGTTTCTGTGTAATTTAATAAGGGGTTTTTGTTCATGCAATACTTTCCCGCAACTAGTAATGATTTCTGAGTTGAACATGGTCAGCGGTCTAACCAATGTTCGATGTCTTACATATGACACTACAGGGATTCCTGTTGTATTTTATGGATTATGTGAGTTGCCGTGTAGGCTCCTACTGGGCTATACCGGACGTTTCACTCCCGCCGCGGGGAGTTTTCAACGGTGTTACTATTTAATGAGTATAAATATCTACTGGTACAGTGTGTGTACAATCATGGTTTCTATATTTTTTGGATTTTTAGGCTTTAACATTTTCGAATTTTTAGAATATTTAGAAATTTTAGGCTTTTCAGATTTTTAGTATTTTTAGAATCCTCTAGTAATAAAGCCATCCTGGAAGGCTATATATAACAGTCAATGATTTTATGAATCTTTTCTTGCACCCCATGCCTAACCAATCCCATCTATGGGAATGGCTCGACTGTTAAATTTGTTTACCCTCCCGGATCTATAATCTCGCCCATATCACACATGCCCATGCAATGATCGGTCATACCACCATTACGCATCCCGCCCCCGCTCAACATGGGCCACGCACTGATATGACCAGGGTTATTCCCATTTTACGGAACTAAATTCATCATTATTTCTGAGGGTGCTGGATGCTAAATCACATACTATGTTTTATGGTTAGTAAAAGCATATATGATACCATGCATATTAAGAGAGCGCACAACTTTCCCCTCTCCACATAATGTTTTGCTAGATGTGACCTGGTATCAGCTAAACTACTTTTTACACTCAATAGATTACACTAAAACGTTTCATTTTTGCAAGCCAGCTAAATTGTGCTGTGACTTATGGGATAGCATCGTAAATATAACTCTAACTTTCAAAATTTATTTATGATTTCTTTTCCTATGTTACACAGAACTGGCTTTTCTAAACTTAAAATCCTTGTTGATTATCTAAATAGTTTATTTTATTTGATTTTATTCTAGGTTTTTGGCGTGGTTGTGAGTTCTTTATACGAATTTGAGATACGTTTCTGTGTAATATAAGAAGGGTTTCTGTTGATTCATTACTTTCCCGCAACTAGTAATGATTTCTGAGTGGAACGTGGTCAGCGGTCTAACCAATGTTCGATGTCTTACATGTAACTCTACAGGGATTGCTGTTGTACTTTATGGATTATGTGGGTTGCCGTGTAGGTTCCTACTGGGCTATACAGGACGTTTCACTCCCGCCATGGAGATTTTTCAACGGTGTTCCTATTCAATGAGGATAATTATCTAGTGGTATAGTGTATGTACAATCAGGGTTTCTATATTTTTGGATTTTTAGGTTTTTAGATTTTAGAATTTTTAGAAATTTTAAAATTTTAAACTTTTAGAATTTTTAGAATCCTCTAGTAGTAAAGCCATCCTGCAAGGCTATACGTAACAGTCAAGGATTGCATAAATCTTCTAATTGCAGTCCATGCCTAACCCATCATATCTGTGGGAATGGTTCGCCTGTTAATTTTGTTTACACTCCCGGATCTATAATATCGCCCATATCACACTTGCCCATGCAGTGATCGGGCATACCACCATCCCGCAACTCCCCACACAACATGGGCCGCGCACTGATAAGACCAGCGTTATGCGCATTTTACGGAGCTTAATTCATCATTATTTCTGAGTGTGCCGGATGTTAAATCACATACTGTGTTCTATGGTTAGTAAAAGCATATGTGATACCATGCATATTGAGAGGACGCATAACTTTCCCGTCTCCGCAAAACGTTTTGCTAGATGTGAACTGGTATCAGCTGGACTACTTTTTACTCTCAATAAATTACACTAAAACGTTTCAACCTTGCAAATCAACTTATTGTGCTATGACTTCGGGGATAAGATCGTAAATACATCTCTAACTTTCTAATTTTACAAAATTTTCTAAATTTATATGTGATTTTCTCTTTTCCTATGTTACAAAGAACTGGATTTTCTATACTCAAAATCCTTCCTGTTAATCTATATATTTTATTTTATTTTATTCTAGGCTTTTGGAGTGGTTGTTAGTTCTTTATACGAATCGGAAATACGTTTCTGTGTAATTGTGTAATTTAAGAAGGATTTTTGTGCAGTCATTACTTTCCCGCGACTAGTAGTGATTTCTGAGGGGACATGATCAGAGGTCTATCCAATTTTCTATGTCTTACATATTACTCTACAGGGATTGCTGTTGTACTTTATGGATTATGTGGGTTGTCGTGTAGGCTCCTACTGGGCTATTCCGTGCGTCTCACTCCCGCCACGTAGATTTTTCAACGGTGTTCCTATTCAATGAGGATGATTATCTATGGGTACAGTGTATGTACAATCATGGTTTCTATATTTTTGGATTTTTAGGTTTTTAGATTTTCGAATTTTTATAATTTTTAGAAATTTTAAAATTTTTAGATTTTGAGAATTTTTAGAATCCGGCAAGGCTATATGTAACAGTCAATGATTTTATGAATATTTTCTTGTAGTCCATGGCTAACCAATCCCATCTATGGGAATGGTTCGACTGTTAAATTTGTTTACCCTCCCGGATCTATAATATCGGCCGTATCAGACGTGCCCATGCAATGATCGGGGATACCACCTTCACGCACCCCTCCCCTCACCGCTCAACATGGCCACGCACTGATATGACCAGGGTTATGCCCATTTTACGGAGCTAAATTCATCATTATTTCTGTGGGTGCCGGATGCTAAATCACATACTATGTTTTATGGTTAATAAAAGCATATAGGATACAATGCATATTGAGAGGACGCACAACTTTTCCGTCTCCACATAATGTTTTGCTAGATGTGACCTGGTTTCAGCTGGACTACTTTTTACTCTCAATATACCCCACTAAAACCTTTCAACCTTGCAAGTGAGCTTATTGTGCTATGACTTCTGGGATACGATAGTAAAGATAACTCTAACTTTCAAGGTTTCAAAATTTCGAAATGTATTTGTGATTTTCTATTTTCCTATGTTACAAAGAACTGGCTTTTCTATACTTAAAATCCTTGTTGTTAATCTATTTATTTTAATTTATTTTATTCTAGGTGTTTGGCGTGGTTGTGAAATCTTTATGCGAATTTGAAATACGTTTCTGTGTAATTTAAGAAGGGTTTTTGTTCATGCATTACTTTCCCGCAATTAGTAATGATTTCTGAGTTGAACATGGTCAGCGGTCTAACCAATGTTCGATGTCTTACATATGACACTACAGGGATTCCTGTTGTATTTTATGGATTATGTGAGTTGCCGTGTAGGCTCCTACTAGGCTATACCGGACGTTTCACCCCCGCCACGGAGATATTTCAACGGTGTTCCTATTCAATGAGGATAATTATCTAGTGGTACAGTGTATGTCCAATCATGGTTTCTATATTTTTGATTTTTTACGGTTTTAGATTTTCGAATTTTGAGAATTTTTAGAATCCTCTAGCAGTAAAGCCATCCTGCAAGGCTATATGTAACAGTCAATGATTTTATGAATCCTTTTCTTGCAGTCCATGCCTAACCCATCACATCTATGTATTTAAGGATTATGTGGGTTGCCGTGTAGGTTCCTACTGGGCTATACCGGACGTTTCACTCCCTCCACGGAGATTTTTCAACGGTTTCCTATTTAATGAGGATAATTATCTAGTGGTTTCTATATTTTAGGATTTTTAGGTTTTTCGATTTTCGAATTTTCAGAATTTTTAGAAATTTTAAAATTTTAAATTTTTAGAATTTTTAGAATGCTCTAGTAGTAAGGCCATCCTGCAAGGCTATATGTAACAGTCAATGATTGTATAAATCCTCTTCTTGCAGTTCATGCCTAACCAATCCCATCTATGGGAATGGTTCGACTGTTAAATTTGTTTACCTTCCCGGATCTTTAATATCGCCCATATCACACTTGCCCATGCAATGATCGGGCATACCACCATCACGTATCCCGTTCCCGCTCAACATGGGCCTCGCCGTGATATGACCAGGGTTAGCCCCATTTTACGGAGCTAAATTCATCATTATTTCTGTGGGTGCCGGATGCTAAATCACATACTATATTTTATGGTTAGTAAAAGCATATATGCTACCATGCATATTGAGAGGGCGCACAACTTTCCCGTCTCCACATAGTGTTTTGCTAGATGTGGCCTGGTATCAGCTGGACTACTTTTTAAACTTAATAACTCACACTAACACGTTTCAACCTTGCAAGTCAGCTTATTGTGCTATGATTTCTGGGATAGCATCGTAAAGATAACTCTAACTTTCAAATTTTCAAAATTTATTTGTGATTTTCTATTTTCCTATGTTACAAAAACTGGCTTTTCTATACTTAAAATCCTTGTTGTTAATCTACATATTTTATTTTATTCTAGCTTTTTGGCGTCGTTGTGAGTTCTTTATACGGATCTGAAATTCGTTTCTGTGTAATTTGAAAAGGGTTTTTGTTCATGCATTACTTTCCCGCAACTAGTAATGATTTCTGAGTGGAACATGGTCAGCAGTCTAACCAATGTTCGATGTCTTACATTTGACTCTACAGGGATTGCTGTTGTCTTTAAGGATTGTGTCTGTTGCCGTGTAGGTTCCTACTGGGCTATACTGGACTTTTCACTCCCTCAGTGGAGATTTTTCAACGGTGTTCCTATTTAATGAGGATAATTATCTAGTGGTACAGTGTATGTAAAATCATGGTTTCTATATTTTAGGATTTTTAGATTTTCGATTTTCGAATTTTTAGAATTTTTAGAAATTTTAAAATTTTAATTTTTAGAATTTCTAGAATCCTCTAGTAGTAAGGCCATCCTGAAAGGGTATATGTAACAGTCAATGATTTTATGAATCCTTTTCTTGCAGTCCATGCCTAACCAATCCCATATATGGGAATGGTTCGACTGTTAAATTTGTTGACCCTCCCGGATCTAAAATCTCGCCCATATCACACCTGACCATGCATTGATCGGGCATACCACAATCACGCATCCCGCCCCCGCTCAACATGGTCGCCGCACAGATATGACCAGGGTATATGATACCATGCATATTGAGAGGACGCACAACTTTGCCGTCTCAGCATAATGTTTTGCTGGATGTCACCTGGTATCAGCTGGACTACTTTTTACTCTCAATATACTACACTAAAACGTTTCAACCTTGCAAATCAACTTATTGTGCTATGACTTCTGGGATAGGATCGTAAATACATCTCTAACTTTCTAATTTTACAAAATTTTCATAATTTATTTGTGATTTTCTCTTTTCCTATGTTACAAAGAACTGGCTTTTCTATATTCAAAATCCTTGCTGTTAATGTATATATTTTATTTTATTTTATTCTAGGCTTTTGGCGTGGTTGTTAGTTCTTTATACGGATCGGAAATACGTTTCTATGTAATTGTGTAATTTAAGGAGGATTTTTGTGCAGTCATTACTTTCCCGCAACTAGTAGTGATTTCTGAGTGGAACATGATCAGCGGTCTATCCAATTTTCGATGTCTTACATGTTACTCTACAGGGATTGCTGTTGTACTTTATGGATTATTTGGGCTGTCGTGTAAGCTCCTACTGGGCTATTCCGGGCGTGTCACTCCCGCCACGTACATTTTGCAACGGTGTTCCTATTCAATGAGGATGATTATCTATGGGTACAGTGTATGTACAATCATGGTTTCTATATTTTTGGATTTTTAGGTTTTTAAATTTTCGAATTTTTAGAATTTTTAGAAATTGTAAAAATTTTAGATTTTTAGAATTTTTAGAATCCTCTAGCAATAAAGCCATCATGGAAGGCTAGATGTAACAGCCAATGATTTTATGAATCCTTTTCTTGCAGTCCATGACTAACCCATCACATCTATGGGAATGGTTCGACTGTTAGGTTTGTTTACCATCCCGGATTTATAATCTCGCCCATATTACAATTGCCCATGCAACCAAAACGGGCATACCACTATCACGCACCCCCCCCCCCCAACAAACAAAACATTGGCCACGCACTTATATAACCAGTTTTGTGCCCATTTTACGGAGCTTAATTATTTCTGAGGGTGCCGGATGCTAAATCACATACTATGTTTTATGGTTAGTAAAAGCATATATGATACCATGCATATTGAGAGGGCGCACAACTTCCCGTCACCACATAATGTTTTGTCATATGTGACCTGGTATCAGCTGGACTACTTTTTACACTCAATAAATTACACTAAAACGTTTCAACTTGCAAGCCAGCTTATTGTGCTATGACTTCTGGATTAGGATCTTAATGATAACGCTAACTTTCAAATTTGCAAAATTTTCAAAATTTATTTGTAATTTTCTATTTTCCTGTGTTACAAAGAACTGGCTTTGCTATACTTAAAATCCTTGATGTTAATCTATATATTTTATTTTATTTTATTCTAGGTTTTTGGCGTGGTTGTGAGTTCTTTATACGAATCTTAAATACGTTTCTGTGTAATTTAAGAAGGGTTTTTGTTCATTCATTACTTTCCCGCAACTAGTAATGATTTCTGAGTGGAACATGGTCAGCGGTCTAACCAATGTTAGATGTCTTAAAGGTGACTCTACAGGGGTTGCCGTGTAGGCTCCTACTGGGCTATACCGGACATTTATCTACCTCCACGGAGATTTTTCAACGGTGTTCCTATTTAACGAGTATAAATATCTATTGGTACGGTGCATGTGCAATCATGGTTTCTATATTTTTTGGATTTTTAGGCTTTTAGATTTTTGAATTGTTATAAATTTTAGAATTTTTATAAATTTTACAATTTTTATATTTTTAGGATTTTTAGAATCCTCTTTTAATAAAGCCATCCTGCAAGGCTGTATATAAGAGTCAATGATTTTATGAATCTTTTCTTGAAGTCCATGCCTAACCAATCCCATCTATGGGAATGGTTCGACTGTTAAATTTTTTTACACTCCCGTATCTATAATCTCGACAATATCACACTTGCACATGCAATGATCGGTCATACTAACATCGCGCATCCCGCCCCCGCTCAACATGGGCCTCACACGGATATGACCAGGGTTATTCCCAGTTTACGAAGCTAATTTCATCATTATTTCTGAGGTTGCCGGATGCTAAATCACGTACTATGTTTTATGGTTAGTAAAAGCATATATGCTACCATGCATATTGAGAGGGCGCACAACTTTCCCGTCTCCACATAATGTTTTGCTAGATGTGACTTGGTATCAGCTGGGCTACTTTTACACTCAATAACTCACACTAACACGTTTCAACCTTGCAAGACAGCTTATTGTGCTATGACTTCTGGGATAGGATCGTAAAGATAACTCTAACTTTCAAATTTTCAAAATTTTCAAAATTTATTTTTGACTTTCTATTTTCCTATGTTACAAAGAACTGGCTTTTCTATACTTAAAATCCTTGTTGTTAATCTACATATTTTATTTTATTCTAGGTTTTTGGCGTGGTTGTGAGTTCTTTACACGGATCTGAAATACGTTTCTGTGTAATGTAAAAAAGGGTTTTTGTTCATGCATTACTTTCCCGCAACTAGTAACGATTGCTGAGTGGAACATGGTCAGCAGTCTAACCAATGTTCGATGTCTTACATGTGACTCTACAGGGATTGCTGTTGTATTTAAGGATTATGTGGGTTGCCGTGTAGGTTCCTACTGGGCTATACCGGACGTTTCACTCCCTCCACGGAGATTTTTCAACGGTTTCCTATTTAATGAGGATAATTATATACTGGTTTCTATATTTTAGGATTTTTAGGTTTTTCGATTTTCGAATTTTCAGAATTTTTAGAAATTTTAAAATTTTAAATTTTTACAATTTTTAGAATGCTCTAGTAGTAAGGCCATCCTGCAAGGCTATATGTAACAGTCAATGATTTTATAAATCCTCTTCTTGCAGTTCATGCCTAACCAATCCCATCTATGGGAATGGTTCGATTGTTAAATTTTTTTACACTCCCGTATCTATATTCTCGACAATATCACACTTGCACATGCAATGATCGGTCATACTAACATCGCGCATCCCGACCCCGCTCAACATGGGCCTCACACTGATATGACCAGGGTTATTCCCAGTTTACGAAGCTAATTTCATCATTATTTCTGAGGTTGCCGGATGTTAAATCACATACTATGTTTTATGGTTAGTAAAAGCATATATGCTACCATGCATATTGAGAGGGCGCACAACTTTCCCGTGTCCACATAATGTTTTGCTAGATGTGGCCTGGTATCAGCTGGACTACTTTTTAAACTCAATAACTCACACTAACACGTTTCAACCTTGCAAGTCAGCTTATTGTGCTATGATTTCTGGGATAGCATCGTAAAGATAACTCTAACTTTCAAATTTTCAAAATTTATTTGTGATTTTCTATTTTCCTATGTTACAAAAACTGGCTTTTCTATACTGAAAATCCTTGTTGTTAATCTACATATTTTATTTTATTCTAGGTTTTTGGCGTCGTTGTGAGTTCTTTATATGGATCTGAAATTCGTTTCTGTGTAATTTGAAAAGGGTTTCTGTTCATGCATTACTTTCCCGCAACTAGTAATGATTTCTGA
Organism: Dioctria rufipes; assembly: GCA_963924295.1. Taxonomy (NCBI): domain Eukaryota; kingdom Metazoa; phylum Arthropoda; class Insecta; order Diptera; family Asilidae; genus Dioctria; species Dioctria rufipes. The sequence goes on from OZ002740.1 coordinate 179,715,930, forward strand.
GTGGAACATGGTCAGCAGTCTAACCAATGTTCGATGTCTTACATTTGACTCTACAGGGATTGCTGTTGTCTTTAAGGATTATGTGGGTTGCCGTGTAGGTTCCTACTGGGCTATACTGGACTTTTCACTCCCTCCGCGGAGATTTTTCAACGGTGTTCCTATTTAATGAGGATAATTATCTAGTGGTACAGTGTATGTAAAATCATGGTTTCTATATTTTAGGATTTTTGGGTTTTCGATTTTCCAATTTTCAGAATTTTTAGAAATTTTAAAATTTTAAATTTTTAGAATTTCTAGAATCCTCTAGTAGTAAGGCCATCCTGCAAGGCTATATGTAACAGTCAATGATTTTATGAATCCTTTTCTTACAGTCCATGCCTAACCAATCCCATCTATGGGAATGGTTCGACTGTTAAATTTGTTTACCCTCCCGGATCTAAAATCTCGCCCATATCACACCTGCCCATGCAATGATCGGGCATACCACCATCACGCATCCCGCCCCCGCTCAACAGGGGCCCCGCACAGATATGACCAGGGTTATGCTCAATTTACGGGGCTTAATTCATCATTTTTTCTGTGGGTGTCGGATGTTAAATCACATACTACAGTTTACGGTTAATAAAAGCATATATGATACCATGCATATTGAGAGGACGCACAACTTTGCCGTCTCAGCATAATGTTTTGCTGGATGTCATCTGGTATCAGCTGGACTACTTTTTACTCTCAATATACTACACTAAAACGTTTCAACCTTGCAAGTCAGCTTATTGTGCTATGACTTCTGGGATAGGATCGTAAAGATTACTCTAACTATTAAATTTTCAAAATTTCAAAATTTATTTGTGATTTTCTATTTTCCTATGTTACAAAGAACTGGCTGTTCTATACTTAAAATCCTTGTTGTTGATCTATTTATTTTATTTTATTTTATTCTAGCTTTTTGGCGTGGTTGTGAGATCTTTATACGGATTTGAAACACGTTGCAGTGTAATTTAAGAAGGGTTTTTGTTCATGCATTACTTTCCCGCAACTAGTAATGATTTCTGAGTGGAACATGGTCAGCGGTCTAATAAATGTTAGATGTCTGGGCTATACCGGGCGTTTCACTCTCGCCACGGAGTTTTTTCAACGGTGGTCCTATTTAATGATTATAATTATCTATTTACAGTGTGTGTACAATCATGGTTTCTGTATTTTTTGAATTTTTAGGCGAACAAGCAGACAAGTAACTCTCATTACGTCCACAACTACAATCAACACTATACAGCCGCAGTCATCCTAAATTATAAATTGTACACTTGCTCTAGTTACACACAAATGTATTTGTAATTATTTCACAGAGAGTCTCTTAACGTAAAGTAACTAAAACGCATTCTGTAATGCTTCTCTTTAATTTTGATAACTGTATCAGTAAGCTTTTCTATCTGTTCAAGTAGTTTTTGACGCTACATTCTTGCTTCTTGTTCGGGCTCTCGACGTGATAACATCTTTGTTCAATTAGTTTAAGTAAATCGTTTAAACATCAAATTAGTCGTATAATTCCTTTTAACGACCTTATACAGTCCACATCTATACTCACCTGCGTGAAACTAAAACATTTTGTTCCTTCGAGCCGGATATTATTCAGTATGAAAGGTCTACATAAATCTAATTACGTGCGCGTGTTTCTCGCCGCTGCGGGCGTTTTCGCGATAAAACTAGTGAAAGAATAAGTATAAGATGCTAAAACTATAAAACTAGTGATCTAAAAACAAAAGTGAAAAATTGTTGGTTGAGCATTATAAACCAGTGCACTGAGCATAAAACATAAACCGAACTTCAAACATAGAAACCAAATAAAAGTGGGGATCTCATCATCAGTGTAAAGTGCATTTGGTGTAAGGTATATTTTGGATTACTAATTAGCTGAAACTCATGAAACTAAAGTTAAAAGGGTCATAACGGGTATTTATGCTATTGTGCATTTCGAACCATGTGCTTATGCAAAGACAACATACTCAATATACTCCGAGTACATACTCAATGTTCCTGAGCAACAAACTTGATCTCTTAGCAAATATCAAATTGGTGAGTCCGTTCCATTTATTCTATTTAACTTTCGATTCCTACATATTGGGCAATTGCAATGTTTATCTATTAAGAGAATTCTGTATACAGTAAAGTAGGGGTATACACTATACATGCATATGTTTATTTACTGCCGCTATACTACTAACTCTGTAAATGCTAGAAGAGAATATTCGATTCATATGTAAATTCGATCGTATAGAAATCCCGGCAAATAGATCAATCATATTCATGTCATGCGGTGACACTCTTAGACTTTTTGATAAATATCGAAGTGCAAGATAAAAAACCTGCTAAAATATAAACTGTGATCATTCTGTCGTAGAAATAAATTTACCATGGTCAATTGACATTTCGCTCAACATATATTTTACGATCTCGGGAATACTTTATAGACTGACAAGCTATATGTACACCGGACAGATATTTTGGTAGGACGCGCTTCGAAAGTGAGGCTAGTTTCCTCGTGTATGACGTCACAAACTGGTCTTCCTTGGAACCCGTTAGCGGCGCGATTTTGTGCCTCAGCGTGTTTGGGCTGCTCTCTAGCAAATTAGAAATTCTGCTAAAAACTTTACCTTTTAAAGCTCCCTGATTTTTGCACCTTGTAGACTGAACTGGAGTCTTGAGGAAATGCCGCGTGCATATATGACTTTCACAATCACCGATACATGTCTCGATCGGGGCTTCTGAGGTGGGAGCCAGTGGCGCAAAACCCGGGCTTCCTTGGAATACCTTCCTTGGGGCGCTGCGAATAGTCAAAGCGCACCTGATGGTGAGACTGATCTGATGGCTAGCTCCAATGCAAAGAAAAACTGTGGTGTGAGAGTGTTCTTTTTAATGAATTTATTTCGTTTTGTTTTGTTTTTTGTGCACATTTAGTCTTACATAAATTACTATTTATTATTAAAAATTCTCTACCGAGCAACTTAATCAGACTTAATCTGGCCGCTTACACTTTTGCGCGGGCCTGACTTCCTTAATCTATTCCGCCTTCTACCGCGTTCTTTTACAAAACTAACTTTTCTTTAGCCGATTTGCGCCATCTATTCTTTAGTTTAACACTGTGTCAAATTGATTTTAATTTATTATGTACATTTTGATTAACATTGGTTATTCAGTTACTAATTACTTCTAGCATCTGTCAAACATTTTTATCTATGATTTACATTTAGATTAACATTGGTACAATTCAGTTATTATTTACTTCTAGCATCTGTCAAGCTATTATTATTTATGGTTTAAATTTTGATTAACATTGGTTAATTCAGTTACTATTTACTTCTAGCATCTGTCAAACTATATTTATTTATGATTTAAATTTAGATTAACATTGGTTTAATTCAGTTATTATTTACTTCTGGCATCTGTCAAACAATTTTTATTTATGATTTACATCTCGATTAACATTGGTTAATTCAGTTACTATTTACTTCTAGCATCTGTCAAGCTATTTTTATTTATGATTTACATTTTGATTAACATTGGTTAATTCAGTTACTATTTACTTCTAGCATCTGTCAAACTATATTTATTTATGATTTAAATTTAGATTAACATTGGTTTAATTCAGTTATTATTTACTTCTGGCATCTGTCAAACAATTTTTATTTATGATTTACATCTCGATTAACATTGGTTAATTCAGTTACTATTTACTTCTAGCATATGTCAAACTATTTTTATTTATGATTAACATCTCGATTAACATTGGTTTAATTCAGTTATTATTTACTTCTAGCTACATCTGTCAAACTTGTATTATTGATTATTTATTTCTTGTCAACAACATTTATTCATTTCATGTATTTCTCGTTTCCTACTCGTTAAAACATTTCGTTTTGAACTTTTATTGCAGGCACCTTACTTATTCTACTTCTTAGTTGGGACTTGTGAGATATGACAGAGGAGCTCAGTTTAACAAATTATGACGAGCATCTCGTTGATCGATTTTTCGGGTTGGGATTTGACGATGCGTCAAAAAGGGTTCATCTTTAAAAGTTGCTACGCATCTCGCATTGGCCAGGCGTACACGCTGCCGTATGCTTCAATGCTAAGTCATTTGTTTGGTGACGCTCATTCGCAACAAGGTAGCATGTACGCCGACCCATTGCTTTACGTTCGAGCTAGAAGTCTAGTATCGGGTTTGAGTAAAGTATGACAACTACATACCAATTTTAGCGCTGGTAAAGTCGTAAGCAAAGAAAAAGAAATTTACTGATGATTTTACCAGTACAGTACGGAGTACACTGGTAAAAAGAGGATATTGCTTAATTTTAAGACAGATGGCGCTTTGTATATTTCCACTTATTTTACTGGACATTTTAATGCACGGAGCTTTATTATGCTCGTAACATTATGATATTTCTTGTTTCGTTGACAATTTTCAGACTGTGTCCTTTTTGCATTTATTGAAGAATTGTAATTTTTCCTAACAATTTTCTGATTAATTGAGTCCATTTTTAATTGTAAATTGTAAAAACGTTTACCTAAACTTGGTACTATTTGAAGTTCTTCAGCGATAATATTTTTAAACATCTGTCACTTTGTTTTTTCTCGAAATTAACATGCGTCAAAATTTTTGCCAGCATTTTAATGTGAACAATTTGGGGACTGCGTTAAATTTGACTTTGCTCGAACCTGATACCAGGCTAAAGGTGCTAACACCTGGTAAAGTTTTCGCCTTCTCAATTTGGCTACCTGACTTTACACGATGGCTCATTTTGTTTATGTGGTGGCTTTTACTTTTAAGCCTAGTACAGATTTCGAGAAAATTTGTAGTAGGTGCTTCGGATTTGAATTGCAGCTGGTTCCTAGATCAATTTAACCTTTCTCGATATTTTCGATGTTTATCTTTCGATATGGAGTATCTGCCACTCGCGAAATGTCAAATTTCTTTGCGCTCCAATCTTTGGAATATTTTAATTTATACCATAAATCAAAACAAACAACAGGATTAAAATCGGACCAGATACCAGCGACAATAATCCATTCGACTCGTCATAGGCGTATACCAGTAAAGAAAAAAAAACTTTCCAGACGAAGGTAAATGTGAATTAGCTGCCCAGGATATTTGTAGTTCCTGAATTCAGGGCAAACCAGCGAGAAAGTAATGTTCACACACCCTGGGATCTTCTTTATAAGCGCAAAGATACACGTTTTCTTTTCACAGATCGAAGTTAGGCCACAAGGAAGTTCGAAGGGCTTCTTTCAGATATCCATGGTGCCAAAATGTTCTGCTGGAAGCTGGTTGCGTGGTGGGAAGCTTGATTTTTTTTCATTGGTGGGGGAAAGACAGAATGTTACTTCTACTAGGCTTGCGACTTTCCATTGCGAGCTACTATTCGTAAAATAAAATCTGCTGTATGCCCCATATAGAGTAAAGGCTTTCCTGGTGGTATTGCCACTAATACAAACTTTCCGCTACAGCTTGGATATTGTAACTATGGATTTTTGTTTCTCATCCAGAGCAATTCGATATAGTTATTGAGGATTTATTAGCCCTTATACGGCCTGAAGGGACTCTACTGTTCGGATATTATGGACGTTAAGATATGACACCACTTCCAGCTTGATTATAAAATTGCTCGATATTCGAACTAATATGCTTATTTATTTGGTCACTGTTTACCAACAGTCGAACGGTGCTGGAGTGTTTCGATTCACAATCGGCTTCCACTAGTTCATTTCCTGTACTTGTTGTGTTTTGTTACATAATATAATTTCATGTTCTCGATTTCTTTTCCTTTTATTTTTTACATAGAACAGAATAAGAAAATCATTTATCGAAGAACCTCAGCTCAAGCTACGTAACAACGCTAGGCACGTCGAGTAAGTATTAGATAGTTGGCATAATTGGTATGGTGCAAAGTTATTTAGCGAACTAACGAAGGGGCAATGAACGAACTCATTGCGGTGGAATATGACACTAGTAGTATAGTTAGATTATGATGTCAAATAATAGCGAGCTTAAAGCGCTCAAAATAAAGTTGGAAATGCAGATGAACAGATGAATAAGTAACAGTACACTGCGTAGAACCGATTGGAATTTGTGCTATACCTGCTATGTAACCTCCTAAGATGTGCCAAGCGCTACGCCTGCCCTTTTCCTGGGTACTCGAACAAATAAATTTGTACGCTTATGTTATTTTCTTTCAGTAGTGTTTTATTACAAGGAGGACTTAGTGTCGAATAGTATTCGTTCAGGATAGTTGCTTCGCCATTATGGAAGTAAAACATCTCTTGTTGTTTCGACTACCCATTTTGCTGTGGGTTTATGACAGTTTCATACCATGTTGAGATTATGCGGGTGCCTTGCTAGCACTTGGAGGGTTTGAAACTTTTAGACATTCGGCTTGGTAACAACTTGGAGCATACATCTCTTCTCTTGTATAATCTGATCCTGTAGATCAAGATCTCGAACGTTGTTTGGAGAAAAGCAAAAGTCATCTTAACACTTGCGAGAAATGCCCGTTTAAAAGAGCAACTGGCTCTATTCGAAAAAGGGACTAAAGAATCTAACATACTTAATTCTACTGCTCACACTGCCGCACCAGGTTCATTACCAGCAATTAGACTACCAAAGATACACCTTCCATCTTTTCGTGGTTCATACTTCGATTGGCCTTCTTTTCGAGATACGTACGTTTCACTAATCCAAGATAATGAAGGATTGGAAAAGATGCATAACCTAAAAGCAGTAATTACGGGTGAAGCAGCAAAACTTCTGAAACATTTCTCAGCTACTAGCGCTAATTACAAATCAGCATGGAGTACACTATTAGCTCGATATGAAAACAAGAGGGTATTAGTAAATGCTAACTTACATGCACTGGTAAGCTTGCAAGGAATGTCCGGTGAATCATCTGGAGAATTGCGAAGAGTTTTAGATGGATTTAATTTAGCAGTGCGCTCATTAGACAATCTATATCGACCAGTAGATCACTGGGGTGACTGGTTTGTTTATCTACTCTCTAATAAGCTAGACAATTCTGCACGCAAAGACTGGGAAACATCTCTCAGTTCTACAACTGAAGTCCCTTCCTTTAAATCTCTGCAGACTTTTCCAGAAACACGTTTGCAAGCTCTGAGCGCAATAAAAACTATGCTTATTCAATTCGAAGGCCAGACCATACTCAGCGATTTTCTAATGCTAGGTTTCCTGCAAGAAGCCATCATTCCTCGACATTTAAATCTAAACTGCGTAGTGTATGTTCAGGGAACCATTTCATTCTATTTTGCCCTAAGCTGCTGAACGCCTCGACTTTCTGCAAAGGAAAGGAATATGCACGAACTGCCTTAAAGCCAGTCATCAACTCTCAGCCTGCACCTCAGATAAAAGATGCCAACGTTGCAATCAGAAACATCATATTATGATTCATCAGATGTCTTCATCTAACTCAAATGGATTGCCATCATCAGCCATTGCTAATAAAGCAACAGCCTTAGAGCAGCATATTAGCACTAGTCCATCAAGCGCTGATCACACGGTGGCTCATGTTTCAAGCAATAAACCAACCAATCAATGATCTATACTGTTAGCTACAGCTGTAGTCCTAATTCGATCACGTGAGGGCAGTTCTATACGCGCTCGTGCCTTACTTGATCAGGGATCCGAGTCGAGCTTTATTACAGCATCATTTGCCAATTTATTGCGTCTACCAAAGAAACGTACCAACATATCTATATATTAAGTAGGCCAGTGTGATGCAGGAAAATCCAACGCTATTGTCACATATGCCATAATATCTATAGTTGATGCATCATATTCATATTTCATACAATCACTTGTACTTTCTACACTCACTCACTTAATTCCCTCGAAATCTGTACAGAGACAAGAATGGCCGCATATAACAGGGCTACCTCTGGCTGATCCGCATTTCGACAAGCCGTCGGGAATATATCTAATTCTAGGAGCGGATGTTTACTCTAGAGTGTTGTTGGGTGAAATTCGACGCGGTCCGACTGGAGCTCCCCTAGCACAATCTACTACGCTAGGTTGGATCTTGTCAGGTTCTGTCAACCAGGTTTCAGATGCGCTAAATTCTGTTCTTAGTCTACACTCAACTACTGCTGATCTTAATAGCATAGATATTTTTCTCAGAAAGTTCTGGGAAACTGAAGAGCCCCCTCAATCGCACTTTTTAACACCGGAGGAAGTCGAATGTGAGAAAATCTTTCAAGATAAGCACTATAGAGAGAAAAGTGGAAGATACGTTTTTAAACTACCAATGAAATCGACTGAGCTACACCTAGGTAATTCACGCGACGCAGCGCTGACTGCACTATTACGAATGGAGAAGCGATTTAGCCGTGAGAGTTCATTGCTTAATTCCTACTCTGACTTTATCCAGGAATACCAAATCTGAATCACATGGGGCTAGTTCCAGATGAGAATACTACATCGAACTCGAAATACTACTTACAACATCACGCGGTGCTAAAGCCGACAAGTACTACAACTACTACAACTAAGCTCAGAGTGGTATTTAATGCTTCACAGAAAACTACGTCAGGAGTGTCTCTAAACGACATTTTACACACTGGACCTAAGTTACAAAATGACGTATTTCTTATCCTTACAAGATGGCGTTTTTTGCCATATGTCTGCATTGGTGACATCGATAAAATGTTTCGTCAAATCTTAGTCGATCACTCAGATGTCTATGGCGTCCTTATTTATCAGAGCCCACAGTCTGTTACCGCCTTCTCACTGTAACCTATGGTACAGCTGCTGCCCCACACGTGGCATGTAAGGTACTACATCAACTAGCTGAGGATTACAAAGCGACGTATCCGGCAGCCGCTCAAGTGATTAAGGAAAACATGTACGTGGATGATGCTCTCTTCCGGGCGTGCGATAAATCTTCTGCTAAATGCATTCGCGATGAACTGCAAACTGTTCTGCAACTGGGAGGTTTCAAATTGCGTAAGTGGAGGTCGAACAGTGCTGAACTCTTCTTTCATCCCGGAAAGTGAGCAAGCAGAAAGTGCCGGTGAAAAATTCGTCACTGATTCTCAAATAAAAACATTGGGTATTGGCTGGAATCCACAGCACGATGCTTTTCGCTTTTATATTAACATACCTAAGGGGGATGTTACATCTAAAAGATCGATTCTATCTGATATAACTAGACTTTATGATCCACAGGGATGGCTGTCACCTGTCACAATCACAGCGAAAATCTTTCTGCAAAGATTATGAGCCATTAAACTCGAATGGGATGATCTATTACCACCTACTCTTACCTCCACATGGTTACAGTATAAATCCGAGCTTCATCAGATAAATGAAATCTACATCGATCGCTGGGTGGGTATGAGCGATACTCTTATTGGGGCTGAGCTCCATAGATTCTGCGACGCTTCGCTATCCGCTTATGGGGCTGCTGTCTATCTACGCATTATGCACGACTTTGAAAACATTCAGGTGACATTAATTGCTGCCAAAACACGTGTTAGTCCAATTTGAACGGTATCTTTGCCACGCTGCTCTGCTAGCAGAGCTTATGTCATATATTCAACAAAATCTGAAGCAAAACACAATTCCCACGCATGCTTGGTCAGACTCTACAGTCGTCTTAGCCTGGTTAAGAGAGCATCCTTCGAAGTGGAAGGTTTTTGTCGCAAATCGTGTAGCGCTTGTTCATGAGAAACTTCCACAGGCAGTTTGGCATCACGTTCCGACAGCCTCAAATCCTGCAGATTGCATTACCAGGAGTATTACAGCTTCTGAGCTGAAAACCTTCAACTTATGGTGGTCTGGTCCAGATTGGTTACAAAAGAACTCCAGTGAGTGGCCCAAGAAGGCAGAACTTCCTGCTACTGCTGAAGTAAACAAAGCACTGCGTCCAGTGCATTCATCTACCACTCTAACATCTATTCACGCGGAAGTTACAAGCATGTCCTTGATGCACACATATTCCGATTTAAATAAACTGCTACGTATAACAGCTTGGTGTTTACGCTTTGCTCATAACTGCAGAGTAGAATCTTCATTACGCCGGACAGGCTTCTTGAAGCTGGCAGAACTACAATTTGCATTAGAAACGTGGATCAGGATCGAACAAAGGAAAGCCTTTTATGAAGATATTAACAGCCTTGTGAAGAGATATCAGATTACTTCTACTAGCAAGCTAAGAACACTTAATCCTATTCTTGATTATACTAAATTACTAAGAGTAGGGTGCAGATTAAAGAATTCACTACTAACTGAGGACGAGAAATACCCTATCATACTTCCAGCAGATAGCTACTTAACCAGACTCGTAATCTCTCAAGCCCACTCTAAGACTTTGCACACAGGCACACAAGCTACACTCTACCATATCCGCATGAAATATTGGATCCTGAATGGCCGACGAAAAGTTCGACAGTTTGTGAAACAGTGCATTATTTGCTGTCGAGTTAAAGCTGATACACTACCACCTTTTATGGGGGACCGCGGTCGTCCGACGAAACCATTTGTACATAGTGGCGTTGATTACGCAGGACCTTTCATCGTTAAACCATTCCGAGGTAGGGGTCGCATCACAGTTAAATGCTACATGGCTGCCTTCATATGCTTTTCGAATCGGGCCTTACATTTGGAGTTGGTAACAGATTTGACCGCCGAAGCATTTATTGCTGAATTTTGTCGCTTCGTTAGACGCCGTGCTCGATATGCAAAATTATACAGCGACAATGGACGAAATTTCGTTGCCGCCGACCGACAACTCTCTCGCCATCTTTATAAATTACTCCACAACTCTAATATTCCTCAACTAACATTAACAGAAGGAACTGAATGGCTTTTCATACCACCAGTGTAGAGCATACCTACATACCACAATAATAAATGCACATGCACCTACCTTAACAACGAATAATAATAAAGAAATAAAAATAAACGAAACAAACATGACAAGCAAAAGTAAATAGCAACAAAAAAAAGAAATATGATCGGAATAGCCATGCGCCATTCTGCGATCATTTAATGAATTTACGCTGAGTGAAAGAAAGTTGTAAAATGTAATATGATCACCACTGGTCACCATTGCACCGTGATGATACATAGTTACAATACATTACTCATTGAGCTACAAAAAAAAAAAATTAATTGCTCAATGACGCAATCGATAACTGTGTCATATCTACTTACTTACTTGTTCAATAAGAAAAAGATTGCAAAGTAAGCATCGAAGCAATGCTATGCTTGTTCATGTAGGGGTTAATGTATATGCATTTTTATCGATTAAATATATTCTTGATCGATATTGCTGATATGAGCAATGTAAGCAATTTTGTAATAGTCTTTAGTTCTCATGAGAAATAATATTTTTTGTATTAAGGTATTTACCATGTAAGCAATTTTTAAAAGTATAAATTAAGTGCGATTGAAAATAAAAATTCAGAGTTTTACCTACAACTCCAAGCGTATTATTTAACTGCCAGATATTGAGCCCCTTGGCTCCAACATGGCTGATATTAAAGGTATTGAGCTGTATAGCTCTCACTAATAATATCTCTCCTATTTTTTTTTTTACACCAGATATTGAGCTCTTAAGCTTTAACTTGGTGGACTTTTTAGAGATTGAGCTTTCTTCGCTCTAATACTAAAAGTCGTTTCATTCATCCTTAATAGATCGAACAACTGAAGAAGGCAAGCAAAGTTATACCAAGAACACAACTTATTTACATGGCGATCCTGCAGACCGAATCTTTGAAGAGACTCTACAACCTTGGATAGAGTTAAAGGAATCCCTGATAGACGCTTTACGGGACCCCACCAAAGGACCGAGGCCCATCACAATAGAGGAGTACCGAAGCAGAAACAAGAACCAACAACCTCAAGTACAACCACCAAAGGAAAATTATACAAAAAGAAGAGCTGGCTTCGACGCAAAATTTAGAAGAGAAATCGGCGAATATCACCGTCTGGCTGTGATATCACAAGGGGAGTAGAGAAAGAAGTTCCTGGTGAAAATAGCAGAGCTAAAAAAGGAAAGAAAGGAGAAAAGAAAAGAAAAACAAAACAAGTAAAAAAGCTAGAATTGGTCTAAGACCAATTCTTAGGATACCCTAGATGAATGCCCGTATTAAATTTCGTATGGTCACCGATCTATTCAAGTATTGATTTTGAAGTTGTTTTTCGCATATATTTCTAGAACGGTTTGTCGCACAGACAAAATGATTATAACCAATTTTATAGGATTTCGTATTCTGCAGAAGTTTTTAGTACCATAAAAATGTCTTGGACTGATCGTTTTCAAAGTATACGTAAAAAACCGAAATTTTTATATGGCAACACCAAGAAAGAGTTGCCCGATTTAGTCCATTTTTGACATTTTATTTCCTAATGTAGTAAAAACATCATGTGCGAAATTTCAGCTCTCTACGTCGACGCGTTCTCAGGCAGTGACCAAATATATAGCGGAAAACGAAATTTTTATATGGCAACCCCACGAAGGAGTTGCCCGATTTGGCTCATTTTCGAACTTAATTTTACTTTTTTTTTTTAAAGTCTGTGTACAAAATTTCAGCTCTCTACGTGTTCGCGTTCTCAAGTTATCGTGCGCACAGACGGACGGACGGACGGACAGACGGACGGACGGACGGACATGCAAAAATCGAAATAACTTTTAATATTATGAATGGGTGTCCAATCCATTTTGCTCTACCATCATTATTTCGAGGTGTTACAAACGGAATGACAAACTTAGTATACCCCTATGATTTCATCTAGGGTATAAAAAGAGAAGGAATAAATAAAAAAAAAATATATATAAAAAAATTTTATAAATAAACCTTTAATTAGTCATAAACTATTACATTATATATACAGGGTGTTTCCCCATAGGAGGTCCATAGAGCGGGAGGTGATAGTACTCACCTAGACGAAACAAAAATTGTATGGAAGGGGGGTGGGGCAATATCAACCGTTTAGGAGTTACAGGGTGATTCATAAAAAAGCTAGGTTTTCACAAAACACCCTGTATCTTACAAACTACAGGGCGTATGGTCACAGTTAAGGGCTCACTGTATGCAGAACTTCCTGGCCTTTCCAACGACGGCTCAACCAGCCCCGTACCCCTCTCCCCTAAGAAGTTATGATGGTCTAAACAAATTTCGGATTTTCTTTCCTTGTTTTTTACTTTGACCTCTATTATTTTTGCGAAAAGGTCGTTAACATAACTTGTTTTTATAAAAGCTGTAAATTGTGGAGCCTCCTCTTTAATTTGACCTATTATACCCTATGTGCTATCTGAAGCCCTTTAAGAGTTATTAGCTCAAAACTTATTCTCAAACCTATTTTCAAACCAATTCCCAACGATAATTTGTTCCCTTAGCACGTCATTTTACAAAATATCGTCTAATTTCGGTGTGACCTGAATAGATTATGAGTTAATAACTGTTTAACGGCTACAGTTAACACATAGGATGTAATAGGTCAAATTAAAGAGGAGGCTCCACAGTTTACAGTTTTTATAAAAAAAAATTATGTTAATGACCTTTTTGCAAAAATAATAGAGGTCAAATTAAAAAAAAAGGAAAGAAAATCCGAAATTTTTAGTTTAGACCTTCATAACTTCTGAGGGGAGAGGGGTACGGGGCTGGTTGAGCTGTCGTTGGAAAGGCCATGAAGTTCTGCATACAGTGAGCCCTTAATTGTGACCATGCGCCCTGTAGTTTTTAAGATACAGGGTGTTTTGTGAAAACCTATCTTTTTTTATGAATCACCCTGTAACTCCAAAACGGTTAATATTGCCCCCTCCCCTGCCATACAATTTTTGGTTCGTCTAGGTGAGTACTATCACCTCCCGCTCTATGGACCTCCTAAGGGGAAACACCCTGTATATACAAAAAAATAAAATATCAACTTATTTACATAAAATAAAATATCAACCTATTTACATTATTTACATGGCATATTGTTATTTACATTTACATATTATTCTCTTTCTTTTACCTTCAATATCAGCTCACCACAAATCCTTCATTTTTTTTTGCTTACCATTCTTTTTTTTTTGTCACTCAAAATGGGTAAAAAACAGTCGAAAAATCCAAAGAAGAGGTTATAATAAACAATAATGCAGGTTCAGCAACAAATAATACTTACTCCTTTGACACTCTTGCGGAATCCAGGGGGAATGCTGCATGTGTTAAACGAGATTGCATGACTAGATCATTGAATAACGATCTTAACAATATCCTCGCTTTGGGCAAAGCGAATCGCGTCGAATTCAATGCATCAAAGTCCCAAAGCTGTCTTACCTCATTAAAACAAGATCATAACTTAACCACACCCGTTTCTTTTGATGGAGCATTAATTTCTGATTCACCGTCACTAAGCATTCTTGGCATTAATATTTCCAGTAAGTTAAACTGGACAGATCACATCTTCTCTGTTGCCAAAGAAGCATCGAAATGTCTTGGATTTCTGAAAAGGTGTAAGAAATATTTCAGCCCGTCAAATCTAGCGCTCCTCTACAAGTCCTACATTAGACCTAGAATGGAGTACAACTCCCATATATGGGCCGGGGCTGGTCGCACAGCCTTAGCTTCATTGGATATTGTCCAAAAGAGAGCCTTCAAGCTCATTGGCGATTTGGCAATAACTTGTCATATCGACTCACTCGAGCACCGCCGCAATGTTGGATGCCTTTCGCTCCTTTATCGCTATATGCATGGTCAATATTCTGATGAAATATCTAGTCTAATCCCTTGTAGAATGATTCCTGCACGCAATACTCGCGCTGCAAACCGCGCACATCCTTTAACCCTTCAAATTACTTTCGGCCGTACAGTAAAATTCCGTGATGCTTTTTTATCCCGAACAGTGCGAATGTGGAACAGCTTACCATCTTCTGTTTTTCCTCCGGCGTACAATCTGCGGAAGTTTAAGGGCGACATACATCGGCACCTCCGCCACTCTCCTCATATCCCCTAATCCTTTCCCTATCTCCTTCCTGCCATGCTGTGCTTTGCATCATAGGGTATCCCCTGAGCTTGGCTTAATAATATAAAAAAAAAAAAAAAAAAAAAGAACAAGGGAATAGAATACTTTCAGATTTAGAGCTAATATTACTCATTTTAGGAATTCTAGTTATTTTATATTTAATAGCAATAAAAATAAAAAAATATTTCATTAAAAAGGTAGATAGACAGATAGCCATAGCTAGAGTATAACTAAACAGATATATAGAATAATGAGTTTACAGGAATTAATCTCACAATTAGATAAAATATTGGAAAATTTTAAAAAGACTCCAAATAGAACATACACTTCCGCGCATATACTAGGCAAAACTAAACAAGCCAGATAGATAAAAGATAACTTTAATAATATATATATAACTGCATACAAGCAAGATGAGATTGCGCACTCAAACAAAAAGAAAAATTTGAGGCAAAATACACAGAACTAGATTTAATACTGATACAAAAAACTAATGAATTATTAGAAAATACGGACTCAGAATCAAATGAATTATTAAAGATAAGGACTCAGAACCAAAAATGGCAACATTTGATATAGCTACAGCCATAAAAATTATTCCAGAACTTAATGGAGAAATAAAAAATCTGGACAACTTTCTAAATTTAGTGCATTTTATGCATAGTGATCTAGCAAATAATGAGCAGAAAAACAGATTAATAGATTTTGTTTTAAAGACAAGACTCTCAGCAGCAGTCAAAAACAAGATAAGCTATATCACAATTGAAAAAAACTATGACTCGCTACAGAAAACGTTGAGTGACATCATTAAAAGCACGAAAACACCACTCAGCATACAAACAGAGTTAACAAAAATAACTCAGTCTGGTAAAACAACTACAAACTACGCCACAAAAATAGAAAATTTGGTTGCTCAATTAAACTCTTTACAGATAACAGAGCAAGGTGAAGAAAATAGAACAATAATTGCGAAACTCAATGACCAAATAGCATTGAATGCATTTAAGAATGGACTTAATGAACAGATAAAGGCGACAATTTTCGCCGCAAGGCCTAAAACATTGCAAGAAGCAATACAAATTGCGGCTGAAGTTGAAGTACCAAGACCGCAAACATATGTCCATCATTATAGAAAAAACCGACATGCACAGAATTCATTCAATCCAAGAGGTCAACAATTTAACAACATCGGACGAAATAACAATCATAATAACCGTAGATTTTCGCAAAATTATGCTATAAATCGTCCTAATATGAACTCAAATTCATATTCAAGAAATAGTAGAGTTCATAATCAACACCAAAACTACAACCAATCAAATATTCAGTATAGACATGGCAACCAATCTCGAAATCTTCCCAATAGAAGAGTCAACCTAACGCAATCGGGAAACGGGGAAATCCCCCAAGTAACCGATTCGGGGGAAATAGACTAATAAATCCAATAAGAATATATAGTCTTACTAAACACCTAACCAACTACATAACAACATCCATAAATGTATCACCGGGCCAGAAGTCATTTCTTATAGACACTGGAGCTGACATATCAATTATGAAACGCAGTGAATTGAAATCTGGTGAAGGAATTCAAGAACACAAAAAATGCAAAATAACGCGCATCACTAAGTCAGAATCATTCTCTTTAGGAACCTTAGAGGCAGATCTAAAAATAGAAGGTCAAGATATTCCACAAGAATTTCATATAGTAGATGATGATTTTCCAATCTTTACAAGTGGAATTCTAGGAAGAGATTTTTTAATTCAAAACTCATGTAAAATTGATTATGAAAATTTTACAATCTCTATCTTCCATAATGAGATAGAATCTATATTGCCAATGAATACTAAACTACCAAATCTAAATTTGGTAAAAATCCCACCAAGAACAGAGATAATACAAGCAATCAATGTTAATATAAAACAAGATAACATAGTTCTAAGCGAAGAAATACAAAAAGGAGTTTTCATAGCTAATTCTATAATTCCTGCAAAAGGCGTTGCACACATCAAAATTTTAAATACGCTAGATAGAGAAATTATCCTCAAAAATTTCAAACCCAAAATAGAACCTCTTGATAACTATCACATAATAAATACTAGTACCAAGCATAAAAACAAGAACAGATTCACTAAACTTCTGAAAGAACTCAAATTAGTAAATCTAGATGAATATGCAAAAAATTCTGTTTTAGAAATATGCAAAAATTTCTCAGAAATTAACTACAAATAATTTCTACAGTCAAAAAATCTCCACTACAGACAAGAATCCTGTATATATTAAAAATTATAGACTTCCTCAGACACAAATCGAGGAAATAAATAATCAAATAAACAAGCTCATAAAGGAAGACGTTATTGAACCATCAATAAGTCCATACAATTCTCCTTTATTAATTGTTCCAAAAAAATCCGGCAACGGAAATAAAAAATGGCGTCTTTTTGTAGATTTCAGACAACTAAATAAATAAATTCTTGATGATAAATTTCCTCTAACAAGACTTGATGATGTACTTGACAAGCTTGGAAGAGCGAAATACTTTTCCACACTTGATCTTACAAGTTCATTTCATCAAATTGAATTAAATAAGAATTCTAGGCCATTGACTGCATTTTCAAGCAACAAAGGCCACTATCAATTTAAAAGATTGCCATTTGGTTTAAAAATTTCAACCAATACTTTTCAAAGAATGCTTTCAATAGCTTTATCTGGACTAGATTCTGAAGCGTTCTTATACGTGGACGATATTATTATCTTTGGATGTAGCCTAAAACATCACAATCAAAATCTGATAACAACATTTAACAGACTGAGAAAATATAATTTGAAACTAAATCCGGAAAAATGTAGATTTCTACACACAGAAGTAACGTATTTGGGACATCTAATAACAAAAGATGGTATTAGAACAGACCCTAAGAAATTTGACACTGTATTGAATTACCCCACCCCAAAAAATGCGGATGATGCAAGAAGATTTATTGCATTCTGTAACTACTACAGAAGATTCATTCCAAATTTCGCTGAAATAGCTAGACCAATAAATTCTCTATCGAAAAAGAACACCATTTTCGATTGGACAGATGAATCTCAAAAAGCATTTTCATGTTTAAAGTCAAAATTGACAAATTCACCAATATTACAATACCCTAATTTTGAAGAAAAATTTATATTAACAACAGATGCTTCACAATTTGCTCTTGGAGCAGTATTATCACAAGGTGACATAGGATCTGATTTACCAATTTCATATGCTAGCAGAACGCTAACAAAGCATGAACTTAATAAACCAATTATTGAAAAAGAATTATTAGCCATTCATTGGGCAATAAATTTCTTCAGACCTTATTTATATGGTAGAAAATTTGTCGTGGTAACAGACCATAGACCTTTAGTAAGTCTCTTCATGCATAGAAATCCATCTTCCAAATTAACAAGAATAAGATTAGACCTAGCCGACTACGACTTCGAAATTAATTATAAACAAGGCAAAATGAATGCGAATGCCGATGCCTTATCAAGAATAAAAATTGATTCTGATATATTAAAAGCAATGATTCCCACAGCAAGCATAAATGTAACTACAAGAGCAATGTCCAACAAGATAGAAAAACTTAACAAGAAGAAACCCCAGGATAGCAGCCCAACTAACATAGAGACTGATCACCTTTATGCATGGGAATGCACTTCCAATAACGAAGTAAGGAGGATACCAAAGTTAAAATATGAGCTCAATAAGAATAAAGCGCTACAAAAAGAAAATAATAGTTTGCCAAATATAATAATAAATAATAAGGGAGTGATAATCGAATTCAGCGATAACCCATATCACGACTTAGGTTTGATCTTGGAGACACTGATTTCGAAAATGAAGAAAATGAAAACAGAGTCACTATCGTTAGCGAAAGATGACATCATATTTCATTATATAAACGTCGACGAATTTAAAAAATTATTTAACAAGCTGCAGCTAAATAAGAAACAAAATATAAATGAGAATAATAGGCAAACAAAATTAAAAATTATAATATATAAAACTCCCATACAAATAAAAGATATTAAAGTGAAGAATAATATAATCAATGAATTCCACAACTCACCACATGGCGGACACTCAGGTGTCAAAAGAACGATAAATAAGATAAAACAAAGATACATATGGAAAAATCTAAACAAGATGGTTAAAGACTATATAAACAGATGTGAATTGTGTGCAAAGAATAAAATCCTAAAACACACTAGAGAAAAATTAGTGATAACGGATACCCCAAAAAGAAGTTTCGAAGTAATCTCTATAGATACTGTTGGTCCACTAAAAATGTCAAAAGAATTTCGATACATACTAACTATACAGTGTGAACTGACAAAGTATATTGAAGCTATACCATTGGAGAACAAGGAGGCAATTACAATTGCCAGAGCATTAGTTGAAAAATTCATATTAAGATATGGTACCTTCAATACGATAAAAACAGACTTGGGAAGGGAATTCATAAATGAAATATTCACCAACATATGCAAATACTTGAAGATAGAGCAGAGAACATCTACACCATATCATCACCAAACATTAGGTTCAATTGAGAGAAACCACAGAGTCTTAAATGAATATCTTCTATCATTCACACAGGAATACAATTGGGATGAATGGATACCGTACTATACATTTTGTTATAACACGACACCACATTCTGATACAGGTTACACTCCATACGAACTAGTCTTTGGAAAACTCGCTAGCCTGGCGAACGATGTAGATTTCAATGATAATACGCCTATATATAATTATGAAGATTACGCAAAAGAACTAAAATTTAGGTTAACACAAGCACACAATAGAGCTAGAATATTATTAGACTTAGCAAAAACAAAACGTAAAGAAAAATTAGATAAAGTAATAAACCCAATTGAAATAAAAGTAAAAGATTTTGTACTTCTGAAAAGAGAAGATAAACGAAAATGTGAAAGCCCTTATAAAGGCCCATATGAAGTAAAAGAAATAGAAGGAGTAAATGTCTACTTAGATATTGACAATAAAAGAAAGAAAGTACATAAGAATAGGCTAAAAAAGATAACTTATAATGTAGGGCCCACACACGGATGTTCGATGAACCCTCTAAATAATTATACAAAGCGCCTTTTAAGTTTAAGTACCAATCTTTATTTTCAAGTAACGCCACCATACAATAAGAAAACTAAAACCGACTCCATCTACAGATACCAACTTTTTCTCTCTCTAACGTCACACACCTAGTGACATATAATTCTTCTTCTTCTTACGTCTAATGGTCGGATAACCAACACTTCATAGAGGCTTACAGTTAGGTCTCAATGACTACACTAACAGGTGCCTACAACTCGGCCATCCTGACATTTGATCGTCACGATCAACATTCTTTACGAACATAAGGCATAATTTGTATCTGAATACATCATAACATAAGTACATAATAAGTGTCACAACGACTACATAGTCAACGCATAAACATAAGGCAAACCCGTCATAAGTTTACAGTAACATAAGAACATAAACAATTTTGGCATAAGTATTCACATAAATAAGCATTACCATAAATCTTGTGCGGCATCGTCAGCTGGATTCAGGCTTCACAAGTTTTCTTAATTTTTTTTTTAAAACAAAAGAATTATTTCACAAATCTTTTTTTAATAACAACTCACATCAATCATCTATTATGACTTTACATAAATTGTCAAAGTAACAAATTGTTTACCAAATAATAGATTGCCTGTAATCATAAGTAATTTAGTTTTTTCTTAAACTTCAAAATATAATTGCTACAGAACCTTAAAGTTCTAATAAAGTTGTACATAATTTCTTAAACATACATATAAGGTTGTTAGGTTATAATACATGTGTTTGTATAATACAGTTAGGTACTTATTCAGCTTTGCTAGGCCTTGAACTTATATAATACTTAAGTCTTGTAACGTCATAGACACCTTCAAATGGTTTCTGCGTGACCTGAAACCCATCAACATCCTTCAAAAGATACCTATCATTACCAAGAATTTTATTAATTTTATAAGGTCCCTTATACCTTGGAATGAGTTTTTTATTTGTACCCGGCGTTGTGTATACATTTGTTACCATAACTAAATCTCCTAATTCGTATTGTTTAGGTCTTTTACGCTTCTTATCAAAACTAATTTTGTTATATTCTTGTACCTTTCTAATTTTCTCGACAGCTTTAGTTCGAATATCTTCAAGAGTATCTATCTCGTCTAAGTTCGGATCATCTATTAGCGACAACAAGTCATCGCACTGAGGATTCCGCTGATTAATGCCAAACAACAATTTACAGGGAGTCGTGCCTACTGAACGATTTATTGAATTATTGATAGCGAACTCGACTTCAGATAAAACACGGTCCCAATATATTCTTTTTGCAGGATTAACCAATTTAGATATCATCGTGCCTAAGTCTCTATTAATCCGTTCGACCTGGCCATTTGATTTTGGGTTTCCAGCAGCAACTAAGATATGCTGGACGGAATTTTTACACAAAAAACGTTTAAACTCCGAAGAAGTAAATGCTGACCCTCTATCGGAGACCAACTTAACTGGTCTGTTATAGACATTAAAATATTTATTCAAACTCGCTATAGCTTCTGAACTATTTGTCGTACGTGTAGCATATAATTTGACAAACTTTGTAAATCCGTCAATGACTGAGAAAATAAATTTGTTCCCTTGGGGAGTAGCTTCCAGAGGACCAAAATGATCGATATGAACCATGTAGAATGGCTTATCGCCTTTCGGTATAGAATGTAAAAATCCTTCCCGTTTGCCATGGTTACTATTGTACACGATACACTTAAGACAATTCTGCACATACTCTTTAATAACCTTTTTCAAATTGGGGAACCAATATGACCTTGTTATAATTTCATAAACCTTATCGCTGCCCACGTGACCGCATAAATCGTGACAATTTCTAAGAACATGTATTTGCATGTTTTCTGGCACATAGAACAAGAGTTTCTTTTTATTGATCTTTCGATAAACTAAATTTTCTCGAAGCTCATACAAAGGCGACTGCATCTTTACTAGATCACATTTAAGATTTTTGATAGTAAGGTCTTCGTTTTGACAAATTGCTAATTGTTGGTGAAATGTACTCTCTTGTAATATAAATATGTTAGATGAACGACTTAAAAAATCAACATGTTGCATTTTAGAACCTGGGCGATGCTCTATATTGATATCGTAGTCTTGTAATTCTAAAACCCATCGGCTGATCTTGGGACTTAACAATCCCTTATTTAATGTTAGCGCTAATGCTTGACAGTCTGTAACTATCGTGAATTTAATTCCATGTAAATAAATTCGGAATCTTCTCAATGCGTAAACTATTGCGAGAGTTTCTAACTCATAACTATGTAGTTTTGACTCTGATTCTGTCGTACGTTGAGAAAAATAGAATATGGGATGCATGAGGTTATCTACTTTTCGTTGTAGTAAGATGGCCCCAAACCCTATAGCGCTTGCATCACAATGAAGCTCAGTATAGTCATGTGGCGAATATATCGCTAGAAGAGGCGATTCCATCAACTTCTGCTTAAGAGTATCAAAGCATTCAATTCGTTCTTTATCAAAATTAAAATCAACTCCTTTTTTGAGTATATCGTACAATGGTGTGGCAATACGTGAAAAGTTGCAAACAAACTTTCTAAAATAAGAGCATAAGCCCAGAAAACTACGTAATTCGTTACAATTATTGGGAATCTTAAAATCGCGTATTGATTCTAACTTACGTGGATTGGGTTTTATTCCGTTTTCATCAATCAAGTATCCCAAATACTCAATTTTACTAAATAAAAATTTGCACTTGTTACAACGAAGCTCAAGATGATTTACTTTAATTAATTTAAAAACCTGCATAAGAATAGATAAATGGTCTTCTAAAGATTCTGTCGCAACCATAATATCGTCCATATAAACTTGTACTTGACCACTCCTAATCATATTACCGAACACTTGATTTACGAATCTTTGAAATACTGAAGGGGCGTTTTTCAAACCAAATGGCATTCGTAAGTACTCGAACTGACCTATAGGAGTGACAAAACTCGTATACTTTATAGAATTCACATCTACTAAAATGTGATGGAATCCATTCTTTAGGTCTAAACTTGTAAATAATTTCTTTTTGCCCATATGGTCAATAAGATCTTCGATGAGTGGTAATGGATAATTATCCCTTTCTGTAATTTTATTTATTTCTCTATAATCTACGCACATCCTGTACTCATTGGTTTTCTTTTTCACGAGAGCAATAGGTGATGAGAATGGGGAGATACTAGGCCTAATGATATTTCTCTCAAGTAAATCGCTTATTATTTTGTCAACCTCTTCTTTCTCGAATACCGATAACCTTCGTGGAGAACAACAAACAACTTTTTCTTTTGTTAGTTTTATTGTCATCTCACATTTAATTACAGGTTCCACCGGACGTTTTTCTCTGATATACGACTGATCGAAAACTGTTAAAAACTTTTGTTTGTCCTCTTGTGACAGTAACGGATTTAGAGTCAACTCATTAACATCAAAATATTTTTCTTCGCTGGCATCTAAGTCAATATTAAGTAATTCGCTGTTAAAATACTCATTTGAATATTTTATTTCTTTACCTCCAACAACCAATTTGGAATCACTTTTATTAAGAAAGTCTCTTCCCAAAATACAAGGAGAACACATCGTTTCGTCAGGTACAACATAAAATGTCAGATCATAATTTCTATTGTCTATAGATATATTATTTTTGAAGATGCCTATAATGTCTAGTTTACTGTTATTGATTCCAAAATAATCTACACATTCATTATTATTTTTAATTAAGAAATCAGGAATATATTTCCTTTTAATTAAACTGATAGGACTACCTGAATCAATTATTGTTTTTAATTTAACCTTAAATCTAAAATTACCGGCATCGTTTCCAAAGTTTATTATGATTTCCTCACAGATTGTTTTGTCAACGAGGCTTGTACCAGACTTGCAAATAGACTTGACCTCATTTAGCTTTCTACCAATCTCCGGACAGTTACGAATAATATGACCTTCTTTGCCACATTTGTAACAAGTTCCACGAGCTCGTTTTGGTCTGACACATGCTGTTGCCAAATGACCCGGTTCATTGCAGTTAAAGCACCTAGATTTTATAGAATAACTTGTATTATTTTTTTCAATTTTACCTTTGTCCTGCTTATTGCTTGGTTGACTCGCATGTTGATCTTTAAAACTTGCTGATTTAACATTTTCGAAACATTTCAGATGATCTAAAAGATCTATTAATGATGTAAACTTCTGTAGCCGCAATATCTGTTCAATTTTCGGATCTCCAATACCTCTTATTATATACTTCAAAAGAGCATGTTCGCTCAAATTTCCGTGCTTCGCCAAATTTTTCATCACAAAAATATAATCTTCATAAGATTCGCCATATCTTTTCTTTCTGGTTGATAAAGTTTAATGAATATCAACCTCGTCCTTAATGCAATAAAAGGATTTCAGAAATTCGGTTTTGAACTGCTGCCAACTTAAAATTTCTTCGCTGAGACTATCTCGCCATAGTCTTGCTGTACCTTTGACATTTAAGCATGCATAATGCAATAATGTTTCATCCTTCCAACTATACACACTACTTAGAACTTCAAGTTTTTTAATCCATATATCTGAAGGTAAACACTTTTCATTCCCAGGATCAAATTGTGGAATAATTTCTGAAACTTCCGTTGAATGTAACAATTTTTCTCTCCTATTACTTATTTGTTTATTTTCACAGTCATTAGCATAAATCTTTTCTTTTTCTAATTCGATTATTTTGCGCTCTCTCTCTAACAAAGCTTTTTCTAATTGTATTAATTTGTTCTC
The DNA here is from genome assembly GCA_963924295.1 of Dioctria rufipes. Taxonomy (NCBI): domain Eukaryota; kingdom Metazoa; phylum Arthropoda; class Insecta; order Diptera; family Asilidae; genus Dioctria; species Dioctria rufipes. Next base: position 179,740,839 of record OZ002740.1, read on the forward strand.
GTATTTTATTTCATCACAAGACATCAATACATTTGATTCGGCCATTTTGTTCCGAATAATTGTAGAACTAACCTGTTCTGCGAAATCATTTTGCGCGTCACTACTACCAGTAGATCCTGTCTCTGACTTATGTGGTTTTGCAACATCGCTGCTTGCCTCACAATCAATAAAAACCTGGTGTCTCAATCGTTTCACCAAATCACTTTTTTTTCCAGACGTCGACAATTTCGACTCTCTCAGTCGAATCTGCAGTTCCTTTTTTGTTAATTTTTCCAAACCATCCTTGGCCGCCATTTTGCACACAATCATAAATTTCTCCCTTTTTTTGTTTTTTTTAAAGCACAACAAACTCTTAACTTTATTGTAATTGATCCTTTTATCCCACTTCTGAAAAATTGTAGGGCCCACACACGGATGTTCGATGAACCCTCTAAATAATTATACAAAGCGCCTTTTAAGTTTAAGTACCAATCTTTATTTTCAAGTAACGCCACCATACAATAAGAAAACTAAAACCGACTCCATCTACAGATGCCAACTTTTTCTCTCTCTAACGTCACACACCTAGTGACATATAATTCTTCTTCTTCTTACGTCTAATGGTCGGATAACCAACACTTCATAGAGGCTTACAGTTAGGTCTCAATGACTACACTAACAGGTGCCTACAATAACCAATAAAATATATAAATAGCATACCATTTCATTAGAATATAGAAATCTCATAGCATTAGAATAATATGATATCGACATCTGACATTTATTATAATATGTATTATAGTATATATACACATAATGTACATATCAACTTTAATAATTATAAAGAAACATTTAAAAATGTGAAATAATTGGTTAAATAAAGATAGTGTTGTCATCTCCATTAAAATCATGTATATGCAAATTGCCTATTGCACTCATATAATCAAATCAAACAAAAATTTTTTTTTCTATAAAAAAAAAAAATTGTTTTTCCTCTTTTTACGGTAAGGATGTAGAGCATACCTACATACCACAATAATAAATGCACATGCACCTACCTCAACAACGAATAATAATAAAGAAATAAAAATAAACGAAACAAACATGACAAGCAAAAGTAAATAGCAACAAAAAAAAGAAATATGATCGGAATAGCCATGCGCCATTCTGCGATCATTTAATGAATTTACGCTGAGTGAAAGAAAGTTGTAAAATGTAATATGATCACCACTGGTCACCATTGCACCGTGATGATACATACAATACATTACTCATTGAGCTACAAAAAAAAAAAAAAATTAATTGCTCAATGACGCAATCGATAACTGTGTCATATCTACTTAGCATTTGTTCAATAAGAAAAAGATTGCAAAGTAAGCATCGAAGCAATGCTATGCTTGTTCATGTAGGGGTTAATGTATATGCATTTTTATCGATTAAATATATTCTTGATCGATATTGCTGATATGAGCAATGTAAGCAATTTTGTAATAGTCTTTAGTTCTCATGAGAAATAATATTTTTTGTATTAAGGTTTTTACCATGTAAGCAATTTTTAAAAGTATAAATTAAGTGCGATTGAAAATAAAAATTCAGAGTTTTACCTACAACTCCAAGCGTATTATTTAACTGCCAGATATTGAGCTCCTTAGCTCCAACATGGCTGATATTAAAGGTATTGAGCTGTATAGCTCTCACTAATAATATCTCTCCTTTTTTTTTACACCAGATATTGAGCTCTTAAGCTTTAACTTGGTGGACTTTTTACAGATTGAGCTTTCTTCGCTCTAATACTAAAAGTCGTTTCATTCATCCTTAATAGATCGAACAACTGAAGAAGGCAAGCAAAGTTATACCAAGAACACAACTTATTTACACCAGCTTCTCCTCACTTTGGTGGCTTGTGGGAAGCTGGCGTCAAATCCTTTAAGTATCATCTTAAACGCGTCGTTGGAAATCAAATACTAACTATAGAAGAAATAAATACTCTTTTATCACAGATTGAGGCCTGTCTCAATTCACGGCCGTTGAATTCTATCACAGATGACCCTTCTGATATATCTGCACTTACTCCTGGTCATTTCCTGGTTGGGTAAAGTCTGATCGCTATTCCGACGCCAAGTACACTTGCAACTTCAATCAACAGGCTTAGTCGATGGGAAATGGTTCAACATAAGGATGAAAACTTATGGAAACGGTGGTACAAAGACTATATATCCAGTCTTCAGCTGCGTTATAAATGGCAGCATAAGAAGAATCCTATTAAGCTCAACGATTTAGTTGTAACCAGGGAGGACAAGTTGCTTCCACAGCGATGGCTACTAGGTCGAGTAACGGAACTGCACCCAGGAGCAGACAATCAAATTCGTGTAGTTACTATGCGGCACAAAGATGGCCACTTTAAACGTCCAGTGACGAAGCTTTGTATTTTGCCAATAGACACGAATGAATCGAGAACGTAAAATAACTTAGAATTATTACGAAAGGCAAAAAAAAAAAACGCAAAATATGTGTCATGAATGAATTTAATTTTAATTTAAACTATATGGATTCCTTAACTCTAAAACTTTTTTGTTTGTTTATGCAGAATATTATGGCGGGCGGCTTGAAATCCTTTTCGTGTTATACACACGAGGCGGGCGGAATGAACAAAATACCATCAAGCAGACAAGTAACTCTCATTACGTCCGAAACTACAATCAACACTATACAGCCGCAGTCATCCTAAATTATAAATTGTACACTTGCTCTAGTTACACACAAATGTATTTGTAATTATTTCACAGAAAGTCACTTAACGTAAAGTAACTAAAACGCATTCTGTAATGCTTCTCTTTAATTTTGATAACTGTATCAGCAACCTGTTAATCTGTTCAAGTAGTTTTTGATGTTACATTCTTGCTTCTTGTTCGGGCTTTCGACGTGATAACATCTTTGTTCAATTAGTTTAAATAAATCGTTTAAACATCAAATTAGTCTTATAATTCCTTTTAACAATCTTATACAGTCCACATCTATACTCACCTGCGTCAAACTAAAACAAGATTTTCGAATTTTTAGAATTTTTAGGATTTTTAGAATCCTCTAGTAATAAAGCCATCCTGCAAGGCTATATGTAACAGTCAATGATTTTATGAATCTTTTCTTGCAGTCCATGCCTAGCAAATCCCATCTATGGGAATTGTTCGACTGTTAAATTTGTTCACCCTCCCGGATCTATAATCACGCCCATATCACACCTGCCCATGCAATGATCAGGCATACCACCATCACGCATCCCGCCCCCGCTCAACATGGGCCACGCACTGATATGACCAGGGTTATGCCCATGTTACGGAGCTAAATTCATCATTATTTCTGAGGATAACTGATGCTAAATCACATACTATGTTTTCGGTTAGTAAAAGCATATACGATACCATGCATATTTCTCGTCTCCACATTATGTTTTGCTAAATGTGACCTGGTATCAGCTGGACTACTTTTTACTCTCAATGTACTACACTAAAACGTTTCAACCTAGCAAGTCAGCTTATTGTGCTATGACTTCTGGGATAGGATCGTAAAGATAACTCTAACTTTCAAACTTTCAAAATTTCAAAATTTATTTGTGATTTTCTATTTTCCTATGTTACAAAGAACTGGCTTTTCTATACTTAAAATCCTTGTTGTTAATCTATTTATTTTATTTTATTTTATTCTAGGTGTTTGGCGTGGTTGTGAGATCTTTATACGAATTTGAAATACGTTTCTGTGTTATTTAAGAGGGGTTTTTTTTCATGCATTACTTTCCCGCAACTAGTAATGATTTCTGAGTGGAACATGGTCAGCGGTCTAACCAATGTTCGATGTCTTACATTTGACTCTATAGGGATTGCGGTTGTATTTCATGGATTATGTGGGTTGCCGTGTAGGCTCCTACTGGGCTATACCGGGCATTTCACCCCCTCCGGGGAGATTTTTCAACTGTGTTCCTATTCAATGAGGATTATTATCTAGTGGTACAGTGTATGTACAATCATGGTTTCTATATTTTTGGATTTTTAGGCTTTTAGATTTCGAATTTTTAGAATTTTTAGAAATTTCAGAATTTTTAGATTTTTAGAATTTTTGAATCCTCTAGTAGTAAAGACATCCTGCAAGGCTATATGTAACAGTCAATGATTTTATGAATCTTTTTCTTGCAGCCCATGCCTAACCTATCACATCTATGGGAATGGTTCGACTGTTAAATTTGTTTACCCTCCCGGATCTATAATCTCGCCCATATCACACTTGTCCATGCAAAGATCGGGCATACCACAATCACGCATCCCGCCCCCACTCAACATGGGCCACGCACTGATATGATCAGTGTTATGTCCATTTCATGGAACTTAATTCATTATTATTTCTGAGGGTGCCGGATGCTAAATCACTGTAATGTATGTATATATAAACCTTTCAATTAAAATTTATGTCATCTCAAATAGATAAGATTACACACCGAACCAATGCACTGTAAAGCCATGACCACAGACAAGCAAAATAAACAATTATCGAAACGATAATTAAAAGAAAATAAAAACAAACAAAGTTTGTTCGACCTCTTGAAGAATTTGCAACGCAAGCAAATTCTGCTATGCAAGCACAATTCTTCATTGATAAAATATTTATACCTGAAGTCATTGCTTTACATACATATCGATACATTTTGACTCATTCAGAAATTGTGGGATCAGAAATGCTGACACTACAATTTCTGATTATTAATTTTGTATATTGCAATTCTGCAATAATCCCCCCTTTTGAATTGTAAAAAAATATTGATTCCTTTGTAATCATTTTATATAAATAAGCTGTTACCGTTCAATAACAATTAGACTTAATCTGACTATCGAAAGGTGTCTTTTTATTTCTCAAAAATATAACATCTGCATACTCTGCCATCATGCTATTACAGCGGCGTACTCTGCCTTTGCAAAATACAGCATCGGCATACTCTGCCATTCTTATATAATATCGGCATACTCTGCCTTAGTGCAGGTCTAACAGCGGCATACTCTGCCATACATTATAAAACCGCATATTCTGCCTTAAATTATATAACAAATAGCGGCATATGCTGCCATATAAGGAATTCTGGCATATTCCGCCATTTAATATCCTTATTACAGCGGCTTCTTAGCCATCCAATAATAAGTACGGCAGCTCTTCGACATAACTCCGATACATTTACAAATAAATAAACATGGATAAATCATGGACAAATCATCGTGTAACATCAGAACAAGCTTATTATATGGCGATCAAAAATAATATTATTACATGGCGACCCTGCGAAACGAACCGTCAGTGGAGAATTTTTGACTTCACCGTACGTAAGAGGACGGAACCAAGGCGTCTAATATGGAGCAAGAAACGGGCAATGGAAAAAGTAATAGGCAGTATACAAACAGAAGAAGGAACAAGTGAAAAACAAACAATAGAAACTACATTGGAATAGAGGTATATACCTACTACAAACAACAAATTACCAACTACAAAGAGTCTGGCATACGTTCCAAAAACAATAGAAGTAATCATCAAGCCACTGCAGAAATTAGAAAATAAATACACCCCCACAGAAATAGAAAATTCAAATGTTGCGGCATACAAACCATCTAGAATAGAAGTACGTGTAAAAAAATTCACTGGAGATCATTAAAACTAACAACAGTATATATACCTTCTACACATAAAAAAATCAACGAAGAGAATAATCAGCTTACAAGAAGCAATACAAAGTAATCTCACAGCTGGTCCCAAAGCGATATCGAACGCGCAGCATAAAGAAAAGCAGAAATCAGTAAATAAACTGAAAGAAAAAAAAAAAACAAAAACAAGGAAGAAAAAAGGGCGGTATAGCACTTAAGCTCCGCCACAAGATAACAAAGCTAAAGGGTTCTCCAATAAGAGGTGTTATTTTAATTAGCCCGTTATTTCGGTAGATGTCACTTTTAGAGCTGTCATTTTCTGACATTTGACAAGCAAAAATTACACCATTAATTAAAATGGAACGATACACGATTCAACAACTCATTGAAATTATTAAAATTCACTATAAAAATGGTGAAAATGTGGCAGAGACGGTTCGTATAACTCGAACATTTTTGGGTCGTCGTGAAGCACCTTGTCGGACCGCAAATCAGAAATTGGTAGAAAAATTCGAGCTGTCGGGGCAAGCTGGTGATGTGAAGAATAAAACCCGTGCACCTCGCTCAAGAACAGCCGAGAATATTGCTGCTGTAGCCGAAAGTAATGAAGAAAACCCAGGTTTGTTCATTCCTCGTCGTTCTTTGGAATTAGGCATTCCACAAACGTCATTACACCGTATTTTGCATAAAGATTTGGGTCTGAAGGATTATAAAGTTCAGTTAACACAAAAACTCAAGCCGGCCGATCATCAACAACGTCGAGTCTTTGCTGATTGGGTCCTTGAAATGCATGAAAATGATCCGGAATTCCATCGAAAACTCATCTTGAGTGATGAGGCCCTTTTCCACCTCGATGGCTTCGTCAACTAGCAAAATTGTCGCATGTGTGGCTCGGAAAGCCCAAGAGTTATTGTTGAAAAGCCTCTCTATCCTCAACGTGTGACTCTTTGGTGTGGTTTATGGTCCCGCGGGGTCATTGGACCTTACTTTGTCGAAAATGAGGCTGGAGCAACAGTTACCGTGAATGGATTGCGCTATCGACAGATGATTAATGATTTTTTATGGCCGGAATTGGATGGTATTGATTTGGACAACGTTTACTTACTTTCAACAAGACGGCGCTACGTGCCATACAAGCAACGAAACCATTGATCTTTTACTGGAAAAGTTTCCGGACCGTGTTATCTCTCGAAGAGTTGATCAAAATTGGCCACCGAGATCTTGTGCCTTAACACCTTCCGACTTCTTCCTTTTGGGCCACGTGAAAGAGAAGGTCTACGCCAACAGCCCAGCGTCGATTCAAGACCTCAAAGATGGAATTCGTGAGGCTATCGAGGACATAGGGCAGCCACTTTGCGATTTGGTTATGGAAAATTTCATGAAAAGGCTGATGTTATTTTCCATTATTAACGGCATACCTTCCTCTTTATAATGAAATAAAGATCCGATCATTTATCTCAAAAAATGGAATTTTTCTTTGAATATCAAAATAACACCTCTTATTGGAAAACCCTTTATATGGAATTATTCTGATAAATACAAAAACAAAACTTAAAAAAAAAAGTTAAATCAAACAGCTCAAATGGGAAAGCCACAATCAAAGCAAGTGATTGTAGCCCAAAACGCAGCAGCAGCAGCGACAAGTCCCGGTAGTGCAAACAATTTCAATTCACGACGTATTGCACGTACAAACTGCTATGACGATTGTCATCATAATAACATTGATAACAGCTACAAGTTATGTTGGAAGAAGTCTTCTAAAAAAATACATAGACACCAACATTAAGAAAAGCGTAGACATTATGACTAGCGTCTAGCTTTAACAGATTAATTTTTTTTACATTCGTGTTTATAGATTTTATAGAAAGCTTTTAGAGATAGAATTTTAATATTTTTAAAAGGGATTTTCTTCAATATAACATATCATATTTCCTTTAGATTTATAAATACCTTTAAATTGATTTTGAATAGATAAATTATGAATAGATACAGAATGACAAAATATTTTAAAAATATAAACAGTTATAGATAATTTGGATGGGTAGCATTGTGCTTCAAAATAAATAAATAAATAAATAGACAGTTATTTAGTTATTTAAATATAGTCTTGTAGATAAGAATCTAGCAATAAATCAGTACATCTGATACAAGTTTTTGATTTTGAATATGTACGTTATGAGATTTCTTTGGGTATTAATGAAAACGATACACAAAATAAAAGGAGTAATTTATAAATGGAAATATACAAGGATCCATTCACTGAATTAAAGAAAATAAGACGTAAAATTCATAAGAAGACACTTATTACTAGACATGCTGATTTAAATGTAAACTCAATTTCAAAATGTTGACAAATCAGCAAAAGAAAACGCCACGTCTCTGGCGAAGAAACCCGGATGCCATAGAAAATAAAAATTCGCAAGAAAACCTGATAAAGGATAACAAACATAAAGAACGAAAAAGAATGAACGTTGAAAATAATCACAGAACGAAACACATTTGAAAGAAGACCAAGTTAGCCGACCATTATGTCAGCTTAACCAAAGGCATCGATAGAGGCGATAAGTGTTACAATTCAGATTGAGCAATCTTTTGCAACTAGGATATTTTAATAATGATGAGGTCTAATCAAATCCTCATGGATTATAATCTTGATATTGTGTACAAACAGTGAAAAATAGATACAAATGCAGATGCTCTGTAAAGAATACAAATGGACTCTGAGAAATGCTACCAAGAGAAATAAACATTATTACCCATAATATGGCAAAAAGCAGCAAGACGGAATGGCGCAAAGAGACAGTATAGAATCAGGCCAATTCTATATATGGGAATACACATCCATCTCCGACATAAGAAATATTAAGAAAATACAATTTGATACAGCGTACGCACAAGAGAATGCGATAGACAAAAGTTTTCCTGCATTATATAAGAAAGGGGTAACAGTTCAGTACAGCGATAAGTAATCCTGCATTTAACTCTGATTAGATCATGGAGAAGCTGTTACAAAAGATGAACGAGAATAATATTAAAGAATTAGCACTCGTAAAAGATGATGCTATATTGATATAAATGAATTCAAGAAGAAATTCAATAAGCTGCAGCAGAATGATAAATGTGGTAAGGCAATACCACTGTTGAGTTTCTTCAGTACATCTAGTACTATCATCTGAGCACCTTTATATTTTAATCTGGAGCACGGCACGGTTACTGTAGGTAAACTGAAATATCATGCCTTCACGATTATTGGACTTTTACTTATTCCTCCCGAGATAGGTAGAGCAGCGATGTGTATGGAGCAGCTTACTAGCTTTACTCCTAGTGTCGATGAATGGAGCAGCTTACTATGTAGCTTTACCCCTAGTTGGATGAATGGAGCAGCTTTCGAGCTTTACTCCTAGTTGGATGAATGGAGCAGCTTACTAGCTTTACTCCTAGTTGGATGAATGGAGCAGCTTACTAGCTTTACTCCTGGTAAATGAAACAACTTGTGTTCTGATGATACTGCTGCTACCGGCTAACTGACTTGTTATCCCAAAACACAAGAATATTTATACAATAATTCTTGACTTAATACTATTGCTTTTTTCTTATTACGCTAAGCGCTTGTAATTTTAATTTCACCACGGCATTCGTATATACATAATTATTATTTCCTTAAAGTGTTTCTTTATAGCATTAACAAATTAATTTCGGCAAAGCTTTTGCCGGTTTGTTCTTGTTACATCGCAGCATTCATCGCTTTCATATGTACATACATAAATACTTCCGTAGACCGTTCGCCGCTTTGCTGCTATTATGACATCATCGTGAACCACTGTTTCTTTCACCTAAGTTCTACCGCTGGCGCAAGGTTATCAAATTGCATCGTGTGAATTCTTGCGCGCAGGGGTATTGTGTCACTGCCTTCACTTGTTTCTTTATGTGATTGAGAAATTGGTGTAGGTCAGTAGCGAGCGACTTTATTCAATTACTGAATTGTGTAAATATGTTTGTCAAAATGTCTATACTTGCCGCTGGGAATTATAATTTTGCATGCAATGAGAATGCTGTAGGTATGTATGTATATACATGTTTGCGTTTATTCATTGATGCATAAATTTTTTAATTCTGCGTAAACGAAATCGACTCAAGAATGCATGTATGTATGTATGTGGGATTTTAAACGTCGAGGTGGAGAATAAAATATGCCACTTACAATTCAACAAATTATTATTCAAATTCAGTAGATGATTTACAAAAAAACTTGATTACAAGCAAAGATGATTCCGGATTTATATTATGTTGTAGGAGTCTCGAGCTTTCGATCCGCGGGTGGTGACAGCTGGTGATAGAGTCTTCTTTCGTCCAATCGTCTCCTCTTTTTCCTCCGTTCACTTCTCCCTTTTTCCACTGCACTTTAGTGGGTTGCGTTCGGTTGTGCGCCAGGCGCGGCTATTTACCAGCAGATGGGGTTGAAGACATTAAATCCCACATCCGGCCATCCTGATAAACTTGTCTGTCCTCAGGCACTTTCTTAGTTTCATCGTCTTATGCTACAGTGTCCAAATAGGCTTGTTTGCTTCTGCTACTTGGACCTTGTTCTGAAAAATACTAAAATATATTTAGTAGTAATAAGTTCTTTACTAAATTCGTCGTCTGAGTTCGTGAGTCATCCTTGTGGATGACATCCTTATCGTCTTAAATATCCTCTCATCTGGTTGTGTAACATCACATCGTTTTTGATATCTCGCAATGAAACATCTTCGTAGTATTGGCCGTCTTTGTCATCTTAATGCGAAACAACTTCGCCATCTTTAACGTCATAATGAAAAACTACTTTGCCATCCTGATGCGAAACTACTTCGCCGTCTTTAACGTCTTAATGCAAAACTACTTTGCCATCTTAATGCGAAACTACTTCGCCGTCTTTAGCGTCTTAATACTTTTCATGTTTTTGCAAGAGAATACTGTCTATCTTGGTAGCCTAAATAGGCTTCATCGCCATGGCTTCCTCGTCATCGGAGCTGTCTATACAGCTAAGTTCGTCATGGTTGATTCTCCAGGGTTTCATGTTGTCTGCGCTAGTTGTAGTCGTCTTCGGGCCATCATGGTAACCAATTTTTTCTACGTCATATCTATCATGTGCCGACGTCTTCTTTATCTTGTACGGTCCTAGGAACTTTGGAAAGATCTTTAGCGTCGTTCCGAACTGTGTTCTTTTAACTGCAACAAGGTCACCGACATTATAGTTCGTTACTTTTCGTCTTCTCTTGTTATATGATCTACGGTTCTCGTCCTGTATTTTGAGGATATTCAGTTTCGCTATTTTTATGTACTCCTCTCTGCGATCAACAAAGTCACTGACTAGTTCTTCCGATATAGCGTCCTAAATTAACCGACTTGGCGTCTTGTTGTTCATTTTTGTGCCCGTGAGGAGTTCGAATGGCGTAGTCTTGACACTCCTTTGATATGTTGAGTTTAAATACCTTTCTGATCTTCGGAATTGAAAATTCTCGTTTTAGTATCTCCTCCGTCTTCTTTGTCCCGAAGTGTCCTTCTTCATGGGTGTTCTTGATGATTTCCATCTGCATTAACTTCGGAATACATAAAAGCTTATTTCCCTCCTTGTCGACTTCGTATAGTATTCCTTTCTCGAGCAGGAAATTTTCATAGTTTCCCTCCTTTTCCAAAATCGTTTTTATCAGCTGTATTCTCTCATCAGCATTCTGTGCTTTTTCCATACGTGGGGTGATGTCCTCCTTGATTGTAAATACTGCGGCGTTGCGGCTTAGTGCATCTGCGTGTTTAATTTTGCTGCCCGGTCTATGTTCAATTATGTAATCATAATCTTGTAGAATAAGTGCCCAACCTGCGATCTCCTTTTTTTCCATAGTCATCTTGAAAGCCGAACAATCCGTGACGATCTTAAACTTTATTCCTAACAGATACACTCTTAACTTTTTCAGTGCTGAGATAATTGCTAGCACTTCCAGCTCGTAACTGCTGTCTCTTTGTTCGGTATTTGAAGTTTTTCGACTGTAGTAGTAGATCGGGTGAAACTTGTTGTCCTCTGAATCCTTCTGGAGAGGTATTGCGCCATAGCCAAGCTTGCATGCATCTGTGTGCAGCTCAGTCTCAGCATGTGGGTTGTAAATTTTTAATATTGGGCTACAAGTAAGAATTCTCTTAAGCTCATTAAAAGATTTTCGCTGTTCGTCCTTAAAGTGAAACCCGGTGTCTTGTTCAGTTAGTGGTCTAGCAATCCTCGCATAATCTCTCACGAATTTCCGAAAATATCCCGTGAGACCCAAGAAGCTCTGGACACCTTTCAATGTTTTTGGTTCCGGAAACCTCATGACAGCTTTTGTTTTAAGTTCTGAGGGTTGCAGAGATCCTTCTGAAATCTTATACCCAAGATAATCAATGTCTTTACACAGGAACTGGCACTTTTTCCAATTTATTCGAAGGCCGTACTCTTGAGCAATTTGTAAGACTTCTTTAACTCGTGTAATGTTTTCTCTTTCATCCTTAGCCACTACAATAATATCATCCATATAGATTAACACTGTCTCCTTTTGTAACAGTGGTCTAAAAATGTTGTTTATGAACTTTTGGAATAACGTCGGCGAAGTACACAAGCCAAAGGGCATCCTCATAAACTCAAACTGCCCCGATGGTGTTACAAATGAAGTGTATTTTCTGGATTCTTCTTCAACCTCAACGTGGAAAAATCCATTCTCTAAGTCCAGTGTCGTGAAAACTTTTGCATTGAACAATCGATCTATCTGGTCCTCAATTAATGGAAGAGGATATCTATCCCTTACAACTTCTTTATTTAGTCTACGATAATCTATACACAGTCTCTTTTTCCCATCCTTCTTATCAGCTAGTACAATGGGACTGGCATACTCCGAAGAGCTTGGCCTTATTATTCCCTCTTGAAGCCAGTACCTTATTTGGTCATCCACAAGCCTTTTTTCCAGAGGTGACAGCCTTCTTGGACGTTGTGCAATTGGAATTTCAGTTTTTAAAATGATTTTCATCTTTACGTCGGAAACTTTGGTCTGTGCTGGTGTGTACTTATTGATTATTTCCTCAATTGACTTTCTGTATTCACTGTTTCCTATATTCGGATAATCCTCATCCACATCTGTAATCTCATAACACTTGGGAATATTATCTTTAACACGCTCGACTTGAATATCTGAGTTGTACAGTTTAATCGTTGTACCATTTAAAACGTCTCTACCTATTATGGCTTCATGTTGCATGAATGGTTTGTCAATAACATGGATGACCGCGGGAAATTCGGCGCCATAAATTTTTAATACGGAATTAAAACGTCCTAAAGTAACTACTGGATCCTTCGATAAACCTTGCCCGTAACGGTCGCTTTATCCAATGACGGAAACATCGTCATTTTATCGAAAGCATCTTTCCTTAAGATCGTTATGTCGCTTCCGGTATCTATGAGTGCTAAAATTTCATAATTTCCCATACGGATATGTTTTAATGCTCCTAACTTGTTTATGTTTGAACACGCCACTCTTTTCTTCGGGCAATTATTCGCTTTGTGACCGAACTCATTACAATTAAAACATTTCACGCCTTGCGCCTTATCTTTGCAATGAGCACTCTTATGACCATTTCGACCGCAATTAAAACACCTGATCTGTCTTTTCACATCCTTTTGGGATCTTTTATCTACATCGATTGTCTCTCTAAATTGTGTATATGCTCTTATTTTTTCCTTAAAGTCTCCGATTGTTTTCGCCCCATATAACAGAACCTTGTTCTGTGAAACGTCGTTGATACCGTCGATTACATAAGCAAATATTGCATCGTCTTCAATTCTACCTCTTGCAGCTAGTTCCCTCATCCTAAGGAAAAAGTCAAACACTGACTCGTCCTTCCCTTGCTTTTTTTTTGCTAAGAGCCTATGTACCTCACTACTTGGTATATTTTCCGTGAACTCTTTTGATAGAAACCCTTTTAGTTCGCTCCAGGAACTAATCGTAGGTTTAGTCCTGACTGCCGTTTTAGCTGACCCGGTTAAAAATTGCTTAGCGTATACGAATTTTTCTAAATCTGTCCATTTCATTACCCTTGCCACATTTTCAACGTCTTCTACCCATTTATTAACATCATAATAGTCACTACCGTTAAATTCCGTTAGAATATTCGAAATGTCCGCAAAAGAAAAACGATCACTATTCATAAAATTTCTGGATAAGGTCGATGTCTCATTAAGCATTTTCTCGCGTTCAACTAAAGTCCTTTCCCATCGCAAAAGGCTTTCCTCTCTAGCTATATGTTCACTGTTGGATTGTTCCTCGTATATAGCAGTGCTACTTTTTTTCGAATGTTTCCCCATTGCTAATTTATTATTAAGTTTTCATAAATCCCGTTAGTATCACATAAATTATAATTCTTTGATGTATCTTTTCTTTATATTTAATAAAAAAAAAAATAAAAAAAATGAAATCTTTTTGTTTTGTACAAATGTCATATCCCAGTATGAAATTGTTTCTGAATAAAAAATTTGTACTTGCTACACTAAAATATTCGCACTTTCAATTTAATTGCAGTTCGGTTTAGGCTATATAATTTTTAATTGTTCATGCTCGTAAAAATGACCGTAATAAACTTTACGTACCTGGTACCATTTAAATTTTATTTCATACCAAATGTTTTTAGATTAGATACCTGCGTTTAATCTGTCCAAATTCCAGATGCGATTTCCACACTTTCAGGTGCTGCTTTTTTTTTGTTCTTAAATCCAGGTACTTTTCGGAATTTATTAATCTTCAGGACTGGGCAACAAATATAATGTGTTATTAAAAATGAACATACGAGTAAATTTGATGACTGGAACGTTTCCTTAACTTTCAGCGCGTCACGTTGTTTTGAATCCTGCTGGTATATCTTTACTTGCTTTGATGAATTTACACAATTCCCTCGTTGATTTATTAATCCCGTCATTTGCCAGACTTTCTATGTCTTGATCAAGAGATTTCCTGACGATCTTTTTCTACTCTTCACGATTCGTCTTTTGCTGTCACCACGTTCAATGCCCATTCGCTGATTTTGCCAATTTTGATTATATTAAACTTACAGCTTCTTTTACTCTGCTTTTGCTATTTTTTCATATCTCCGACCATGCGACTATCCCGGTTGAGCCCCCAGATTTGTGGGGTTTTAAACGTCGAGGTGGAGAATAAAATATGCCACTTACAATTCAACAAATTATTATTCAAATTCAGTAGATGATTTACAAAAAAACTTGATTACAAGCAAAGATGATTCCGGATTTATATTATGTTGTAGGAGTCTCGAGCTTTCGATCCGCGGGTGGTGACAGCTGGTGATAGAGTCTTCTTTCGTCCAATCGTCTCCTCTTTTTCCTCCGTTCACTTCTCCCTTTTTCCACTGCACTTTAGTGGGTTGCGTTCGGTTGTGCGCCAGGCGCGGCTATTTACCAGCAGATGGGGTTGAAGACATTAAATCCCACATGTATATACATGTTTAACTGATGCCAATGGATGCCATGTGTTACGGTACCTTCTCTGTGCCGCAAGATGAGCCGCTAGCTCTACTGGAGAAAGGCCGTGGATAAATTGAGCAGAAAAGCAGCTCCGGTTTTTCTTTTCCTTTGTAGTTCTATAACAAGAAAAAAAGATTGTTCTTGCCTGGGCGCCACGTAATTATTTTTTTTTTGGGGAAGAGATATCACGAAACTCTCGGGGTAATATCAGGCAAACGATCTGTCGAACTAAGATCTAAAATTTATTGTACAGTAAGAATTATATAATCGAAATTTATTGAACAGTAAGACTTATATAATAGACTTCAAAAGAAAAAGATATATAATACATGAGTTATTAGCACAACCAGTCGACTATTGTCTACACCAGTATCACATAATGAGAAATATTCGATTTTGATATAAAAGAAATTGGTACTTAGCTGATACTCTGTGCAACATGGAATCCCAAACAAAAAGGAAAAGGGACAACCTGTCCGTTAGTGCTGCTTCTTTGGTTCACGTGCTCCCTGTTTTCCTGGCTTTTCTTCTAAACTATTTTCTTTTCTTCTCCTTTTTTTTTTTTGTTTCTTATCCTTCTTATTCTTCTTTTCTCTTTTGTTTTTCTCTTCGTTTCCAATTTATCTTTCTTTTCTTAATTTAAAAAAAAAATTAACCTATATTCTTTTACTTGACATGCGGAGCTGAGTGACTTTTCTTTACTTTTTTTTTCATTTGTCGTCCGCTCTTTTCTCGAAGCTCGACTGGCATGTACACTGACTAGGGAGCTCGGCTCCACGTTACCAACTTAATGTCAGTTCTTTAAAACGACTTTCCATATCGAACCTTAAGATCGGTTCGTATTGGCTTAATCTCTGGTAGAAGCAATCCATACAGTTTTTGTTTATTGGTTTGTTAGTTAGTTTTACCATAGGTGTTTCAGATAAAAACAAGCACATAGTTCCTCGACTCCTCTAGTCAGTGTATACACCACCAGCATTTTACTTCATTCTTCTTTTCTCTATTAGGAAAGCATTTGGACCAAAATTTAATGTGATTTGTACTTAATTACATTCTTACTCAGGCTGTTTCCATGTTGCTGCAGTATTAGAATTATTATGTTCACTATGCTTAATTGTGTGCTAATTACTCAGCACTGTAATTGAAGGAATTCAGAAACTTATGGTTAAGGAATTCATAACAAGATTATATATTTATATGTATCTACGTACTAATTAACTAATAATTAAATATTTGTTTGACTACTGCGTGTATGATGAGACTTGATGCGCGATGTTGGTGTTTGTATGTGCTGTTCGTGCCTGTAGGTGTGTGCATGTTTATTCGTTTCCTTTCCTAAAATAAAATAAAACTAAGTGGGATCAATTGTTCAAGTTAAATTTCTTAGCAACTGACACGTAACGCTCTCCCCTTTCTTCCTAAAGATTTCGGTGAAATTAGCGGAATCTTTACACCTTCACCCGACTTATATGCTACACATTTACTTTGCTCTCTCGCAGGAGCAAGAAAAAGGAACAAGGGCATTGTGATTAATGTCCAAACGACCTTTTATTTAATCTTGGCAAAAACAAAAAAAAAAAAATATTTATACTCATTGGCAAGCATCCAAGATGATTTGGTGAAAATTGTTTCAAGGGGGCAAATTGAAGTTCCTAAGAATGCGCGGTAAAGCAGTCAGAAACCGATGGTACATTTCCTGGGTTATTGTTTTATCTACTCTGAGAGCTTTTGGGTTATGTGGAAGTGTGGGTTCTTTAAGCGAAGACCAGATCCAACGTAAAGTGGTAATACTGAAAACAACTGTGGAGATAAGCCTTTTATCTCCAAATAGGGTAACGATATCTTAGGAACTTAAAGCATTTGTAATGAAAAGATACTTCTACTTATTTAAATAGTGCGCACAATTAAAGCGATTTTATCGGTTATGTGTCTTTAAAATCGTCCTATATTATGTCCCGTGGGCTGCAGATATTTGTCGCTTTATTCAACATTGAAAGAAGAGTATTACTTTATTCGTACTACGGAAAAATAAAAACAATAAAGCTAATTTTAACTAGAATTAAGAAGCCAAACATGGAAGCCTTGTAAAAGGTACTCAAGTGGCGATTCAAGTGGCAAAGCAAAACAGATAACTTACGGAAAATATGCTGTTACCCCAGACGTAGACACGTTATTAAGCAAAATTAGTTGTCATATTTAGAAGATTTACCCTCTATTGAAGGAGCCAGACAGAGATAAGGCTATGTAAATCCTGATTATGTCACCCCTAAAAACTGCCCAAATGAAAAAAAAAATGTTATCAAACATTCCAGGAATTGCATTAGAATTTTATAGCCTCAAACCACCCATCAACCCATATACCTACGTTTCGGCTTCTAATGACGAGGGAACATTTTCGAAACATCATCATCAAATATGGAAAAACATTTGAATCGAGTACGCTGTGATCGAGCCAAAATAATACGATCTGAATGTCTAACGAATAAGAACTGGTTGTGGTCTATGGAATTCCACATTATTTTGTGCCAGTTCAGCATGTATACCAGGGACAGTTAGGTATCTTCACCGAAGTATGCTCAGAGCAACAACCAGCTGACTAGGGTGAGGACTCTCAAAAAACTCTGTATTGGAGTCTTACTCAATACACAATTAGTGTTCATCACCTGATAGACTTCATAAAGATACGATCCGAACACCTCATGTACGGCGAATGATGATCGTAATCAGTATACCCTTGAGCTGACGTCGGTTCAATAAATTGCAACAGCAGTACTCTTGTATAGTCCCCGAGCAATATTACTAGTCGTTTACCATACCTGCGCTGTAGGATTTTAGATCTTTCACATTCTAGATGCCGCAACCCTCCCCGGTATTGTTCTCCAGTTCATACGTCCACAATAAAAGGTCCCACAAATTTTGGTGCCAACTTAGCAGCAAAGTGTTGCGCTGCGTCGGAGAGTACAAAGTTTCTTTTCCACACTAAATCTTTTGGGAAATAACTAGTGTCTCTTCTACGAAGGTTATATTGGTTTCGGCTTATTTCTGAGGCTTTCTTTAGACGTCCCTTCACTTCTTCATGGAGATCGATAAGAGCCTTGGCGTGTGCTTCTATATTGTGTACTTCACCTTCTTTATACTCCTTTAAACTCTTCCCATTTAGCAATATTTCCCTGCCAAAATTTACAAAATGAGGACTTAACTTCGTCAAGTCATGTTGAGATGACTGGATAGCACAAGCTACTTTTTTCAGCTGAAGATCCCAATTACGGTGATTATCCGAGACGTAAGCCCGAAGCATTGTCTTCACTACTTGATTAACCCGTTCTGAGGGGTTCGCTTGAGGGTGATATAAGGCCGTAAAATTAATTTGTATCCCATACTCGTTACAAAGTTTTCTAAATTTTTTGCTCCTGAATTGAACGTCATTATCGCATATTATTTCTTTGGGTGCGCCGAATAGCCAAATCACATGATACTCGATATTCCGAATTACTAGCTTTGCCATAGCTGACCTCAAGGGAAAGAGGAGAACGAACTTACTGAACTGATCGCCCACCGTCAGTATAAAAGAGTAACCTTGGCTAGACTTAGGAAGCGGGCCTTTTAGATCGATACATAAAGTTTCCCAGGGACGACTTGCGTTCCTCTGTATAGCCATTAATCCTGCAGGCGTACGCAACTCCGGCTTAACCGCTTGGCACGTCAAACATTTACGTGCGTATTTCTTTGTATCCTTCCGCATACCTGGCCAAAAGAAACGCTGTTTAAGACGGTCGTAGGTCTTTTGTATACCACAGCAACCCGCCGTCGGCTTATCGTGTGCGTCAAATAAAATGTCTCTCCGGCTTTCTTCGGGGATTACCTCTTTCCAATAATCGGATTCGACGGATAAGGAAGGATATTTTACCCTAACATGTTCCCATACTTTTCCCTGCTCGACTCTCCAATGTGGAAATAAAGATGGACTCACTCCTACCTGGTGTAGCATTTTAATATACCACTTGTCTGTAGGGCTGATACTTGGTGTTGTATGGACTAAATCAAATATAGGGACTGCCCTTGAGAGGAAGCCCGTCAGAGCGTGTTCCTTGCCTTTTTGATGTACGATTTCAAAGTCATGCTGCTGCATTTTAACAGACCATCTGGCGAGGCGTCCGTTCGGGTCCTTTAAATTGTTTAGCCAAACCAGCGATGCATGGTCCGTGACGACTACGAAATGAAACCCTTCCAAATACGGCCTTAGAGTCTTTACTGCCCATGGGACTGCGAGGCATTCTCGCTCTGTCGTCGAGTAGTTCCTTTAACAGCGATTGAAGGATCGGCTTAGGTATGCGATAACTCTTTCTTCATCTTCTTGCTTTTGTGTCAGGACCGCGCTTATTCCAAAACCAGAAGCATCTGTATGCACGATGAAGGGAAGATCGAAATTAGGGCACGATAGGATTGGGGCACTTACTGCTTTTTCTTTAATAGCTTCGAACTGTTCACACTGTTCACTCCACGAGAATTTTTTATTCTTTTGTAGCAAGGCTGTTATAGGCGCGCTAAGTTATGAGAAGGACGGATCAAATCGCCTATACCAAGAGATCATTCCTATTAGAAGACGAACTTCCCTAACAGTTTTTGGACGTGGGATGTCTAGTATGCACTTTGCTTTTTCCGCATCGACCTGTAATCCTTTTGCACCTACGAAATGTCCCAAAAACTTAAGTTCGGAGCGACAAAATTCACACTTGTCGTAGTTAATTATTAGACCAGCTTCTTGTAAGCGTTGAAATACTTCTGTCAAAATCTCCAAGTGTTTCTCGAAAGTTTGGGTAACAATGATTATATCGTCTAAGTATTCAAATACGTGATTATCTAGGGCACTGGAAAGAACGCGATCGATAAGTATCTGCCAGGTCGCAGGAGAATTAGTGAGACCAAACGGCATTCGGAAAAAGTGGAACAGTCCTTTCCGTGGCACCGTAAATGCTGTATACTGTTTGGATTCTTCTGCCATGGGGACCTGCCAGAAAGCCGAGTTAATGTCAAGGGAGGATATATGTTTTGCGTCCCTCAGTTTGTCTAGGGTTGATGATACGTATGGGATCGGATAAGCATCCTTCACTGTTACCTTATTTGATTTCCGGTAATCAGCATAAAATCGATAGCTACCGTCCCGTTTTCTCACCGTTACTATCGGCGAGGCCCACGAACTGTGTGTGGGTTCAACTATACTATCTTCAAGCATTTTCCCAAGCTCGGTATTGATAGCATTTTGAATTGCTGGAGACACTGAGCAGTACCTCTGTTTGATTGGTGGAGAGTTTCTTTCCTAATCCCTTTCCCATTTTCTCTCTCGTTTTACCCACTAGATCTTCAAGCCTACTCTTCTGCTCCCCTGTAAGTGTAGATTGGCTTTCTAAGGAACATATACTAATTTGCCTAGGAAAACTTGTGAACTCCCATATATCTTCATTTAAATTAGCAGTTATGTTCATTTTTTTCCAACAGTCGGAGCCTAGTGTGATTTCATGAGGCAACGAGGGGATTATTAACACTTCCAGTACCTTTATTACGCCCCCCAGTTCAATAGGTAAATTTGCTGTACCCAAGATCTCAACTTTGTCTCCGTTCGCGAGCGTCGCCGAACTGTCGCCTAATGTACTCCACTTTGTACCGATCTTTTCGACTACCGTTCTGGAAGCACCTGAGTCGAGCAGTCCAGTCATCGGTATGTTATGTACCTAAAAAGCATAAAAGAGGAATAACATAAAATATAATTCAATAAAATATTCCAAATTATAAATTTTAACATAAGCTAATCATGCCATAAAACATGGTTAGCTTATCTATTTAATCAGTGAAGAAAATTGCGTCAGCAATTTTCTTCCCATTCCATGAATTAAAGCAAAATTATTCCCATTGCAAATTTTGCCTTCAGCAAAATTTTCCAGTAGAAATATTTAATTTAAAAAAATGTAAAACAAAAGACAAATCGTACCTTCAGTACGATTTGTCATGAAAATTACCATATGCATGTACGAACGTACATACATATCACAAAAAAAGCTTTCGCGATAAGAAATGCGCGCCGCGAAATTACATTATATGTATACACGCGCCGCAATTTCAATCGACGGGACGGTGGCTGATGTTCATAAAAACATAAAATTTTATTTTTGCAAACCACCGTCCAACGAAAAATATTCTGGGCTTGTTTAATCAAGTCCAGAATAAATGAAAATTTTTCTACCCTGACCGACGCCTCTTGATCGCGATGAAAGTGATCAAGAGCGCAGTCGAATTATAGCACGCGAGTTGTGATTTAAATTTTATACACGGCGGTGCGACAGTAGAATTTTATAGAAAAAAGAGTTGAATTTTTGCACTTGGTTCGGCGCGGTCCCGGTTGGGGTGAAAAGAAAAAAGTTTGAGTATAAAAATATTAGAAAGTAATAAGCGATTAGACGTAAAATGTGAAAAAAGTTTGAGTATCAAAAATATTATAAAGTAATAAGCGTAAAAGGGAAAAGTGTTAGTATCCGAACATTATATGTAAAACTACCAAAATTGTGGTAAAACGTGAAAAGAAAAAAGTTTAAGAGAAGCAGTTTTAAACGAAAAATTACAAATAAAGAAAGAAAAAGAAATAGTTGTGTTGTGTTTGTATAACGAGTCCCCAATTGGATTAGCAGTGCAACGAAGAAAAAAGTGTGAGCGTTCGACTAAATATATATAACAGTTGGCGCAGCCGGTAGGATAGAGGAAGCCTACTTTAAACAAACGAAGTATAAGCGCTCGAAAACCCTCTATCCTACGAATCAAAAAGGAGTTTAGGACGAGATCGAATACTGGGCAAAACACCCTACCCTCCGCCTGAAGTTGAGTCTGGCTTCAGGAGTATTTCGATCTTTTCGGCTCCCAACGCTCGGGGTCGGACAGCTTTAACTGCCTCTGTTTGAAAAACACGCAGCCATCCCCCCATCAAAGCACAAACTGCCAACGTGGGACAACAGCGGGCTTCATCCCAGCTCAGGAAAAATAGACGTCCACATTAAGAGGAAAATTCCAACGCGACACCGGAAGGAAGATCAGATACACTCCACTTCGAAGTAGGCAACGCGCCCCCCTTTCAGCTTTTATCCAGTGGAATATATGAAGGCCACGGGCCCCCCCGGCAGCGAAGGAACTTCAAGCAACAAAACCAGTGATCCTGAATTGAGAGGGACCTCGAAGAATGCAATAAGCCCCTATCAATTTAACCCACGGGAATTAAGACGGCAGAAGCCCCCCTAGCTGCAAATTTTACAAACGGTGGTCCATGAGCGAGGAAAGCTCCCACCAGGAGACGCCGCAGGAAATCACACCAATTTCACCAACTCCACAACAATCTTCCTCACCGGGTGATGCACGGGACAATCCGTCCCGGTACGAAGGAGGCAACGCGGGAGCAATATCCGCAACAGATAGTGCTAATCAAACACCCGCAACAAATTCACCAATCCTAACAGGTCCCCACCAAGTAAGACCTTCCAATTTAAATCTAGAAAAATATTTAAAGTATTTAGAAAGGAAAGTGCGAGACTCCTCCGAACTTTCGGTTATACAGTGCGATTCTATTGACAAACAGATTGCAAAGTCTCGGGAACGAAGGCTTGAGCAAATCGCAAAATTTGGAGAAAGCACTGAAAAGTTCAAAGAGAGCCTAATGGAGTTTGTAGAACTCTCGCACTAGCTTGAAGTCACAAATAAAGATAATAGTGTAGATTTAAGTGAAAGTGCCAACGACAGTGTCAGTGATTCTACCGTAAGTGAGATCCTTTTGAACTGGCTGGGCGACTCCCTTCTGGATACCAGCATAAACAAGGCAGATTACGCTAAAATCGCAAAGCTAACTGTCCAGCTCGTTCTCCTATTTTCGGGAGAACAGCACCCAAAATTGAGCCTTGAGCTCCAAACTTTCCTAGGATGCTACAGGCAGGTATTCCAGTGCATTTCGGTGGAGGAACTATCAGCATATTTACAAATCTTCCCCACCAGACTTCGAGGCGAAGCTTACCAGCTTTTTGCCTCAAATATGCCCACTACTTTTTATAATAAAATAATGTGCGCAACTGAGTAGACGTGTTTAGTTCCGCTCCGATTTTCAGTTAAGTTTTAGCCAGTTTTTTAATTTATTAACTCGTTCTTTGTTCTGGTCCTTCAGTTCGGTGTTCTCTGTTTTTCATTTCCGTGCTCGAGCCTGTAAAATATTTGTGCGTGAGGTGATACTGATCTGTTTCAATTTTTCTGTCTGAAATTTCTCAGTTGAATTTCTATACAATGGCTGGTAGACAAACCGCTAAAAACATGAACCCTTCGGGTACTCACAAAGCCATTAAGAGAACGAATTCAGCCAGTTCAAGTCCGGCAATCACTCGCAGTGGGGCTACTGGTGCTATTCATCAAAGCGACGATAGCCACTTGCCCCCTCAAAATTTGAACTCTCAACTTAATATTGCAGTTGGGGAACTTGAGAAACGGTTCACGACAAGATTGGTTGATCGTATGCGTCTCTTAGAGGAGAAAATCTCGGAAATTGTTGATGCTGCAATCGATGGCGTAAAATCCAAATTACTTACGATCCAACTAAAGTATGATGATCTTGCAATTCGTGTTTCAACGCTTGAACGCGGATGTGAGGAGTTAATCCATAAAGGTTATTTGATGCAATCATTAGAGGTATCCCGATGAGTAATATCGACAATGCAATAAAGATCTTGAATAGCATCTGTAAATAAGTTAGCCACAATCTCTCCCCTTATACATATGCTTTTCGTTCGAATAGACCTACGCATGAGGATATCAGCAGCACTTCTAAAAAGCCAACTCATGCTCCAATTATTGTTAAATTTTCCTGTGTAAGTGAGTAACGTGCATTTATCTCCGCATTTAAACAAAATAAGGTACTAAAGCTGATGGATATTGAGGGCTTTGCTTCACAAAACTCTATATATATTAATGAAAGCCTCACACCCAAAAACCAGGAAATTTTGCGGGAAGCTCTAAGTCAGCGGAAGCAGGGACTATTGCATTCAGTTTTCACTCGTGGCGGCTTCGTTTACTTCAAGCGTCGAGAAAACGATCGAGCCTCCAGACTAAGAACGTGCAGCGTGCTACTTGCTGAGGTCGGAGTGTATTAATATGATCTGATGGTATGTCATATTTTTCTCTTCTCTATATTTTCTTTTTTGCTTACTCTTTCATAATTTTCACAACCGGTCTAAATATATATCTCTTTATTGTTCTCTATTACTATTAAGTTTACAGGTTAATTATTTCTCTATTTCTTGTCAAATCAAAAATGTTGTCAGCGTTCTTTTGGTGTGCTTCTTGTCGCCTTACAATGAGTATGGTGTAATTGCTCTGCCCATTGAATGTGTTTCTTGCACCTGGTGTGTTAGTAACTCATATTTTCGATATGAGTAACATGTATTATCTGAACATGGTGGGAACAATATTGAAGGTTCTTTGTAGTCAGGCATCGGGCTTTGATGTATGTTCATTCAATGCTAGAAGCATTAGAAATAAAATTGGTGAAATTCAACAAATGTTTCTGGGGTCAGATATGCATGCTATTGTGGTCAACGAGACGTGGTTACGGGAACATATACTCTCCTCTTCAGTTAGGTTACAAGGGTATAATCTATTCCGCAATGATCGGAAGCATAGAGTTGGTGGTGGCGTAGCAATATACATAAGAGATTGCTATACGGCAAAGATTGTAGGAGCTTCAGAGATGCCCGGTATGGAATTTCTTTTATTGGAGGTTAATTTGGCTGCTATTAAATGTATAATTGGCGCTGTGTATTGTCCACCGGGAAATTTTAATGCTAGCAATTTTGATGAGTTTCAAGGAATGGTGATTTTAATGTCGATATTCTTCGTCATTGTGCTTCGTCTAGTGAATTTTTAACCCTGACTACTAACCTTCACCTAACCGTTGTAAACAACTGCCTTCCTACTTTTTTTAATACGTCTAGTCCCTACCTTCTTGATTTATTTTTGACATCAGATCCAGAGCGAGTCTGTTTTCATAGCCAGCTTAGCCCTCCCAGTATTTTCGATCACGACATACTTTTTTTAAGCTACATGATTCCCTTAAGACCTCCAGAGGCCAGGGTGATCCAATTTAGGGACTATAACAATATTAAGCTGCGAGATTTTGCTATCGAGTGTGATTCTTTGGATTGGTATGCCCTATATAATACTTCCTCAACAGATGAACAAGCAAATATTCTGAACAGTCGAATAAAATATTTGTATGAGAGGCATGTTCCGCTGAAAAGAAAGCGCATTTTGGGAACTGGATGTCCATGGTTTTCTGCTGAAATATCTACTCTCATTACTGAGAGAGAGTATCTCTATCGGCTCCATCGTCGTGTTAAAACTAGTTACAGCAAGCAATTATACAGATTGGCTCGATATCGAGTTACTGCGGAAATTCGAAGGTCAAAGCGTTTGTATTGTACATCGAAACTGAACCCCAACTTGTCGCCAAGGATACTGTGGAAAAATCTTAAGAGGGCCGGAATTAGTGGAAAGGAGGTTAGTCCTGTGTGCGAATTCAACCCGGATAACCTAAATGCTTTCTTCACTTCCGTTTGCCCAGCTCCTCAAAATCAAGCAGATCTCTCTTACCACTCTTCTCCTTTAACTGAACACGAAATAACTTTCTCTTTCCGTTGTGTTGATGCAAGTGAGGTATTAAGGGCTATCCATGCGATACGATCAGATGCGGTGGGAGCAGATGAAGTTTCTCCGCGATTCATTAAAATTGTTCTGCCTTTCATTATTAGACATTTATTACATGTCTTTAATTCCTGCCTGACCTTCTCAAAAAATATATCTCCGAAGCATCTTGTGTTTTTTTTCTCTCTTTAGAAAAGTTGATGGCCGCGCAGATACAGGAGTACTTGGAGGATATGAGCTTTTTCTCTGAGTGGCAGTCAGGTTTCCGTTCTCACCATAGCTGTGAATCAGCTGTACTAAAAGTGACCAATGATCTACGATGTTCACTTGATAAGGATCACATTAGCGTTCTTGTGCTATTGGATTTTTCTAAGGCATTCGACAGTATTAATCATCATATGCTTTTGGATAAGATGTCTTCAAATATTGGTTTTTGTTCTTCTGCTGTTCAACTGATCCGGAATTACCTAACTGATAGGTGGCAGCAAGTTAAAGTGGAAAGTACTCTATCTGGTCTTCTACCGCTCTATTGCGGAGTTCCTCAGGGATCGGTACTTGGACCTCTTTTGTTCAGTATATTTATTAAAGACCTACCGGAAGTTGTAAAAGATGCAAAAATTCATATGTATGCTGACGATGTTCAGATATACCTAGATAGGCCTATTGGGCTAATAGAGGACTGTTTTGCTCGCTTAAATAATGACCTCAAAAATATACACAAATGGTCAGTAAACAATCAGCTTAAGTTGAATCCATCCAAATCGCAATATATGATAGTTCACAATAATAGTCTTCATACTCATGAATTTCCAGCAGCTGAGCTCAACGGAACTAATCTTACATTAGTGAATAGAGTTAGAAACCTAGGCAGTATTATCAACTCCAATATGAAATGCTGTGATCATGTTAATGCTTCTATACGTAAGATTTATTATGGACTTCGGCAGCTTTGGCTGTCCGCCGATATATTAAGCAAAGAAATGCGACTACGGCTAGTTAAAATTCTTCTTTTGCCACACTTTACGTTTGGTAGCTTAGTGTTTCCTAAGCTTGACAGCATATGTAGACGTAAGCTTGAAGTTGCCTTCAACGACTGCATCAGATTTATCTTTGCCCTACGCAGATTCGACCATGTGACGCCCTATAAATTACAGCTTCTTGGTTGCTCATTGTCCACGTATCTCAACCTAAAAGCGCTTTACTTTTTGTTTAATTTATTACGCACGAACACCCCAAAATATTTGCTTGATAATATTCAGTTCTTTCAATCAGCCAGGAATCGAAATTTGTTCATGCCACGATTTCGCAGAGCCATCTTTGAGGATTCTTACTATGTTCAGATCTTTCGTCTATGGAATAACTTACCAGCTACTATTCAAAACGCCGGTTGTTTCGGCATATTCAGGGGGTTACTGAGGTGCCATTTCTCTATATTTTAACATATTTTTTATATTTTTTTTTTTTATTTATTTTTTTTGTTTTATTTATTAGTATCTCTTTTATTTTTTTTTTTTAGTATTTTATTATTCTTTTATAAGTTAACCTTTTTAATTTGCTTTTGTTTTTTAGTTTCTTAGTTCATTTACCACATAACAATGTCCTAAAAAAGATTGTAATATCTTGTGTAACTTCTATTCTATTCTATTCTACTTTCAGAGAAGTAGAAGAACGGCTCAACCGCACATACCTGCCTAGAGAAACTTACCAGGAACTGGTAAATAAATTAATTACTAGAAGGCAGTATCCTTTTGAAAACCTCACAGCCTTCACGGCAAGAGTAAAACAAATGCTGGCACTCTGCAATGAAGCAGCAGAATCCAAATACGGAGCCACAGCTGCACCAGCTGTTAAAACGCAGCTGGAAGATTTCGCAAAGAACTCACTAAAAACAGGAGTCATTAACCCGTATATGTGCCAATACCTTCTCACCATGACAGACGGTACGGTGGATGACCTCGTACAAAAAGCACTCGACATGGAACGTCTCCAGCAAAGTGCTCTATTCCTGCAACACTCAGGGAAATTTCAACAAAATGTGATACAAAATACGCTACCCCATTCAATAAGTGCAATAACACCCAATAACGCACAATTTAGTGGAACTAACTCATCAGCACCCCACAGCGTCTTTAATCCAGACATAATGCCATTCGCTCAAGTTCCCCACAGCAACCCTACAAATACTGTAGCGTATACCCCATACGCTACCTTTGCCCCCGTAGAGAAAACCCCATAATTTTCTCCCAGTCACCTGAAAATGGGCAAAGAAAATTTAGTTAATTTCGGAAAGTAGCCCTCTGCTACTTTCCCATAAGGCATCTATCCTACATACACGAAGAAAACCTGGAAAGAGAGAAGAAAGTTGTTGTCCTAAAATAAACAAGGGGAAAGGAGAGAAAAAAGCAAGAAAAAATTCCAATTTGTACAGAACTCGCACAAATTGCAATCTTTAGATAAAACCTGAAAAGAAGAAAACGCAACAACACAAAAATGCCATACAAAAGAAATATTATTCCAAACAAAAAAATTCCAAAATCTGTAAAACGCACACAGTTTACAATTTTCATGCAAAACTTACCGCTAGTCATCAACCTCGAGACGACGAAAACGGCATCTCGCCTAGCTGTAATACATCGCATGATACCATCATGCTATGTATTGCAGCAGGTCCGCAAAGTAAATTCCGAAAAATTCGGCTCGAAAGAGATATCCACTGCTACGAGAAAGAAGAAACACACACGCGCACTCCGACAGCAGGCCAGATGTTAGCAAAATTCGTAAAGTTGAGAGAACAAAAGAAAATGCACGCCGGCCGGTGGCTGATGATTGGTAAGTCGGGTGCGATGTAGGCAGCTTGCGTGGAGGCAGATTTTTTGATCGAGTGGTCATTAAGTAACGAGTAGGGCTGGAGGTTGTTTCGCGCAGTACTGGTTCCGGGGAGTTTGTTCTTTTTTTGGATTATTCTTGTTTCTTATTGAGTAAAATTTTTCTTCTTTTGATACTTTTGGAACCGCACTCGAAGTAATTAATCGCGAATTTGCCGGTTACCTTTCGTCGTGAGATTACCTGCGCCAGTTTGGTCAGGTACAATTCTGTGAAAGTAAAGGAAAATCTAGTTAGTGGTGTATATATACATTATAAAGTTTGAGTTACCTGTGCGGCAGTTATAGATACTTTCTGTGACAAAAAAAAAAAAGGGAAATTTAGTGAGTTACATATATATATTTCGACGGAATAATTTGATAAATTTGTTTGTGATTAAATTACCTGCTTAAGTTATGAGATGAACATCCTGCAAAATAAATAAAATAATTAATGAATTTGATATACATATATATATTTCGACGGAAAGATTTGATAAATTAGTTGTGATTAAATTACCTGCGTAAATTATGAGATGAACATTCTGCGAAATAAATAAAATAATTAACGAATTTGATATATAGATATTTCGACGGAAAGATTTGATAAATTAGTTGTGATTAAATTACCTGCGTAAGTTATGAGATGAACATTCTGCGAAATAAATAAAATAATTAATGAATTTGATATACATATATTTCGACGGAAAGATTTGATAAATTAGTTGTGATTAAATCACCTGCGTAAGTTATGAGATGAACATCCTGCGAAATAAATAAAATAATTAATGAATTTGATATATATATATTTCGACGGAAAGATTTGATAAATTAGTTTGTGATTAAATTACCTGCGTAAGTTATGAGATGAACATTCTGCGAAATAAATAAAATAATTAACGAATTTGATATATATATATTTCGACGTAAAAATTTGGTAAATTAGGTTGTTGTTAAATTACCTGCGTAAATTATGATATGAACATTCTGCGAAATAAATAAAATAATTAACGAATTTGATATACATATATTTCGACGTAAAAATTTGGTAAATTAGGTTGTTGTTAAATTACCTGAGTAAATTATGATATGAACATTCTGCGAAATAAATAAAATAATTGATGAATTTGATACACATATATTTCGACAAAAAAAAAAATGAGATACATTAGTTTGTGATTAAATTACCTGCGTAAGTTATGAGATGAACATTCTGCGAAATAAATAAAATAATTAATGAATTTGACCTATATATATATTTCGACGGGAAAATTTGATAAATTAGTTCGTTGTTAAATTACCCTCGTAAGTTATGATAGGAACATTCTGCGAAATAGACAAAATAATTAATGAAAGTTACATATATATATTTCGACAAAAAAAATTTGATAAATTAGTTTGTGATTAAATTACCTGCATGAGTTATGAGATGAACATTCTGCGAAATAAATAAAATGATTAATGAACTTGATATATATATGTTTCGACAAAAAAATGAGATACATTAGTTTGTGATTAAATTACCTGCGTAAGCTACAATATGAACATTCGGTGAAGTAAATAAAATAATTATTGAATTAGATATATATATATATTTCGACGTTAAATTAAATTAGTGAGTTACATATGGATATTCTAAAGTTTAAAATCACGTACCGATTCCAGTCGTCGATGATTTACCTGCGCCTCAGTAATGACAGGAACATTCTGGAAAAGAAAAGTAGTAAATTTGTGAGCCTTACATATGTTGATGTATAGAAGTAAGGGACTTTCCTTCGGTACTTGCATACGAATATATATATATGCCTATGTACTTATATGTGGCTGTGTGTGCCTAATTCCACGCGAACAAATGGTGAAGAAGAGAGTGACCGTGAAAGAAGATGCTTGTTAAGAAGTAACGCAGATCTAACCAATTCACTGTTGGCGCTTGGCTGTAATGTGTGGACACAAACCAGGTACTCCTAAGGACGCTGTAAGTTTAGTTAAGTAAAATTTTTTTCTTTCTTTTGGTTACTCTTAGAACCAATAAGTTTTTTTTGCTCATATGGTCTTCCGACAGTTAAGTTTTTTTTTGTTACCTAAGATCTCGTCTAAATTCACCTAGAGATCTAGAATTAAGTATAGCGTTGGGGCCACCTCCCTCCGAGGTGTGCTACATTGGATTACCCCTGCCTCGGCAGGTATTAGATTAGTAGGGCCTATTCTAGAAGCTAAGAACTAGCCTTAAGGATTGTCGTTAATAAAAAGGCAAAGATAAATAAAGAAGAAAAAAATAAATTTTTTTGTCAATGGGTTCAGAATCGTAACAAGTTGTGTTGTTATTTACGAGGCAGTCCTTTGACTTCCTCTCCTATTTTTCTTTTTTATTTAATTTTTTTTTCTTCTTCCTTTTTATGCTGATTCACATACATTCATGTAGGTACGCTTGGGCTTGTCGCCACCTCTTTTTTGTAAACTGCGTGTGATGCTAAAGGCCGAGTGATTTGGGAGGTGAAAGTTTGATGAATAAGCAACAGTCCAGGATACTAGCTTCGATGAAGGTCTAAACAACATACACGCGGCGGCGTGATTATGGCGGGGTAGCTTAACACATACACACGCGCATGTCATGGGGGCTAAGCAATAAATTTTTTTGTGTGGTCTTGACGACTTAGCCAGGGTGGTCGGGGGCGCTGGGCCCAAACGTCAAGCCTGGGTCACATCAACACCCGTGGCCCACTCTCACCTCCTCTCCTCACTGCGTCGGTGATTCTCCGGGTGGTAATACGATTGTTCGGCGTTGGAACATACTTCACTTATTCTGTCATACGAAAACAAGAAAAGAAAGAAAAATATATATATATAATAATTTTTTTTTGATTCTCCTCCAGCTTTAGGTACAGGAAAGACAACGGTTGAACGGTTGCTTCAGCTCTGACGTCGTAACTTTTTTTTTTTGGTCTTTCAGCTTTCAACTCCATTAGTCCGTCCGTCCGTCCGAAGTCAATATTTAGGCCGTCCGTCAGTCCGGTGTATAATTGACACAGCTTACTAGCATCTAAAGGACGTGGGTGGCAAGAACCACCCCATTCCGACTGTACACTAGCGGGAAAATGCTGTGTCGTCACCCACAGAAGTCCTGGTGATGATTTTTGTGACGAGGTATGCGGGCTGCAGGGTCTCCTAATACTCAGGTGGAAGTGAGTGTGGGTAGAACTGTCAGCGGGCATACATTTGCGTTACAAATGGCGCCCAAGGGTTTTTTCTTTCAAGCCTTAGTCAAGCCTCTCTTGGCTAAAGTGCTAGTTTAATTTCAACTTCAATAAGTGTTGATTTTCTGGTCGCCCATTTGCGTTACAAATGGCGCTCAAACAGTCGTTTTTTTTCTTTGTCTTTAGCCTAGCGTGTCGCATCGTATAATTCGTTTGTTCTCAAAGTCGCCGCGTTTTCTGTCAATCACGCAGCCTACGTAGGGCTCCGTTTTTCTTCCGTAAAGCATCACGCTCTCGTGAAGTCTCCTTTTTTTTTTCTCCTCGTTAGGTTTGGATTTGACAGCTTTGTGAGGTGGCTTGGAGGGCAACGATCCCACTATTCTACGCGTATACATGCAATGCGTCCGTGTATTATTTTCGCATATGAGTCGCTTCGTCCCTCTATACAAATTTTAGGGAAAAAAGTGCATTTTGTTTTCGTAATTTTGGCAATAAATGTTTTTTTTTGTTTTTTTTTTCTTTTTGTCGTAGTGCTTGCCTGCTCGGTGGAAGTGAACCTTGTGCACGATACGCACCACTTTGAGGCAAAACTTCGGTTTACAGCCACTGAACAGCTGACCACTTGACTTAGATCTCGATGGAGAAACTACTCAATCGGCGCCATCTCTTCTGCAAGTTGATGAGCGATAATAGCCATCCTTTAGATTGTATCCTTGTCGGAGAGATTGGGTCGGGCGTTCCTCCTTTAAGGTAACCAAACATTCTACCATTCTTACGTCTTATATTACGAAGAGAAATGCTTCGCTTCACAGAGGAAGGGGGAATATAGAGAGAACCGGTGATCAAGAGAGGAGTCTATTCATCAGCCTCCGGGCTGATTCTATTACAGCCTGTTCAGGTTTTATTTTGTTGTGTGTGTGTGTGTGTGTTGATCTACTCGGTTGCGTCACGCCTCCCAAATTTGAATAAATACTTAATTACATTTTATATTCAGTGGGTTGCTTGGATAATACGTTTTTTTTTGTGTTACGCTCAATATACCCGGTTACAGAAATAAGGTCTTTTCTTTTATATAAAGATCGGAAGTTTTGTTACTGTCCTATTCGCATGCAGTACACATATGGGTATATACGCATATATATATATTTTTTTTTTCTGCTGAATCTTATTCCTGAACTAAGTAGTTAAAATAGTTGTACTATTGAAATATTAATACAATTTTTAAGTAGCGGATTCAATTGCGCTCAGCGTCATTACTTTTGTTTCCGGATTACCAGGTTTAAATACTAAAAGTTTTTTTTTGTATTGATGAAAATAGGCTTTGTTAGCACATTTTTTTTTTTAGAACCAATATCGTGGCATTTTCCGCCAGGAATCCATTTCGTGACTAAATTCGTTTACCGTTTGCACGGAATTATTATATTGACATTAGATCCGATATATCAACAAATATTATAAGTTCTCTCGGCAATATATACATGTTTTTTTGGGTTTTAGCAACATCATTAAATCTTTCTGCAGGATTGTCTCCTTTTTTTTTACTACTTGCCCTAGAAAATTTTCCTCGGAGAACTCTCCAGGGCTGCCTTTCCGTTTATGTGTAGTCATAGACGAGGATAAAAGAAAAAAAAATTAATTGTTTTTTTCTCTTTCGCCTTAGTTATCACTGTTGGTTTGTATACCTAGATATTATAATGGATTTCACTTATCTGGCACCAGAGGAACTGGAAGTAGAATTTTCCGTTCGTGGAATTCCACCCACCGCCCCAGATGCACGACAGCAGCTGGTCGAACTATACCGCGTAGAGCGTGCCGACCCTAGAATGGTTCCAGAAAAGTCTCATGCATACAAAAATCCGAGGGGCGAACTAGCCTACCTTTCCGGCCGCGTCGAGGTCCTTCAATATCGCCTATTGTCCGCCCCACTGCAATATGATGAAGACCGCCTGAGGTACCGGACTCATGTTCTCCATGCGCTCGACAGGGCCCGAAGGCTGGGTATTACGTCGCCGACAGTCCGAAGACAGGTTCAGGTATACGTCAGAACTTTGGAAGACATGCTGGCGAAAGTCGACGAGGATGGTGCTCGAGCCGCACCCCTTACTACCATTACCGAAAACAGTCAACCAGTTCCCCCACGGAAAGGCACCGTTCAAAAAAACCCTGGGCATACCATCGCGGACACTGGTCGCTTACTAAGTACCCCAAAAGCGATCACAAAGAGCGCACGATTTAATCCAGACTTATCTGATATTTACGGCCAAGGTCTGGATAAGACAGATCCTGTAGTCACCGTAGTCGACACTCATACCACCTCCCGGCCATTGACAGCCCAGCTTCAAGGAACGCGACGAATCCAGTCCGTTAGCGAAAGGTTGGAGCGCATAAGCCCCGGTTTGTCACTAGGAAACCTCTCCCACAGGCTTGATTACCTAGGTCAGCTACAGCCTGATCGGCGTCCTCCAGCAGCAACAGCCTCCGCGCACGCGGTAGGCGGTATACCGTCCAATGCATGGCAGCCCCCTCAGGGAGGCCGTCGCAGCCCATCCCGCAATCCAGTCTTCAGATGGAGGATGTCCTTTGACGGCACTACAGGTTTCGATGCAACAGAATTCCTTTTTCGCTTGGAATCATTAGCACGATTAGAGCAGGTGTCAACAGCTGATCTCTGTGCAGGCTTCCACTCACTTGTCAGCGGGAAAGCTGCAAACTGGTACTGGCTCTTCTTGCGTAGCAACCACACACATACCTGGCAAGGTTTGCGGGACGCATTCTTAAGAGAATTCAGTAGTCAGGACACTGACTACGAGATTCGTAAGCTGATTGAAGAAAGGAAGCAAGAAACGCGTGAGTCCTTCAGCGATTTCAGACTTGCCGTTCATACGCTCGTGTCCAAAATGTCCAACCCCATTCCCGAAAGAGAGTTAGTTGAAATTCTACGTAGGAATATGAAGCCAGCGTTACAGGAAGCCCTGCCCCGATGGTCTCGCCACCAGCCTGATTGAACAAGAGCATTGTCCACCTACTGCTGCCCACTTCGGATTCGCGAAAACACTCGAGAAATTACGGCGTCAGTATTACTGGCCCAGCATGTGCGCAGACGTGCGCAGGTTCATCGCTTCCTGTGCAACTTGTAAGCAAGTTAAGCCCATGAACGCATCCTCCAAACCACCTTTAGGAGAAATTCGGTTAGCGGATCTGCCCTGGCAACGCATATATTGTGACTACGGCCAGTAAAGTAGTCACCTTTCTGGAAAAAGAAGTCTTCCATGTATTTGGAGTCCCAGAATACCTGCACTCGGACAATGGATGTCAGTTCACATCAATCTGTCCTCGCAGCAATTCGCGCCTATGTTGGGAACGAACATCGGAAGTGGGATGAACACTTGAGCGAAATTGCCTTCGCCATTCGGAATGTCGTCCACGAATCGATCAAGTGCTCGCCGTACTTCCTGATGTTTGGCAGACACCCCGTAACACATGGAGACTCGTACCAACTGCTCCAAGAGTTAGTCCCAACCTCGGATGGCGCCGTAGAACACGTCCCCCTTAACCAGCGACTCCAACAAACCCGTGAGGAAGTGAAAGTCCACCTGGCCGAAGCCTACAAACGTTATTCAAAAGGTTATAATTTGCGAACACGGCCCAGATTTTTTGCCCCGGACAGGATGTTTTCGTGCGAAACTACGTGCAGAGTAATGCGGCAAATCGCTTTGCGGCCAAACTGGCTCCTAAATTTCTGAAGGCCGTCGTAGCCGAGCGAATAGGTCAAGTATCCTATCGTCTCAAGACCCCGGACGGACATCCTCTTGGGATATTTCACGCGCAGGACATAAAGTCCTAGGCTCCCCTCGGTAGCCCTAAAAAGGCATCCGGCAAGCTTCACTTGCAAACTATAGGTTATCGCGTAACCCTCTTACTGCCTCATCAGTGGTGGGTGATAAACCTTTTGTAGGTCAACCAGTTAACCTTCTTCCTTGTCTGACAACGTGTCAACCTAAACCCACATGGTACCCTACGCGTAGGAAACTACAATAGGAATCCCGCTTGCTCAATCCCGTCTGGATTAGCCTCGATATGAGGATTTTATTCTTTCCTGTTTTTTCATATTTTCGATTCTGTGATAGCCGAGCGAAAAATTTGTAAATGGACAGTGATCCTAGTGGAACCCATCTCTACCTCAATTGTGTAGATGTTTCCACACTAATCCCGTCTGGATTAGCCTCGATATGAGGATTTTATCCTTTCCTGTCTCTTCTTCAATAACTTTCTTTTGATGACAAAGCGAGTGTAAGTCCGAATAATGAATGAACTGATAGTTAGCTACTTATTGCCTTTCCTGGCCCGTTCACTGTCCTTTTTTTTTTTTTGTTTTTTTTCTCGTCTCTTTGCTTCTCTCTTATTCTCTTTTCTCCATTCGCACCTTGCTGCAATTACGCATTACTAGTTTTCAATCCAGTTTCATCCTCTTCCCCCTCTTCGAGCTTCGCGGCTTTGTTAAGCGCGAACCCGGTTGCTGCACTCTGGGGAGCTTTCCTCGTCCTGAGTAAGTTGATAGATGAATTCTATCCTTTCGAAGCGACCTCCTTGCTTGGGACGGGTACTTCTGGGGGGTGCCGTGACCGAATTCCGTGGCACACATAGCGCGAAGTGTTACCCCTCTTCTCCGATTCACCGATAGTCTCTAGCTCTAGCCTTACATTCCCATGTCCGGTAAATCAATCGCTGTACCTGTTTCTGGTCAACTTATGGGCCGAGGTGAGTTGATAGACGATGTCTATCCTCAGATAGGTCCTCCCTCGATCAGAATGGATTGGAAACATGGCCACAGGTTATTCCTTTTTTTTTCTCCGTAACACAAGTCCCCGTTGGCTCATGCCCGGCTTGAGACTCTGGTGGGTCGTCCCCACGTTGGGCGCTACCGTACGCACCACGTTAATATTATATATATATATTTTTCTCTTTTTTTTTCTCGCTTTCGCTTCCCTTTTGTCCTAAGCCCGGCTTGAGACTCTTTTCTTGAGACTCTGGTGGGTCGTCCCCACGTTGGGCGCTACCGTACGCACCACATTAATATTATATATATATTTTTCTCTTTTTTTTTCTCGCTTTCGCTTCCCTTTTGTCCTAAGCCCGGCTTGAGACTCTTTTCTCCGTGGGTCGTCCCCACGCTGTAGCATATACCCCATACGCTACCTTTGCCCCCGTAGAGAAAACCCCATAATTTTCTCCCAGACACCTGAAAATGGGCAAAGAAAATTTAGTTAATTTCGGAAAGTAGCCCTCTGCTACTTTCCCATAAGGCATCTATCCTACATACACGAAGAAAACCAGGAAAGAGAGAAGAAAGTTGTTCTCCTAAAATAAACAAGGGGAAAGGAGAGAAAAAAACAAGAAAAAATTCCAGTTTGTACAGAACTCGCACAAATTGCAATCTTTAGATAAAACCTGAAAAGAAGAAAACGCAACAACACAAAAATGCCATACAAAAGAAATATTATTCCAAACAAAAAAATTCCAAAATCTGTAAAACGCACACAGTTTACAATTTTCATGCAAAACTTACCGCTAGCCATCAACCTCGAGACGACGAAAACGGCATCTCGCCTAGCTGTAATACATCGCATGATACCATCATGCAATGTATTGCAGCAGGTCCGCAAAGTAAATTCCGAAAAATTCGGCTCGAAAGAGATATCCACTGCTACGAGAAAGAAGAAACACACACCCGCACTCCGACAGCAGGCCAGATGTTAGCAAAATTCGTAAAGTTGAGAGAACAAAAGAAAATACGCGCCGGCCGGTGGCTGATGATTGGTAAGTCGGGTGCGATGTAGAAAGCTTGCGTGGAGGCAGATTTTTTGATCGAGTGGTCATTAAGTAACGAGTAGGGCTGGAGGTTGTTTCGCGCAGTATTGGTTCCGGGGAGTTTGTTCTTTTTTTGGATTATTCTTGTTTCTTATTGAGTAAAATTTTTCTTCTTTTGATACCTTTGGAACCGCACTCGAAGTAATTAATCGCGAATTTGCCGGTTACCTTTCGTCGTGAGATTACCTGCGCCAGTTTGGTCAGGTACAATTCTGTGAAAGTAAAGGAAAATCCAGTTAGTGGTGTATATATACATTATAAAGTTTGAGTTACCTGTGCGGCAGTTATAGATACTTTCTGTGACAAAAAAAAAAAAAAGGGAAATTTAGTGAGTTACATATATATATTTCGACGGAATAATTTGATAAATTTGTTTGTGATTAAATTACCTGCTTAAGTTATGAGATGAACATCCTGCAAAATAAATAAAATAATTAATGAATTTGATATAAATATATTTCGACGGAAAGATTTGATAAATTAGTTGTGATTAAATTACCTGCGTAAGTTATGAGATGAACATCCTGCGAAATAAATAAAATAATTAATGAATTTGATATATATATATTTCGACGGAAAGATTTGATAAATTAGTTTGTGATTAAATTACCTGCGTAAGTTATGAGATGAACATTCTGCGAAATAAATAAAATAATTAACGAATTTGATATATATATATTTCGACGTAAAAATTTGGTAAATTAGGTTGTTGTTAAATTTCCTGCGTCAATTATGATATGAACATTCTGCGAAATAAATAAAATAATTAACGAATTTGATATATATATATTTCGACGTAAAAATTTGGTAAATTAGGTTGTTGTTAAATTACCTGCGTAAATTATGATATGAACATTCTGCGAAATAAATAAAATAATTGATGAATTTGATACACATATATTTCGACAAAAAAAAAATGAGATACATTAGTTTGTGATTAAATTACCTGCGTAAGTTATGAGATGAACATTCTGCGAAATAAATAAAATAATTAATGAATTTGACCTATATATATATTTCGACGGGAAAATTTGATAAATTAGTTCGTTGTTAAATTACCCGCGTAAGTTATGATAGGAACATTCTGCGAAATAGATAAAATAATTAATGAAAGTTACATATATATATTTCGACGGAAAAATTTGATAAATTAGTTTGTGATTAAATTACCTGCATAAGTTATGAGATGAACATTCTGCGAAATAAATAAAATGATTAATGAACTTGATATATATATGTTTCGACAAAAAAATGAGATACATTAGTTTGTGATTAAATTACCTGCGTAAGCTACAATATGAACATTCGGTGAAGTAAATAAAATAATTATTGAATTAGATATATATATATTTCGACGGGAAATTAAATTAGTGAGTTACATATGCATATTCTAAAGTTTAAAATCACGTACCGATTCCAGTCGTCGATGATTTACCTGCGCCTCAGTAATGACAGGAACATTCTGGAAAAGAAAAGTAGTAAACTTGTGAGCCTTACATATGTTGATGTATAGAAGTAAGGGACTTTCCTTCGGTACTTGCATACGAATATATATATATGCCTATGTACTTATATGTGGCTGTGTGTGCCTAATTCCACGCGAACAAATGGTGAAGAAGAGAGTGACCGTGAAAGAAGATGCTTGTTAAGAAGTAACGCAGATCTAACCAATTCACTGTTGGCGCTTGGCTGTAATGTCTGGACACAAACCAGGTACTCCTAAGGACGCTGTAAGTTTAGTTAAGTAAAAATTTTTTCTTTCTTTTGTTTACTCTTAGAACCAATAAGTTTTTTTTGCTCATATGGTCTTCCGACAGTTAAGTTTTTTTTTGTTACCTAAGATCTCGTCTAAATTCACCTAGAGATCTAGAATTAAGTATAGCGTTGGGGCCACCTCCCTCCGAGGTGTACTACATTGGATTACCCCTGCCTCGGCAGGTATTAGATTAGTAGGGCCTATTCTAGAAGCTAAGAACTAGCCTTAAGGATTGTCGTTAATAAAAAGGCAAAGATAAATAAAGAAGAAAAAAATAAATATTTTTGTCAATGGGTTCAGAATCGTAACAAGTTGTGTTGTTATTTACGAGGCAGTCCTTTGACTTCCTCTCCTATTTTTCTTTTTTATTTAATTTTTTTTTCTTCTTCCTTTTTATGCTGATTCACATACATTCATGTAGGTACGCTTGGGCTTGTCGCCACCTCTTTTTTGTAAACTGCGTGTGATGCTAAAGGCCGAGTGATTTGGGAGGTGAAAGTTTGATGAATAAGCAACAGTCCAGGATACTAGCTTCGATGAAGGTCTAAACAACATACACGCGGCGGCGTGATTATGGCGGGGTAGCTTAACACATACACACGCGCATGTCATGGGGGCTAAGCAATAAATTTTTTTGTGTGGTCTTGACGACTTAGCCAGGGTGGTCGGGGGCGCTGGGCCCAAACGTCAAGCCTGGGTCACATCAACACCCGTGGCCCACTCTCACCTCCTCTCCTCACTGCGTCGGTGATTCTCCGGGTGGTAATACGATTGTTCGGCGTTGGAACATACTTCACTTATTCTGTCATACGAAAACAAGAAAAGAAAGAAAAATATATATATATAATAATTTTTTTTTGATTCTCCTCCAGCTTTAGGTACAGGAAAGACAACGGTTGAACGGTTGCTTCAGCTCTGACGTCGTAACTTTTTTTTTTTTGGTCTTTCAGCTGTCAACTCCATTAGTCCGTCCGTCCGTCCGAAGTCAATATTTAGGCCGTCCGTCAGTCCGGTGTATAATTGACACAGCTTACTAGCATCTAAAGGACGTGGGTGGCAAGAACCACCCCAATCCGACTGTACACTAGCGGGAAAATGCTGTGTCGTCACCCACAGAAGTCCTGGAGATGATTTTTGTGACGAGGTATGCGGGCTGCAGGGTCTCCTAATACTCAGGTGGAAGTGAGTGTGGGTAGAACTGTCAGCGGGCATACATTTGCGTTACAGTACAAACAGTCACATACCGCCGGCACGGTTCACACAAGTGCACGCACCATCGCCGAATATAAAACAGGAACCAGGATCTCCAAATGGAAATTTTATTGTACAAAATAAAAATAATTATTTAAATAAAATAAATTGAAGTTTTTGTAATTTAAGAAGCCATACATACGCCGATTGTCTGAAACGTAACAATACGCCGTATTGTGTGAACTGTAAAATGTATAACCATGACGGTGACTGCAGAAGAAACAAAAATAGTTTCCAGACACCTCACAACAATAGTGGACCAACAAATCAACGACCAAGAGACCCACAAGGTCTCAACAACTCAAGAGTCTATAACGTGCATAAAAAGTGCGAATTTTGTGGTCGTTCTGTACATGCAGTAAATAACTGCCAACAAAAACGTAAATGGGAAGCCCGGAGTCCGGGAAGCGACGTACAGTCGACCCAAAATTCCCCGGCTCGACTATAAAACTCCCACCTAACAAAATAGGGTCTCCTCAGCAGCCCGATTCCAGTGTCGCTACAGTAAAACTTCCTTCAGACATAGGCCTGAATGGCCAAACTAAACTAGTAGTCAACACAGGCGCTGAGGTAAGTATAATGAAGAAAAGGTCATTAAAAGATCTAAAAGAAATTAACCACAATGAGGCATGTACACTTCAGACCCCATTTGGTACCGGAAATACGATGGGAAATTGCCAGGGAAACTTCGTTTTCAAAAACAAAATTCCCTGCAAGTTTCAAGTCGTAAAGAGCTTGCCTGGCCTTTCCGATGATGGACTTCTAGGAAATGATTTCCTAGCAAAAAATTGTAACGTTGAGGGTCCTACTAAGGCACTAAGGTGTCCTCGCACGGAAACTAATCACGATGAACTTGCTCTGCCATTGATGTTTGAAATGGACAAGCTACATTCTGAAAAAGCAGTCGAAGAAAGAACACCTGCAGAAGAGGTAGAGTCTAAACAGGCTGAACTATCCACCTGCAGTGTCTTCAAGGCTTCTCAAACCAGAAAAGCTGGCTGCCAAGCTCCAAAAGAGCTCACTGAATGTGAAAAATGCTGTCTGGGCGAACAAGAGACCGACAAAATCAGGCAGCAGTTGGTTACCTTTAAGGAAACAATCTGGATACCTGCGCGCTCGCAAATTGTTGCCCCAGTCCCGTTACAAACTCAAGAAGAAATGCTCCCTTTATCCCAAGAGATAAGCGCTGGAGTCTTCTTGGCAAACAGTTTACTTTCATGTGGAGAAGAATTCGTGCTGGTTAGTATTCTCAACGCTAACAGTCATCAAGTACTCATACATAGCTTAAAGTTACAGCTATTTCCAATAAACGACTACACCATAGTCCCATTAACACACACAAAAGACCACAAACAAACACACATTCCACTACCAAATATAGAGGCAATATCAAACACCACAAGAGACGGAACTGAGTGTCTAAAGCCTGCCAAAAGGGTGCATATAGCCCTTCTGTCCAAAATACCGAGGCATAAATCACTATTAAACAAACAACGGCCATATAAGAACGGTACCGAGTCGCTAAAGCCTATATTAAAGGTACATATTACTCCACCGTCACACAACACAAAAAATTCTACATGGTCAAAAAGCAATAGAATTTACGCGCATGAGCATATCACACAACCTAAGGCAAAGACCACACAGGGTGTACCAAACTCAGCCGTCATCAAAGCAGGAAGCATATACCCTGCAACGTGCTAAAAATAACGAAATAAAGCCTCATCTACTTACAGGTAAAAAATTTAAAAGGATGAATAAGTTAACCGAAATTTCAGCGGAAAAGACAGCAACCCTACAACATGTACGATTTTTATACCCGGATTATGAGAATCCGGACGACCCAAAGCAATACCCGCTCGTACCTCTAGGCTAGAGCACGAACTCAGCATTGACCCTAATTTGACCGCGGAAGAAAAAATTTCGATATCATAACTCTGTGAACAGTATAACGATATCTTCTTCCTCAAAGGTGACAAACTCACCTATACAAATGCGATAACGCATAATCTTCCATTGGTGGAATCAAAAAATGTACCGCTTACCTGAAATACAGCGGAAAGTAATTACTGAGCAGCTAAAAGAAATGCTAGACAGCGGGATAGTCCATTCTAGTGAAAGCGGGACTTGACGGTGAACAAAGATGGCGCGTCGTTGTCGACTTTCGTAAATTAAACGAAAAGACAATTGGAGACGCATTCCCGCTACCCCAAATCAAGGATATTCTTGACAAACTAGGTCACGCAAGGTATTTCACCACACTCGATTTGGCCAACGGCTACCATCAAGTCCTTGTCGACAAAAGAGATCGACATAAAACTGCTTTCAGCACAAGTTATGGGCACTACGAATTCAAGCGTATGCCATTCGGGCTCAAAGGAGCCCCCGCCACATTTGAACGCCTAATGAATTTCGTTTTAACAGGCTTACAAGTCCTCGAGTGTTTTGTCTACCTAGATGACATTGTCATCTATGGTAAAAACTTACATGACCACAACGAAAAGTTGAGGAAAGTCTTCGACAAGTTGAGAGAGAACAATTTAAAACTTCAGCCAGAGAAGAGCCAGTTTCTACGAAAAGAAGTTATTTACCTAGGACATAAATGTTCTAGCGAAGGAGCCCTAACAGACCCAAATAAGACGGCCTGCGTCCAAACATTTCCTGTTCCAAGAACGGTAAGGAAATTTCAGCCATTTTTATGACTTGCCAATTACTACAGGAAATTCATTCCAGACTTCCCCAAAATTGTACGCCCAATCACGAATTTACTCCGAAAGGATGTAAAATTCACTTGGACAGAGAAATGCCAAGAAGCATTTCAAAGCATAAAAAATGCTTTAATTTCTCCACCACTTTTGATTTACCTCAATTTTACAAAATCATTTTATCTTACTACGGACGCAAGTAACGAGGCTCCTTTCTCAAGGAGAAGTCGGAAAGGACCAGCCCATTGCCTATGCAAGCCGCACATTAAACAAAGCAGAAAGAAATTACTCTACTATAGAGAAAGAGTTATTGGCTTTTGTCTGGGCTACCAAGAATTTCAGGTGCTATCTTCAAGGCCGGAAATTCACGGTCTATACTGACCATAAACCTCTCAAAGGTGTCTTCAATGTGAAAGACCCTACTTCCCGTTTGGTGAGATTTCACCACAAGTTTTCTGAATTCGATTACAATATGGAATATAACCCAGGGAAGTACAACACTAACGCCGATGCACTAAGTCGCATCCCTCAAGCATCAAGAGAAGACGGTTTAGCCAATACCTTAATGGTGAAAGCCCTGGTCCACCACACGATGGACTTCGATGTGGAGGAAGACAATTCCACAAATAACAAGAAAAAGGAGAAATCCGCTCATTGATTCGTCGTGACTCGAGCTCAGAAGCAAAAGGCTCAAAAGACAATAAATAACTGCAGTGTGGAGACAGAAGGACACACGTATACGGACCAAAATGAAGTTCAACTCACGGCGGCAGCTGTTCACCCCCCAGCATCGCTTGAGCAAAAATTACGTACTGGCAAGACACCCGAAGTTATTATGAGCCTCACGGAGATCCAAAC
Organism: Dioctria rufipes; assembly: GCA_963924295.1. Taxonomy (NCBI): domain Eukaryota; kingdom Metazoa; phylum Arthropoda; class Insecta; order Diptera; family Asilidae; genus Dioctria; species Dioctria rufipes. The sequence continues at coordinate 179,785,231 of OZ002740.1, forward strand.
AATCTTAAAAGATTATCACGATTCTCCATTTGGTGGCCATCAAGGTGTCATAAAAACGTACAAACGTATAGGACGCAAGTACTGGTGGAGACATATGCTTAGCGAAATTAAAAGATGCATTAAAAAATGCCCAAAATGCCAGGCGATGAATGCATCTCCACAATATAAAATACCAATGGTTATCACGGACATCGCAGAACAACAGTTCGACAAAGTTTACCTCGACATTGTAGATCCATTAGAAGAGACCACATCAGGTAATAAGTACATCTTGACTTTCCAAGATAATCTAACAAAATTTGTCGACTGGTATGCAATACCTAATGCAGAAGCAGTCACAGTAGCGCAGGTTTCTTTCATGAAATCGTTACGCGCTATCGCATACCCAAAAGAACTCTCACCGATCAGGGAATAAATTTCCTGAGTGAATTATTCAAAAGAGTATGTAAGCTTCTAAAGGTAAAGAAACTACAGACTTCAGCATACCATCCACAGTCTAATGGAGCACTAGAATGTGCACATAGACCCCTTAGAGAATACCTGGGAACAATCGTAGATGAAAATCCCAAAACATGTGACCTATACCTACGAGCTGCTGCATTCGTGTATAATAATAGTGTACACGAGGGTACTAAACTTACCCCAATGGACTGCCTATACGGCTTCACAGCGGATGTCCCATCAAATTTAAAACGGGATCCCGAACCCGTTTACAATCATGAGAGCTATTATCATATACTGAAGTATAAGCTCTAAAAATCATATGCCACGGCAGGAAAGAACTTATTGGCAATTAAACAGCGCTCAAAGTGGTAAAACGATAAGACAGTACGGCCCCTAACTTTCCATGTAGGAGCCAAGGTCCTCATCAAGAATGAAAGCAGAAAACATCAGCTTTCTCAAATCTGGGTAGGACCTTATCAGGTAACCACAATACCAAGAGATGTTAATACCACAATCAAAATTGGTAAGCGAACAGTAACGGTACATAATAACCGTTTGAAACCATACTTCGAATAAAAATATATCGAACAAAAATGAACCAGGTTGACTTGAAATTCCTACTACAGTGTCCATTAAACCTCATTTCAATACCTCCCCATAAACATTTGCGGTGGAGTCACTCCACTGCACAATTTAAAACGGCACAATGCAAGTATAAATATGCTTAAAGGAATGTTTTCTTCTTCTGAATTGTCCACAGAAATGGCGCTAAAATTCATCATAGTTGCCCTCTTCATCCAGTATATAACTGGAGCAGTCGCTGACAAACCTTATGTAATGACCCAGCTAAATGGCTCGGATATATTTCCCGAGTACCTGGGAAATCTCATGGTATATCATTATACCTGGAATGTCCTCACCGATATGCAGAGAACTTGGTGCATAAACTCTGCATAAATATAACAAACTCAGAAGACCTGTGTAACGTGCAGCAACTACACATACACGCTATAATAGACAGCGTACGAAAGCGCACGGAAACTATAAAGGAACTAGTACCAGGAAAACGCAAGGGCAGATCGCTATTCGACGGAATAGGCAGTGCCATGCACTATTTATTTGGGACCATTGACAATAACAACGAAAAAAAAATTTGCAGCAGTTTAGAAGAACTTGAATCGAATACACAAGCCCTAGCCGAGCTAGAGAAACAGCAAATCAGTGTTGTAAAAATTACCTTGGAAAAGATTCAAAAACCGCTGGCTATGTTAATAGACAGAAAACAAAAATAGCCCACCAGATAAACGATCTCCACCATGTGGCCGATGATTTAACTAGGAGGCAACTAAGACAAGAGATTATATCGAGCTTACTACTCCAAATCATCGAAGTTGAATATCGACAAGAAGCCCTCCTGGATATAATAATGGCTAGTAGAACCAACCATATTCATCCACTCCTAATGTCTCCCAAAAATCTGCTGGAGATATACCCCAAGACGGCCTCGAATTGCCCAAATGACCAAAATTGTCTATCTGTTCTATATCAGACAGCAGGAGCTCCAAAAATGAGGCTACAACAGATTCAATGCTATCCTGTACCCAAGTCAACAAATTACTTATTAATTCCAGACCCTGGTTATTCATACATAGCCATTAGCGAAAAAACGCAGGAGTTTCTCTTATTAAAAGGGGAGGACATAAAAATGTTCAAGAAAATAACAGGTAATTTGGAAGAAAACGCGTGTGTAGGCCGGCTGACCACGCCTATAATCAAAGCGGCCACATCCATCGAATGTGCCAATAAACTATTATATAATCCTTTAAACGAAGTGCCCAAATGCAGGACCAGAGTACAAGCTCCCCAAGAGGACCTGTTGATTAAATTAAACAAGCCTAATACGTGGTTATTTTCATTTATCACCTCCACGGTGCTACACATCACATGTCCAGATCACTTTGTGATCTCGAAACTGGAAGAACAAGGGATATTAGTGATAACGCAACCATGTCAAGTTCAAATAGGTGACAAAGTGCTTAAATACGAAGGTCAGAGTAAATATCCACTAAAAATTATCCAGCCGAATCAGTTTCCGGAGCTCAACCACTCTCTACTCAAAGTAAACCTGGCTGAAATTTTACAAGAAACTCAATACCACAGTCTGGGGAAAATCGAGATTTTAACGGGAGACGATATCCATAAATCAATTTATACTGACACCCATTCGCTGGAAGAAATCCAAAGCAAAATCAATAAATACCAAGAGAAAGTATCAAATAGAGACTCCCATATTCTGTCCACAGCCTCTCTATCATTTACAAGCCTACTAGTTCTGGCCATAATGATCGTTGTGGCAGTAAAATATCTACACCCTGTTGTCATCAGGTTGAGACAACAGGCGAGTCAATCACAAGGTAACCCAGAAACTTTATCAGAGGGAATTCCTTTACAAGAGCGAACTAACGCTACCCCACCCACTTTAAAGCGAGCGCGATCGCTCCCCAGGACCAAATCGGTTCAAATAGTTTAAAAATGCGACACTGACACTGTTAACATGGCTCAACAAACTAATTTAAACAAGGTCGTTCTAACGTTGAACAAACAAAAAAGTAGTCCTGGTAAAGCATTCAAAGAAAATCTAAGTATACATGTAACAACCTATGTATATGTAACGATTAAAAAAAAAAAAAAAACAATATATACATATAGTATATAGTATAACTGACTATAGAGCAAAATAATAAAACGTATATGCAAAAAAAAAAAATATAAAAATTTGTTTAAAATGCATTAGAATTAAATATAAATAAAAATAGAATATATATAAGGTTGTAAAAGCAGACATAACAAATGATATGAATCTACAACATGTATAGGAAAACGGCAACTTGAAAAGCCAAAAGTATCAACAAAACCATAACAGGCAGCAAGGCCTGAAACATATTATAATTAAATAAAAAAAAAGGAAACGGCCAGATTAGATAGTATTAACCAATAAATAAAAATAGAAAGAGTAGTAAAAAATTAAAATGCATTAGATTTAACTATAAATACAAAGTAAATAAATAATTGCATTAAAGAAAAATGTATTAAAACTATATAACAAAATAATAATACATAAATAAGGAAACGAAAACAACAAATAGACAAGCAATACCAGGCTACAAAGCAACAATGTAAAAATTGTTATAATATTAACGTAAACAAATAATGTAATAATATGTTAAATAAATAAGTAAATAACAATACTAAAGAGGAAATTTACCAAGCTACTCAATAGATAAATAATAAATTTAGGATTGTAATTAAATTAGAATTAATAGAATCACAAAAGTAATAGCTAAAATAAATCAACAATATTAGAATAATAACAAATCTACCCTAGCCAATAGAAAACAAAATAAAAGAAGCTAACACAAAAACAAACAAAACCAAAATAGTTGATAGCTGAAAATGTTGTAAGACCCGAGCCGAACCGACCGAGACGCCAAAATAGCACCCACAACAACTTCCCCTGAGAATTATTCCTCTTCAAAGAATAATTCTCTTTTCCTGGGGGAGAAGGATTGTTATGTACCTAAAAAGCATAAAAGAGGAATAAATAATATATAATTCAATAAAATATTCCAAATTATAAATTTTAACATAAGCTAATCATGCCATAAAACATGGCTAGCTTATCTATTTAATCAGTGAAGAAAATTGCGTCAGCGATTTTCTTCACATTCCATGAATTAAAGCAAAATTATTCCCATTGCAAATTTTGCCTTCAGCAAAATTTTCCAGTATAAATATATAATTTAAAAAAACATAAAACAAAAGACAAATCGTACCTTCAGTACGATTTGTCATGAAAATTACCATATGTATGTACGAACGTACATATATATCACAAAAAAAGCTTTCGCGATAAGAAATGCGCGCCGCGAAATTACATTATATGTATACGCGCGCCGCAATTTCAATCGACGGGACGGTGGCTGATGTTTATAAAAACATCAAATTTCATTTTTGCAAACCACCGTCCAAGGAAATATATTCTGGACTTGTTTAATCAAGTCCAGAATAAATGAAAATTTTTCTCAGGGTAGAAATGCAACTATGCATTTTCTACACTGACCGACGGCTCTTGATCGCGATGAAAGTGATCAAGAGCGCAGTCGAATTATAGCACGCGAGTTGTGATGTAAATTTTATACCCGGCGGTGCGACAGTAGAATTTTATAGAAAAAAAAGTTGAATTTTTGCACTTGGTTCGGCGCGGTCCCGGTTGGGGTGAAAAGAAAAAAGTTTGAGTTTAAAAAATATTAGAAAGTAATAAGCGATTAGACGTAAAAGGTGAAAAAAGTTTGAGTATCAAAAATATTATAAAGTAATAAGCGATTAGACGTAAAAAGTAAAAGAAAAAAGTGTTAGTATCCGAACATTGTATGTAAAACTACCAGAATTGTGGTAAAAAGTGAAAAGAAAAAAGTTTAAGAGAAGCAGTTTTAAACGAAAAATTACAAATAAAGAAAAAAAAAGAAATAGTTGTGTTGTGTTTGTATAACGAGTCCCCAATTGGATTAGCAGTGCAACGAAGAAAAAAAAGTGAGCGTTCGATTAAATATATATAACAGGTACGTTAAAAATGGAAATTTCTAAATACGGTCTCTCATCATTCTTCACCCGAGTGAAGATAAAATCCAGAATTGCTGATTTGAAAGGATTGCTTCGATCTACTCCGCCAAACTTAAATACTCTTTTTACCGCGGCGGCTCTGTTGGGACTACCGGAATTCCGCCTACTGCTGAGCTCTTCACACGTTTCCCGAATTTTGGCGACTATTATTGTTGTTAGTTTGTGGTCTACTACAACTAGGGCAGTGAGCGCGAATAACTCCCACCGCATTACATCCGAAACAGCGCCGAGGCTGCCTACAAAACCAAGATGTATGACCTTCCCTTTTGCAGTTATAACATTTGTATATGGGGTCCGTCCTGGGTTGGTTTGAAATAACTGATACATGTGGATTTATGTATGAAACATACGCAAGATCGGGTTCTAACAGGTTTGTGTGTCGCCTAAAAGGAGGGGGTACAAATGCTTCGACTGACGCCCGGACTGCCTCCAGTTTCCTTCCCATACCAACCAAATCTATTACACTGTTGATTTCGCTTAAGCCCAGCTGGCTTTGGTAAAAAGGACTTATGTTCCTTTTAAAAATTCTCATTTGTTGGTCTGCGCTCATCGGTTCAGTCAATCGCGAAAAAAGGCTACTCATCACAGCTACATATGTCCCGATTGACTCATCTTTACCTTGGGTATGTTTTTTAATCTCATCAATTAGGCGATCGTCATAGTCCATGGGCAGAAACTCGTTTCGTAACTCCTTCACCAGATCAGACCAAGATTTGAAGCTTGCCTTATTCGCTCGGTATCAAATTAGGGCGCGACCACTAAACAAGTCCAAGGCAGATTTAAATAATTGAGCTTCAGATATATCTCTGGCTTCACGCAACTCTGTTACTCTTTCCAGAAATGAACTGAGAGACTGACCTTGTTCCCCGGAAAATTTTAGGTTCCACTTGTGTACCGGCACCCGTGGGACTATTCTTCCAGTCAGTGTGCAATTTAGAATCTCCTCATCTTCACTGGCTGACCCACCGGATATATTCGCTTCTATTTTCGACTGTATTGACCCTAGAGCAGAAATCAGTTCCGATTTTAGTTCTTTCTTTAGCGCTGTCTGATCTGGCCTTTCGGGTTTCATTCGATTGATTCTGTCCAATGCCCAGTTGATTTTTGAGTTTATCTTGGCGTAAGTACTACTAGAAACATCATCTGCAAAACTCTGAATAACTATGTTCAGTTCAGTAATTTTACTCTTTACTGACTCTACATCTTGGTCAAAAGTAAAGGGGTATTTATCAGCCTTCAGAAGCTCACCCGTCTTCTCTACTTTAAAGGCCCCTCTTAACTTTTTCCGCATCTCATCTACTGAGCCAGTTTCTAAACCTCGCACTTGTAGTTGATAGCTCAACTCATCTTGAATGAGGCGATTAACCTCCATTAGAAAGAAAGAAAACTTGGAACTAGGTATAAACTTTACTGTGATTGCTAACCATACGCGGTAATAGCACCAGGCAACCAGAATTGCAACCAAACTATATTCATAAATCCTCAAAATTATAAGGCTAATCCAATCCAATGAGGGAGTACTTAATGATAACCAGCTATCATTTCAGACGGAAGGAATGAACTAGAATAATTTGTTAAAAGAAAATTTGACTTTTACTGATCTTTTACTGATAAGGCACACTTTATACCAGACTAAAGGGCAAGAGCGGTATCACTACCATATTTATTTTAAGGCTTTGCGGCTTCCGACCAAAGAAATCTAATGAAGCATACCGCTTGCGACTAAAAAAAAAATATTTTTAATGACATTTAGTTTTTTTTTTTTGTAAGCACCCTAGTACTCTAATATTTGAATATATTTCACTATAAGTGGGTTTTGTAATGACCGTATCACCTATTAAACACCTAAAATAATTAAGTAACTAAATTGTACGAAACCCTGCACAATACTCCAATTATCATGAGGAGTTCCAAATCGTGCGCAAGTATATTCAAGTCGTTTGGAACTAATTCGGGGGGGTTCCACGCTTGCTAATCCTTCGATAGTGATACACGAAACGATATTTCACAAAAAAAGTTGTGTGTTTTTTGTTTTATACTTGCATATACTTTACCTAAACGGTAACTACTCCAGGCATCCTCCGTTCTGTAATTATGTCATCCGGGCCACTTAATAACTTAGGGTTAAAATGCAGATTAAACTCTTAAGACAATTTAGTCTCCGCTAACTAAATTTCTATAGCAGTTGCTTGTTATATTTACTCACTTTGTCCATATGAACTAACTCCAGTGAATTAATTTGCATTTTCTACTGTTTCGAACATGCAACTTCCGGTTGCGTATGGTACAAAATATCAAGAAATCTCACTCTTCGTAAGGGTAACAAAAAATCAATAAACTTCAGCCTGCATTTTATACCAAATATTGAAACTTTTAATTCTTTATACAAATCAAACGCAATAAACTTCAAATTGAACCTTATATTCAATGTCCATAATTTTCACTCTCTTCGAAGGGACAAATAAATAGATTAAACCCCTATCTCACGCCAATTCTCTGGTCGAAACCATGCTGATAAAACATTTTTTTGTTTCCTCTGGCAAGCGCAGAGCATAAAATTTGGGTCAGATGGCGTAGTGAGTGAGTATGTATATACTTATTAATACGTGTGGCTTTCGAAAAGAAAATCCATTCACTTCCACTCTAAACCAAATTCCGAAGACAAAGCGGCGCTGCTGTAATTAACAACCTCTTGTACAAATCTACTTAATACGCCGTTGCTTGACTTCCAAGCGTTCACTGGGTTCACTATGTAGATACATACACACGGAATAATAAATTTTTGCAAGATTTCTTGAGATGCACTAGACTTTATAGTTAATTCTATGGATATTCCACACTTACTAGAGCCAACATGCAAGTTTTCCCAACTTGACACGGGAATTATTTTCAATATTCAACATAACTTAAATATTCTTGAAAGAAATATTACACCGAATTCAAAAAGCTTTATACACCCTGGAATAGGTAAGAAAATGAGTGCTCTATTCTGAGCGCTTTATCCAATAAGATTTCCATGCATAGTTTACATCAAATTGTTTTATAATATAATATAATATATACTTCCGTGGAATTCAAAGTCAAAGCCAAAGAATTCGTGAATAACTATTTTCGAACACTTTACCGAAATTCTAGAGATCGTCTGCACTGTTACACCAAATTAGCGGTTTTCCTTTGTGACCTTTGTCACTGTATCTTTGACACATGTAGAATTTTCACTTTTTAGCATCGGATTTTCAACGCCGTTAGCAAAAAATGGCCCCACGTTTGGCGCCAAAAATGTTACGGTACCTCCTCTGTGCCGCAAGATGAGCCGCTAGCTCTAGTGGAGAAAGGCCGTGGATAAATTGGGCAGAAAACCAGCTCCCGTTTTGCTTTTGCTTTTTAGTTCTCTAACAAGAAAAAAGGATTGTTCTTGCCTGGGCGCCACGTATTTTTTGTTTTTTTTTTTTTGGGAAGAGATATCACGAAACTCTCGGGGTAATACCAGACAAACGCCTTCTCGAACTAATAGCTAAAATTTATTGTACAGTAAGAATTATATAATCGAAATTTATTGAACAGTAAGACTTATATAATAGACTTCAAAAGAAAAAGATATATAATACATGAGTTATTAGCTCAACCAGTCGACTATTGTCTACACCAGTATCTCACAACGAGAAATATTCGATTTTAATACAAAAGAAATTGGTACTTAGCTGATACTCTGTGCAACATGGAATCCCAAACAAAAAGGAAAAAGGACAACCTGTCCGTTAGTGCTGCTTCTTTGGTCCACGTGCTCCCTGTTTTCCTGGCTTTTCTTCAAAACTATTTTCTTTTCTTCTCCTTTGTTTTTTGTTTCTTATCCTTCTTATCCTTCTTTTCTCCTTTGTTTTTCTCTTCGTTTCTTAATTTAAAACAAAATTTTAACCTTTATATTCTTTTACTTGACGTGCGGAGCTCAGTGACTTTTCTTCACTTTTTTTCCATTTGTCGTCCGCTCTTTTCTCGAAGCTCGACTGGCGTGAACACTGACTAGGGAGCTCGGCTCCACATTACCAACTTAACGTCAGTTCTTTAAAACGACTTTCCATATCGAACCGTAAGATCGGTTTTTATGGGCTTAATCTCTGGTAGAAGCAATCCATACAGTTTTTGTTTATTGGTTTGTTAGTTAGTTTTAACATAGGTGCTTCAGATAAAAATGAGCACGCAGTTCCTCGACTCCTCTAGTCAGTGTATACACCACCAGAATTTTACTTCATTCTTCTTTTCTTTATTAGGAAAGCATTTGGAACAAAATTTAATGTGATTTGTACTTAATTACTTTCTTAATCAGGCTGTTTCCATGTAGCTGCAGTATTAGTATTATTATGTTCATTATGCTTAAGTGTGTGTTAATTACTCAGCACTGTAATTGAAGGAATTCAGAAACTTATGGTTAAGGAATTCATAACAAGATTATATATTTATATGTATCTACGTACTAATTAACTAATAATTAAATATTTGTTTGCCTACTGCGTGTGTGATGAGACTTTATGCGCGATGTTGGTGTTTGTATGTGCTGTTCGTGCCTGTAGGTGTGTGCATGTTTATTCGTTTCCTTTCCTAAAATAAAAGAAAACTAAGTGGGATCAATTGTTCAAGTTAAATTTCTTAGCAACTGACACGTAACACCTGTAAGTAACAAATCTCCACCTTTTTAAAAAAAAGAATGTGTTATTCATGGGAGAGGAATAACCCATTAAATATTAACTTATTTGTTTGATTTGGGAAAAAGAAAAATATTTACTTGAACCTTTTGTATGTGTTTGCACTCGGCAAAAGGGTCAACGGTCGCATAGAATCAGCAAGTACTTGCTCTATAAGCGGGCGCTTGCCCCCAAAAACAATAACGCTAATTCTAGCGAATAATTCTTGCATTCAATGTGTCATTGCAAATACTTTTATGAATATGACACCCAGTCAAAGGTGCAAGAGAAGAATGCAAGAATTACTCGACTGATTGTAATTTAAGTAGGTAAGCATTTTACATTTAAGTTATTTCATTATTCGTTTTTTTTTTGTTATCGCCTTGCATAGCCAAACAACTTATTGCAATTTTAAGTTATTAGTAAATATGTATGTAGGTATTGATTTTCGCAATTAGTGATAGGTATGAACATATTAAGAATTGCTTACGTTAAGTGTAATTTTAATATAAATTGAATATGGTCTGTAATAAACGATCAGTATTGTTTTTAGTAGCTAACAGTTGTCTTTTATTTTGAGTTCACTTAATCCAGCTTCCCTTTCAGATTCTAATTTTGGTGTAGTGGTACAAGAGCCGCTGCACTCTCATCAAAAGCCAAGGTGTAACACCTTGACATATTAAATTTTCATAGAGAACAAAATAGTTCTTGATCATTGGTGACCCCGACGTGATTCAGGTGAAACACTTGAATCGCAGTTCAACTATATTCAGAGCAATCATCTTGAAACCGTAATGGAGAAGCTAGCGAAGGAGCAGAACGCTGTAGGAACGGAACTGCAAAAGGGTTTGATAAACTACAAAAAGGATGGAGACGACAGAAAAACCAAGGAGTATTACGAAGAAAGATTGAAACGACTGGAATCATTCTGGTCCACCTTCGATTCAAATGACAGTAAAATTAGAGCCCTACCTAGAGTTCCTCTGGAGCATGGATACTTTACAAAGGCGTACTACGAAGAAATACGCGAAATATACGAATCATGCAAGACCCACTTTGAGGAACAATTACAGTCCTTCCAGGAAGACGAAGCCAGCAACGATGATTATAATGCAACTCAATCTGAAGACAAGTCAGCAGAAACTGCATCAAGGCCACTGATTACGTTAACCGAGTCAAATTCACCAGAAGAACAGTCTACTCCGTTGTTGTCTGAAGCCTCAGCAGATATAATAAGAATCATTAGAAGGCAAAGAGGGATTATACAATCTTTACGCCGTCTTATTGATAACACGTACGAGTCAGATGACCATCCCAAACAGTACTACCACATTAGACTCCAGACCTTACATCAGTACTGGGTCAAAATAGAGGAGGATAATCACTCCATTTGGGAGCTGGCAAATGAGCCAAGCACAGTAGGCTATAAAATTGAAGACTATATTCAGCTCGAAGAAGAGGTGCAAAAACAGCAAGTGAGTCTCTCTGCTAAAATCGCAAGGTTTGATGCGCCACAAGAGGCTGCAACCTCCACAACAGCCAACACGACACTCAAGCTGCCACAAATATCACTTCCCAAGTTTGATGGCGACTCTTTAAAATGGCGTCAGTTTGCAGACCTATTTACTGAAATGGTACACAAACAGCAAATGGCAAATGTTCAGAAAATGTGGTACCTGAAAATGAATTTGGTTGGTGAAGCTGAAAGACTCATTAGGCACTTGAGTTTATCTGAAGACAATTACACAGCTGCGTGGAAGATGCTAGATGAAAGATATGAAAATCGCAGACTGCTCGTATCTGCCCTGGTAAACAAACTATTATCACAGCCAAGTCATGCTACTGACGCTGCATCTGCGAGCAATATAAAAAATTTACATGACACAACGCAAGAATGTCTCATGGCGCTAGAGAACCTTAAAATCTCAACTGCTGACTGGGGCCCCTTATTATTGCATATCTTGATAAAAAGGCTAGATAAAGCCACTCATACCTTGTATGAACAATCATTGACCAACCCAAGGGAAATACAGTCCATGAAAGAAAATTTCTACAAACAAGATTTCAATCACTGGAAGCCCTGGGTAACAAACTAAGACATACAGAGGACATTCAGAGAAAATCCAACAGCGCCAAATCCTTGTCATCAGTTGTACACACCAACTCATCAATCAGGCACACTGCTTGTGTGGTATTCAAAGGAAATCATCCGTAATTCGCATGCAAGGACTTCTTGAAATTAACACCAGCAGCTAGATTAAGTCTGGTCCGCAAAATCGCATTGCGTGTCAATTGTCTAAGATCAGGACACAATGCCACAAGCTGCAATGCTCGAGGATGCACAAAGTGTAATAAACGGCATAACACCTTAGTGCATTTAACTACACCAGTCCATTCATCATCAACACAAGTCAGAGATTCCAATACATTCCAGACACAAGTAACTAGCAGACCATTTTATCGCCAGGGTTGGTGGATCAGGGTTCAACTGTAGCAACCATTACCAATCCGGGTCAAAGAAAATATACACTGCTCAGTACAGCTATAATAAAATTGATTAACAACCAAGGCAAATGTGTAGAAAGTCGAGCTGTATTAGATTCAGGTTCGCAAGTTAACCTGATTACTGACAGATTAGTCAAGAAGTTAAACTTGAATACTTCAACTGACTCAATGTGCATACAAGGCATTGGCGACAAGAAACAGCGAACACAGAAAAGAATAAGTGTACAAATGCAATCCGCACTAAATGGCTTCTCTGCGAGATTGGAGGCATTCGTCATTCCACATATAATTTCACCTCAGCCGACGCAACTGATTAACACGTCAAAGTGGTCTATTCCACGCAATATTCAGCTAGCAGACCCTGATTTCAACCAGCCAGAACGTATCGATATCTTACTAGGTGCTCAATTCTACCTCCAGCTACTGTCAATTGGCCAAATAAGATTGAAGAATGATGGACCAATTCTGCAAAATACATTGTTGGGTTGGATAGTTTCAGGAAAGATCAATGTAACAAGACCAGCTACAGCAACATGCAGCATCTGTAGTGAAGACGAGAGCATAGATCAAAGAATTGAAAAATTCTGGAAACTGGAAGAGCCTATGGAAGTCAAGTCCAATCGCACTCCGTTAGAGAAGCGCTGTGAAGATCATTTCACTCAAACAACTAGAAGGAGTTCCGATGGGCGTTACATAGTAAAGCTACCATTCGCTGACGCCCCAAGTAAGCTGGGAGGATCCAAAGACAGAGCCATCAGACGATTCTACGCACTAGAAAAAAGGTTAGCTAAGAATCCCACCTTACGATGTCAATATACAGAGTTTATGAACGAGTATCTAAGGGCAGGAAATATGGAACCCATCAACCTTGAGATTATTGAGCCACCATATTATTTCCTGCCTCACCACAGCGTATTGAAACCAGATAGCATTACGACACCACTGAGAGTCGTGTTTGATGCATCAGCAAAGACGTCTTCAAACATATCGCTAAACGAACTACTATGTGCAGGACCAACCATTCAAGATGAACTCTTCGCCATCCTGCTGCGTTTCAGAATGACACGATTTGTATTTACCGCTGATATTCAAAAAATGTATCGGCAGGTAATATTAGATGAGGAAGATAGAAAATACCACATCATAGTTTGGAGAAACCATCCAAATGAGGCTCTTAGATACTATCAACTATGCACAGTTACATATGGAACGACATCAGCTCCATATTTAGCAACAAAGTGCTTGCAAACGTTGACCCAAGAACGACACGAAAACTACCCACTTGGATCTCAGGTTTTAAAAACTGACTTTTATGTTGACGATGTTATGACGGGATCCAACAGCATGATGGAAATCGTCGAAATGCAAGAGCAACTTACAAAATTGCTTCGCGAAGGAGGCTTTACTTTGAGAAAATGGTGTGCCAACCATCCTAGACTCCTTCAAAACGTCAAACCAGAAGATCAAGAAGTGCAATTAGATTTCACAGATGAAACTGAAGAGCGGATCAAAACTCTAGGTTTGACATGACCGATAATTTTTGTATAAAGGTCAATGAAGCCAATGAACAAAGAGTGTCAAAGCGAATAGTAGCATCAGACATAGCAAAATTGTTTGATCCTCTCGGAATGATGGCTCCTGATATAGTCACCGCCAAAATATTTCTGCAAGAATTATGGCAACTTCGACTTGATTGGGATGCGGCCCTACCTCAAGATTCACACACCAAATGGATGAAATTTCGTTACGACCTAAGGCATCTGAAGAACATACAGGTTCCTAGACATGTTTTTGGCCATGCAACATCCAAACAAATGCAGATTCACCCTTTTTCTGATGCCTCCGAGAAGGCGTATGGGGCAGCGATCTACATGCGATCCCTCAACCAAAGGGAATCAATTATAGTGCGCCTATTGTGCGCCAAATCCAGGGTAGCTCCACTAAAGAAGGCAACAATCCCGCGTCTAGAACTGTGTGCTGTTAACCTAGCTGCACAGCTTACCAACCGATTAAAGGAAATTCTAGGAGCCAAAGACACACCCACATACTACTGGACAGATTCCGAGATTGTCCTAGCATGGATAAATGCAGAATCTTCATCCTTTCATACGTTAGTGGCAAACAGGATATCATCCATGCAATCATTATCCATAATTGAACAATGGCGTCATGTTAATTCTAAGAAAAATCCAGCTGATGTCCTCTCCAGAGGAATTTCTACAGAAAAATTGGCAACCTGCAATATCTGGTTCTACGGACCACGATTCTTACATGGAAGTGAATCAGTATGGCCTCCATCATATGTAAAAGAGAGGCAAGTTAATTTGGAAAGAAAGGGCATAACTTTATCAGCAACAACAAATGATGAATCCAGGAACAATGTATTAGAGAAGCCTATTCTTGACATCAATCACGGAAACTCATTCCGTAAGTTGCAGCGCATCATCGCCTACGTATTTCGATTTGTGAATAATACTAGAAGGCTAAATAGTCAAGGGATAAAGAGTCGCACGTTAACGACAGGAGAGTTAGACGAAGCCCTTTATTTCATAATAAGGAATATGCAAGCAGCAGAGTTTAAGGAAGACATCAGCCATATTCGTCAATATAATGAAACGAACAAAAACAGTTCACTCAGCACTTTAACTCCATTCCTTGATGAGAAGGGCCTCGTTCGTGTTGGGGGAAGACTAGAGGCGTCCATGCTATCTTATGACGCACGCCATCCGATGCTGCTGCCATACGCTCATCAATTCACTAAGCTGTTAATGAATGACATTCACAAAGAAAACTTACATGTGGGTCCGCAAGCATTGCTTAATATCACTAGACAACGCTTTTGGCCTATTAAGGGCAAGTCAATTGCACGATCAATAGTACAGCACTGCACTCGTTGTGTAAGGGAAAAACCGAAAATGTTTACAAAACTAATGGGTAACCTCCCAGCTGCCAGAGTTCAACCTGCTCGGCCATTTGTCAACTCTGGAGTTGATTTTTGTGGACCAATAACAATCCATTATCGTTTAAGAGGCAAAAGACCCCACAAAGGATACGTTGCAGTATTCTGCTGTTTCGCTACAAAGGCCGTCCATCTCGAGGTAGTTAGTGATCTAACCACAGATGCCTTCATCGCTGCACTAAAACGCTTCATAGGCAGAAGAGGTCATTGTCTCAATCTTTATTGCGACAACGCAACGAACTTCGTGGGAGCGAAAAATCAACTGCAAGAACTTAAAGAAATCATCTATTCAGATCAGTCAAAAGAAAGAATCTCTACCCGTTGCAGTACAAGAAGCATTGACTTCCATTTTATACCACCAAGGGCCCCTCATTTCGGTGGACTTTGGGAAGCCGCAGTCAAATCTGCTAAACATCTATTACATAGAAGCATTGCATCAACGTCGTTAACCTATGAGGAGTTAGAAACTGTAATGATAGATATAGAGGCGATATTGAATTCTAGGCCACTTATGTCAATGTCCAATGATCCGAATGACTTGACCGCCCTAACACCGGGCCACTTTCTTATTGGAGAGCCTCTAACATCCACAATTGATGCTAGGTCAGAACCGATCAAGACAAATCTACAGAACAGGTGGAAAATGATCACACACCTAAAACAAGAATTCTGGATACGTTGGTCAAGGGAATACCTCAACGAATTGCAATACCACCTCAAATGGAATCGAATCTTTCACAATGTTAAACCAGGAAGAATAGTGATCTTGAAGGAAGATAATCTACCTGTCATGAAATGGCCTCTAGGTAGAATTTTAAAAACTTACCAAGGCAATGATGGATATATCAGAGTAGCAGACGTAAAGACTGCGACCGGAATTCTTCGGCGACCTATACATAGGCTCTCCCCACTTCCATGTGAAGAAGAGTCAGCAGACTGCGAAACAACACCATCTGTATCATACAAGGAAGACAACCAATCCCATGAAGGTCTTAAACGCCAGCACGAATCATCTCAAACGGGAACGAATACAATCAACCAATCGAACAATATTACACCATCGAATCGAGACAGTAGACGCGCTAGAGAAGCTCCAAGAAAGAAAATGCGTCCTTCAATTGGATCTGCACTAATGAGTTTACTCTTAACTTGCTTGATTCTTCCAATCACTGAAGCAAATCCAATCGAAAACACAAAGTTTCATAATCGCCCGGGTATCCGGTTTGACAAAATGGGAACAACAAGCTTAGTGTCATCTGAATGGGATCTGGTGGTATACTATGATTTGAAATCATATTGGCTTGAGTATGCGGCATTAATCAAGGGTACCACTGCAGTGCAGCATCTCTGTAACCAGATCGACATTAACAGTGGTTGCACTCAGATACTTAAAAAATTAGAACACATTAAGGAGGAGATAGACAGAGACAATGAGCTGCTTTCAGCCGGTTCATCAGCCCTTAGATAAAAACGGGAAGCAGAGTAGCAGACGTAAAGACTTCGACCGGAATTCTTCGGCGACCTATACATAGGCTCTCCCCACTTCCATGTGAAGAAGAGTCAGCAGACTGCGAAACAACACCATCTGTATCATACAAGGAAGACAACCAATCCCATGAAGGTCTTAAACGCCAGCACGAATCATCTCAAACGGGAACGAATACAATCAACCAATCGAACAATATTACACCATCGAATCGAGACAGTAGACGCGCTAGAGAAGCTCCAAGAAAGAAAATGCGTCCTTCAATTGGATCTGCACTAATGAGTTTACTCTTAACTTGCTTGATTCTTCCAATCACTGAAGCAAATCCAATCGAAAACACAAAGTTTCATAATCGCCCGGGTATCCGGTTTGACAAAATGGGAACAACAAGCTTAGTGTCATCTGAATGGGATCTGGTGGTTACTATGATTTGAAATCATATTGGCTTGAGTATGCGGCATTAATCAAGGGTACCACTGCAGTGCAGCATCTCTGTAACCAGATCGACATTAACAGTGGTTGCTCTCAGATACTTAAAAAATTAGAACACATTAAGGAGGAGATAGACAGAGACAATGAGCTGCTTTCAGCCGATTCATCAGCCCTTAGATAAAAACGGGGAGCACTCAATTTCGTGGGAAATTTAGCTAACTCATTATTCGGAGTTCTCGACAACGAATACGCAGAAAAAATGTCTCAAGTCATTCAGGATATCAAGGAAGATGACAATCACTTACTTTCTCTCCTAAAAAATCAAACCTCCATAGTGGATTCCACTATTAATATAATGAAACGAGATCAGCTAGCTACTCAAGAAAAATTCCACGGAATAAACAATCAGTTGAGTCAACTAAGCAACCAGATCGACACTACTGAAAAGGAAGTCTATCAACAAAAGGTACAGCACCTTGTGATGTCATTATCCCTCCAGTTAATGTTGATTATCACAAGTGTACAGAGGATTCAGTCATCTCTCATAGACACGTTAACCGACATCCGTCACGGAAAAATCAGTCCACTGCTGCTTGCACCCCAACAACTAAGGGAGGCAATAGCAATCATAAAAATGAATTTACCATCAACTTTGCGCTTGCCAATGAAACAAAATGAGATCTTACATCTATACCATCTAATGATAGTGCAAGGACGGGTAGTTGACAAACTCGCAATCTTCCAAATTAAACTACCACTCATAAATGCAGAAGAGTTCGAGTTATTGAAGGTATTTCCAATACAATTCCTGATAAATGGAACACTAATGTGCATAAGGCCGCATTCGACCTATTTAGCTATCAGCTCGCATCGAGACAACTATTACCCGCTGTCCGATCAAGAAATTTCATCATGCGTGGCAACTGGATATGAGGAACATTATCTATGCAATCAGCATCATCAAATATACAACAGAGGGTCTCAAATCAGCAAGTGTGAGATCAGTTTCTTAAATGACGCACCTACTCCAAAGGAGTGCCAATTAAAGGAAATAAGAGACAACTCAGTATGGATTCAGACTCTCCATAAAAACAAATGGATATATGCACTTACGGAGGCTTTAACAATCAACGCGGTGTGTGAAAATAAGGCCTTTACTACAACATTGCAAGGATCTGGCCTCCTAACCATCCAACCCAATTGCATACTTAAGTATCATTCAGTTACTATCGAAGGGCAACATAAATATCCGAGTAATATAACAACATCATATGAGAAGCTGATTAATGATTTCAACACGTCAGTTTCATGGTCACATGCCCCAGCCTTGGTAGATTCACCCACTTACCATGCACAATGGAAGGAACTGAGCCTCTTACAGCAACAACTCTCATCTCAAAATCTAGAGCTGCCGAAATTAATACACGAACGGACATCTCACACAACCATCATTGGATATATCAGTATCTGTCTTACAATAATTGTGTTCATATCATTAATTACAAAATTAATATTATCAAAAAGGCAGAAGCAGAAGTCTACAGTGCCAATACCCAAACCTAGGAATCACAAAGAGCCGGACTTTAGCGTCATCATAGATTGAACATTCGTTCAACGTGGGGGAGAATGTTTGCACTCGGCAAAAGGGTCAACGGTCGCATAGAATCAGCAAGTACTTGCTCTATAAGCGGGCGCTTGCCCCCAAAAACAATAACGCTAAGTCTAGCGAATAATTCTTGCATTCAATGTGTCATTGCAAATATTTTTATGAATATGACACCCAGTCAAAGGTGCAAGAGAAGAATGCAAGAATTACTCGACTGATTGTAATTTAAGTAGGTAAGCATTTTACATTTAAGTTCTTTCATTATTCGTTTTTTTTTTTTGTTATCGCCTTGCATAGCCAAGCAACTTATTGCAATTTTAAGTTATTAGTAAATATGTATGTAGGTATTGATTTTTGCAATTAGTGATAGGTATGAACATATTTAGAATTGCGTAGTTAAGTGTAATTTTAATATAAATTGAATATGGTCTGTAATAAACGATCAGTATTGTTTTTAGTAGCAAACAGTTGTCTTTTATTTTGAGTTCACTTAATCCAGCTTCCCTTTCAGATTCTAATTTTGGTGTAGTGGTACAAGAGCCGCTGCACTCTCATCAAAAGCCGAGGTGTAACACCTTGACTTATTAAATTTTCATAGAGAACAAAATAGTTCTGTACAACACTTTATTTTTTCTGTACAACACTTTATTTCTACTATATATAATTTTGATACAATTATTTTTCATTATTCTTATTCGTACTATTATTGTTATTCGTACTATATGTGTGAATACAAATTTTTTCGGTACTGTTATTGTGTTATATGTGTGAATACATATTTTTTGTTATTCGTACTATATGTGTGAAGACATATTTTTTTGGCACTATTATTGTGCTATATGTGTGAATACATATTTTTTGGTATTCGTACCATATGTGTGAATACATATTTTTTGGTACTTATTTGTGCTATTTGTGTGGTAACATATTTTTTGGTACTCATTTGTGCTAAATCTAAAATTTAACTTAAACCTATTTATACATTTATAAATTATTTATATTGATTTAGTCATGATATATGTACAAGTAAAAAGTGTGCAGCAATTGAATTGACCATTCAGATTTGTTATTATCTTTGGCTATGCAGAATTTATTTAGAAATGGAATTAAACTACCTGTAAATGGCGGGTGCGTGGAATTGACTCAGATTCGACACGGCTTAGTGTTTCTGGAAGTGGTGGTGGTGGAGCAATAGGTAAATCTTGTCTGCTACCTGCTTGTTGCTGGTGGGTGGCACTTTGTTTAATGGCATCATTTAATTCTGAATGAGAGTTTTGTGAGACAGCTTGTTCTTTGTTCCTTGCTGTCGTTACTTCTAAAGAGGTTAGTGTTTTAAATTGGGATTTG
The DNA here is from genome assembly GCA_963924295.1 of Dioctria rufipes. NCBI lineage: Eukaryota > Metazoa > Arthropoda > Insecta > Diptera > Asilidae > Dioctria > Dioctria rufipes. The sequence goes on from OZ002740.1 coordinate 179,805,369, forward strand.
TTTGTTTTAGTGATCTCCGACTGGAAATTTTGCGAGATCTGCTTGACTTTACTTGGGGGAAAAATCACTTGTTGTGGAGATGGTAAATTTTGAAACTTGGTATCTACTCTGGGCTCATGGTTCAAGGTATCCCTAGCTTCTTTAGAAAATTGAGGGTATGTCTCAGTGTCTAACTGTACCTTTGGATTACTGACAGTTAATACTTTGGGTGCTTTGACTACTATTTTTTGTTTCTTGTTACTTATAACTTATAACTTTACATAGTTCCAATATTCCAATTATGCAGAGTACAAAAATTACTACGGAACTCAGGGATAAAGAGCTTATCTGCATTATTTGTGCTTTATTTCTTTCTTTTCTTTGGTTGTCCAGTGTATTTATCTGTTCTTCCAGCTGATCTAGGGAGTGTGAATTTTCATTTAAAATCTGATTGGCATCCTCTGCTTTTAACATAACTATGTGTTTTTGGGTGGTGAGATTGGTATTCTTAATAAATTTCTGAATGGTTTCATTCATACTAGAATTTAGCGGTTGAGGATATTCCGGCTGTGAGATTTTAATTCTCTAATGATCTTCATCTTCGAAGTATATAATTTGATCAGCTATTTGGAAGTGGCATGGTTCGTTTAATATTAAAACTCCGCTGCCAAATAGGTTGGAACTATGTACGTAAATTTTTACTGCATGAAATTGTAATTTTCTGAGTAGTTGGAAATGAAAAGAGCCAGGAGTTTTTCCTTGTTAACTTCACTAACTGTTGCGGAACTTGTGTTTGGACAAGATATTCGCAGTTACCTGTTTCATTATAGGGGTTGAATAAAAATCTTATGGGACATTCTTCTAAGTAATGCCCTTGTAGAATTGGGTTGAGTAAGGGACCAATGTAGGCACTTTCATCCAGATTGTTTGATAACTTGGTTTATACCCGAAACTCAGATTGCTTGAATAGTACGAACTCCTGTGTGGGTAGGTGGCTTGCAATGTAAGCATGTTTAATGTCTAGTAACAATGAATGGTTATCCGGGGTTTTGAAGGGGAATAAATGGATTTGCGCAGTTTGAAAGGCTGCATATTAAGAATTGTAATTGTAATTCTTATTACTAGTAGTCCAGTTAGGATTTCAGGCTTTACTTCCAATACCTATGTCAATATAGCCAGATCTTGAACTCTCTTTCTTAGGATGTGCTTTATAATAGGTCTCTAATAATGTAGATGGTGATAATAACCATGGATGTACTTGATTGTTTCTTAGTGCTGTCAGTATTTAGATAAATGTTTGTTGTCTTAGTTCTATACCTAATACTTGTAAACTAATTGTGGTCACCACTTCTTGGATGCGTTGTCTCGTACTTATTTCTCCAGTAACCATATCAATTAGATCATTTACGGTTTTCGTTAACTCTCTTTGTTTGGATTCGAGCTGGTTGATTGGTTTTCTCATTTTCTCGAATGAGGATTTGAATATCGTTATTTGATGTTTTTCAGTTCTAATAGTGCCTGTGTATCCGTTTCAAAGTTCGCAATTTTACTGTATATTTGTTTTTCATTTGTTGCGTCCATTGTTCCGAAAAGATAGTGTAGGCCCCTACCTATTCCATCGAACAAAGATATTCTATTAGAATGTGTATATATGCTTTTTGCTCCGTACATGCGCTTGTGGTGGAGTTATGAGTTTCGCATAATCGATTGATGAGAAAATCAGTATGCTCCATTAGAGTGGTTTCCGCTTCCAAACCACTAATATTTATTTGGGTGAAAAGGTTCCATGTATCATGGAATAATATAATTTGTCCCAAATCTTCAAACATTGTCCCAGTATTGTTTAGAGGATGGATCTGGTAGGGTTCTGTAGCAGCACTTGTTACCATCACCAGGATTGGGAGAAATATACTCAGGAAGATTACTCTGTAAGATTAGATGACATGGTAAATAAAATTATTGCGTAAGAACTTTAATATTTCTTAAAAACATTGTTGTTACAAAATATCATTCTTCAAGTTATTGTAATGAATGTATTGTAGAATTTTATAGGTCAATTGACTGAATTGTATTTTATTTATTATGCTTTGTCTGCAAGTTTGGCGTTTTTAATATGATTGATTTGTAAATCAATAATATAAAAGTAAGCAAATGCCTTTTTTACTTGTAATTGTGTCATGCCGAGAAAAGTAAATTATTATAACACCCTTTTATTTTTATTTTTTTAGGACCTCAATTTTCTGTTTAGTGTCGTTGTGAGGTGTTTCCGGAATTTTTCGTGAATTATAGATAAGCAAAAAAACAAATTTGTATAAATGTCATGTAATGCTATTGAGTTTCTCTTATTACTGTCTGCTAGTTCGATTTGTTGTGGTGTTTATTTCTTCTACGCGTAAAAGTTAATTATGGCTAACGAAATTAGCAAAGCGCTCGATCGTCTTATTGTGAAAGCTGAGTCGATAAGTATTCCTGAGAGGACTACTAGTGGCTTGGCTCTTTATCCGGTGGACAGACCCATTGAGGCATATGTACCTAAAGCATTGCCTGGGACATCTCAGGATGTTCCGGATTATATACCTGGCCAGCGGAAGCTCACCCTTGAAGAGTACCGGAAAAAATTGGGAATTGCTGCGACGAAAATTGTGAACTTCATTACTTCAAACTGAGGGCCAGTCTGGCCACCTCTAGAGATGACCGGCTTAGGTACGAGAAACTGGTGAAGGATAGGGTGCGCCAGATAAATGAAATTAAACGAGCAAAAAAAATAATAATAATAATAAATAAAAAAAAATATTCTCCTGTGCAATTTTTAGAAAAAATAAAGTTTATTAAATCATATTCTCTTTTTATCTTTTGTTTTGTTTTTTAATGAACCTTCCTCTTATTTTCTTTTTGTGTGTGTTTTTACTGAATAGGCATGTTGGGTTGCCTTTTGTTGTTTCTTAAGTTTGTCGCCTTGTTGGGGACAAGATAAAGGTGATTAATTACGTTAACGCCTATCAGGGGAGGACCTTGCCATGCAAGGCACTCTGTCAAGACCGTCCGTACGTGACGAAGAGTCACATCCTGCCCGAGGTGTTCCTGCACAGGCAGCTGGTGGGCATCCCCTGGGGTGCAGCTGGCTGCCTGACTGAATACGGCGGATCTAGAGAGGAAAACTCGATAAAACCCGCAATCCCAGGTGTAAACAATCGTGCCTATGGGATGAATGGCACTGCGTGAGTGTGTCTTATAACGATGGACTCCGGATACCAGGCGACCTCCGGTTTCAACCTTAGCCTTACCTCGGCATGCCGGCTCTGCTGAGATGGACCAACCTTTCCGAGCATACTCGTGGGAACAAAATAGATAATTCCATTTTTTCTGAGGGAGGTGCACCTCTAAATGTACCAAAAACCCAATCCGGGGCTCTTAACGAACCCGGAAATTTCCAGGACATTACAAGTCCTTCATCTGACGGCTATGCGATGGATACACTCCCCCTAGACGAGGAGGATCTCCTTAGATCACCAGACCATAGCCAACAGGACAGCGGGAATACTGAAGTTCCCACATCCAAAGAGCGCAAGCCAAAGCTCAGTGGCGCGGCCAAAAAAAGGTTTAAATGGCTTTTAAAACATGGCCACACAGAGGCAGAGGCTAGAAGGATTGCTGCACTTCAGATAGAACAGCGGAATGAGGAGAGTCTTAAAAAACGGACTCGCTCTGACGACTCTTCTCCTAAAGTGGAGCAACCTAGCGCTAAACGCAGCAAGGCAGTAACGGAGAATCCTTCAAAGAAGCACGTCTCCCAGCCTTTGCGTAAGCAGCCCTCCTATAAAGAGGTTGCAGAGAGCGTTCGGGTGGGTATTCTTCCCGTCGGTTATCCCGAGGTGGCACTCAACATGGATCAATTGAAATCCGTACAGAGTGCTATCTTGAGAGAAATCGCGGCTAGAAAACAAAGCCTCCTGAAGCCAAGATTCCTGGGCTTCACATTTAGACCAGGGTGGATGGTCCTCAACTGCGCCAATCAGGACACCGTGACGTGGCTAAAAGGTGTAGTTGGGGAGCTAAAACCCTGGGAAGGAGCCAACCTTGTCCTGGTCGAGGAAAGTGAAATTCCTCGCCCACAAGTTCTTGTGGGATACTTTCCAAACAGCGCTGAGGACCTTACGGACTTGATTCTCGACTACATCGAGGGTCAGAACGCGGGGTTAAAGGTGTCAGAGTGGATTGTGTTACGCAAGACACAAAAACCTAGTGTAACGGAGCTAACCTTCTCCGTGGACCATACGTCCATGGAGGAGCTAAAAAAGGCTCAATACACAATTGGGTACAAGTTCGGCTCAGTCCAACTTAGGCCCAAGGGTGGAGCAGTAAAGACTGTGCCGGAGGCTGGGGATGGCCAAGGTCAGATTAAAACTCTGACTGAGGAGCCTCAGCCATCGACATCAGGAACCAGCAGGCCTAAACTTTCCGTCAAGGCTAAGGCTGGCCCCGGTAAGACAGTCGGAACTGCAGAGGCCAAACCGGGGACTTCCGCAAAGAAGTCCGACGGAAACAAGAAGAAGCCTCCTCCTGCCCGTGCGAAGCAGGGCAAAAAAGGAAATCCGAAAGGATCTCCTATCAAGGCTGCTAGCGGCCATAAAAAGCCATCTTAGTCATGGCTAATCACCATCTAAGTTGCCTCCAGATAAATCTCCATCATGCCAAAGCGGCATCAGATGTGCTTAGCAGGAGATTTGTCTCGGAGAAACTTAGTCTGGCGCTCATACAGGAGCCCTGGGTACATCAAGGCCGCATCAAAGGACTTCCCACAAAATCATGTAAGTTAATTTATAGTAATGAGCATGAATATCCCAGGGCAGCATTGCTGCTCAACACTAATCTAAATTTTATTCCTCTTTCGCAGTTCATCTCGAGGGACGTAGTTGCAGTAGCTCTCGAGGTACCAACTCCGGGAGGTAGTCACGAGGTAGTAGTGACCTCAGTCTATTTTCCTGGAGAGGCGGATACACTACCTCCTACAGAGCTAAAAAAGCTCATCAGCTACTGCAAACGAAGAGGAAAACAATTCATTGTTGGATGCGATGCGAACGCACATCACACGCTATGGGGCAGCACGGATACCAACATCAGGGTTGAGTACCTCCACGATTTTATAATATCTAATAATTTAGAGATACTAAATCGAGGTAATAAGCCAACCTTTATGAACACTATCAGACAAGAGGTCCTGGACCTAACACTTGCCAGTATGTTCATAAGCACAAAAATAAGCAGGTGGCACGTATCGAACGAGATTTCCATGTCCGATCACAGACATATCAGGTTCGATATAGAAGCCGCACTTAACTCAAGTCTAGAGTACCGAATCCCTAAATTAACTAACTGGGAACTCTATCGACAACATCTTAAGGCTGTAGTTAACTCTCCCGGCAGTAGCATTAGCACAACGGAGGAGTTGGACTCAGCCACTACGCAGCTACAAACGGCTGTACTGACTTCATTCGAACACAGCTGCCCTCTGAAGCAAAAGACTTGTAATCGGCAGGTACCTTGGTGGAATAGGGAACTGAGTTTGAAAAGAAAAGAAGTCAGGAAACTATTTAAAAGAGCCAAGCTCTCCGGTACCTGGGGAGAATATAAAAAGGCTCTAACGGAATATAACATAGAATTAAGAAGATCTAAAAGAAGAACCTGGCGGACCTTCTGCGATGGCATAGATCAACTGCCCGCAGCTACCAGGCTCCATAAGGTACTTTCGAAGGATCACACGAATGGTATATGCTCACTTCAAAAAGAAGATGGGAACTATACCGATAGTTGTGAGGAAACAGTCAGGCTCTTATTAGAAACTCACTTCCCCGACTCTACCAGTCCCGCTCAAGGAATAGTAGCTCCAGACCCAATTGAGGTGGGCAATTACAGGGTCTCTAACAGGGGTAAGAGCCTTGCGGGAAGAATCTTCACTCCTAACAAGGTTAGATGGGCCGTTGGTACGTTTAAACCCTATAAATCTGCTGGAGGGGACGGCATCTTTCCTGCCTTACTACAGCAAGGGGTTGAAGAAATACTTCTTCCACTACAAAACATCTTTCGAGCCAGTTATGCTCTGGGGTATATTCCCCAATGCTGGAGAGACGTCAGGGTGGTATTTATACCCAAAGCAGGAAAAAGAGCTAGCTCTCTAGCCAAATCGTTCCGACCCATTAGTCTCTCATCATTTTTACTTAAATCCATGGAAAAAATCCTAGACCTACATATTCGAAGTGAAGTTTTGATTAAATCACCACTTCATTCTAAGCAATTCGCTTATCAAACAGGCAAGTCTACCGAGACTGCCATCCACACTTTGGTTAAAGACCTCGAAAAAGCTCTAGAAGCAAAAGAGGTGGCCTTATGTGCATTTGCAGACATAGAAGGTGCTTTTGATAACACCTCCTTCGAAGCAATTAAATCAGCTGCCGAGGACAAGGGCTTCGAGCCCCCCACGGTTAACTGGATAGACTCCATGCTTAGAAGCAGGAAGATAACTACTACTCTGGGAAACTGTTCAGTCACGATCACTGCAGCTAAAGGCTGCCCACAAGGAGGAGTTCTCTCTCCACTGCTATGGTCGATCGTGATTGATGATCTCTTAGAGAAGCTGACCAGTTCGGGTTTTACCGTACAAGGCTACGCGGATGACCTAGTAGTCACGATACGGGGCAAGCATGACCAAGTCATATCCGACCTCATGCAAAAAGCCCTTTATAAAGTCCGCACGTGGTGCTTAACCAAAGGCCTCAGTGTAAACCCAAACAAAACGGTTATCGTTCCGTTCACGAGAAGATCAAAGCTTTCACTAAAGGCTCCTCTGCTCGATAACACGGAATTGATATTTTCAGAAGAAGTCAAATATCTGGGGGTCACCTTAGATAAGAAACTTTCCTGGAATTCGCATCTGTCTAGAGTGACGGAAAGAGCGATAGGATCTCTCTACACGTGCCGTCGCTTCATTGGCAGAACATGGGGTCTGAAGCCAAAAATGATGTACTGGATGTACACCACGGTTGTTAGACCCATGGTCACCTATGCGGCCCTCGCATGGTGGCCAAAAACTAATGAAAAGAAGGCTGAGGCTCTGCTTCAAAAAACACAACGGCTTGCCTGTCTAGGAATAACTGGTGCCATGAGGACCTGTCCTACAGCAGCCATGGAAGCCTTACTAAACCTTCCACCCCTACATCTGCAGGTGAAAAAGGAAGCAATCTCCAGTGCTATAAGACTGCAAAAGGAGAAACAGTTAAAACCAGGGAATCTGGTTGGTCATTTAAGTATCTTAAAACAGATACGCTTTGAGCAAATGACGACAATATCTGATATAATCACACCCAAGGTGGATTTTGTAAGACCATTCGATGTGGTTTTGGGAAACCGACAGCAATGGCGTTCCACTAAACCGTCCTTTCATCAAGGATCGATGGTGTGGTATACAGACGGTTCAAAAACGAACAGTGGAGTCGGACTGGGCGTATACGGCCCCAAATGCCATATATCAAAGGCCCTGGGCTTTACCCCTACCGTATTCCAGGCCGAGGTATTGGCCATAGAAGAATGCGCCAATACCTGCATTAAAAGAGCCATAAATGGCTCAACTATTAATATTCTCTCGGACAGTCAAGCTGCCCTCAAGGCCTTAAAGTCCTACACCATCAAGTCAGGGATAGTCTGGGAGTGTCTACAAACCCTAAAAGATTTATCAAGAGGAAACAAAGTTATCCTCATGTGGGTACCTGGACATGAGGGCCATAAAGGCAACGAAATTGCTGATGGCCTAGCGAAAAGAGGAGCGGAAACTCCCTTTTTCGGACCGGAGCCATTTTGTGGCACCTCAAAATGTTACCTGAAAGCTGCCCTAAATAACTGGGAGAACAAACAAAAATCCCTATACTGGGAAAGGCTACAAGGAATTCGTCAGGCAAAAAAGTTTATCGACACCTCTGGAGGAAAAACAAAAGAACTATTACTCCTCAAGAAAACAGAGCTCAAAATAATTACAGAACTCTTCTCAGGCCATTGCCCCTTGAGGTATCACCTTAACAAGATGGGCTTGGCTGAGACTTCATCCTGCCGCTTTTGCCAGGATGCTCATGAAACCTCGGAGCATCTGCTCTGCAACTGCGAAGCATTGACCAGGCGGAGATTACTCCATCTCGAACATGCTTTTCCTACACCTAACTACGTACGGAACCTCAATCCCAGAAGGATCCTAGACTTTATTAACAGTCTGAACCTAGTAAGGGAATAAATTCAACGGGGACTCACAATAGATCTTTTAGGTCGCGGTGATTGCGAGGCTGTGCCTACACACCCCTCTACGAATCTAATCTAATCTTGTCGCCTTGTTTTACTGCCCCCATTTTTTTGACAGCCATTATTCTTGGAAAGTCAGAATATATTTGTTTCCTGAGTGCGTTTCTTCAAGAGGGCCTATTATGTCTAAATAAACTTTGTCGAAGGGCATATGGGCAGTATTTGTTATGACCATTGTCATACGATACTCTGGGCTAGCCTTCATTTTTTGGCATTTAGAATACTTCCGAATATATTTCCTGATAGAACCAAGCATGTTTTTCCAATTCTTTATTCTTCTATAAGTTTTGATTACTCCTTGGTGACCACCAAATGTGGAGTCATGATAGTCCTTTAGAATTGTTTCGATCTCCTCAGGGTCTGAGATAGTTTCTGTTAGTTTATGCTGGGAATTTATTACGTTGTTGTTCTAAGGTAATTCGCCCTGTTCAGATGCACTGCTTTCTGATTGATTGCTATTAGTTGACCCAATTTCGACTGAACTATTTTGGGAGTTCCGTGAATATTTTTGAATTTTAGTTTCTTTATTCTGATTTACCTCTTATATATTATTTTGTGCCTCCCTTATTTGGGCTCTTGTAACAACATGGCATTGTGCTTGCCGCTTTCATGTCTGTGGAGAATTATAATCATCATCGTCTATGTCGGAATTAAGCCGGTGATGTACCTGAGCTTCGACAATGATCGAATTGGGATTTGTTTGGTTTATTTGGGCAGGTATTCTACTAAGCGCGTCTGCATTAGTGTTAAATTTTCCAGGCTTGTATTCAATTTTATAGTCAAACTCGGAGAGTTTATGGTGAAATCTGACTAGTCTTGAAGTTGGATCATTTACATTAAAAACGCCTTTCAGGGCCTTGTGGTCGGTGTAAACCGTAAAAGCTCTACCTTGTAAAAAACACCTGAAGTTTCCGGCGGCCCACAAAATAGCAAGCAACTCTTTTTCTATTGTGGAGTATCTTTGTTCCGCCTTATTCAAACTTCTACTTGCATACGCTATTGGCCTGTCTTTACATATTGCCCCTTGTGATAAAACCGCCCCCCATGCCTCATTGCTAGCATCGGTTGTTAGATTAAAAAGTTGGGAAAAATCTGGATATTTGAGTAGAGGTGGATTTATAAGGGAATTTTTAATCTCATTCAAAGAATCTTGGCACTTTTGTGTCCAATCGAATTTGACGTCTTTCCGCAATAGAATGAACTTGCGATAGTAGTTTGCCAATCCAAGAAACGATTGAGTTTGTCTGATAGTTCGTGGTGGAGGAAAATTTTGGACACAGCTTGTCTTACTGGGATCTGGACGTGCTCCTTCATTTGAGCATTTGTGTCCGAGGTATATTACTTCTCTGCGAAGGAACTGACACTTTTCGGGTTGTAATTTAAGATTATCGGCTCGAAGTCTGTCGAATACTTTAGCCAGTTTCTCGTAATGATCTTGTAATTTTTTCCATATATTACAATATCATCGAGTTAGACAAAGCATTCTAATCCTTGGAAACCCGTTAGAATATAATTCATCAGGCGCTGAAAAGTTGCAGGTGCGCCTTTCAGGCAAAATGGCATTCTCTTAAATTCATAATGCCCGTAAGCGGTACTAAACGCAGCTTTTGGTCTATCCCTTTGGTCAACCAGTACTTGGTGATATCCGCTTGCAAGGTCAAGTGTAGTAAAATAACGCGAATGCCAAAGCTGATCCAGTATATCTTCTATCCTGGGTAATGGAAAGGCATCCCCTATAGATTTTTCGTTGACTTTACGAAAATCAACTACTACTCGCCAACGTTTTTTGCCGTCAGGCCCAGCTTTCTTGGGGACTACCAGCAATGGAGAATTCCACGGGCTTTTACTTAAATGGATTATGTCGTTGTCCAACATTTCCTTAATTTGCTCATTTATTACTGCCCGGTGTGTTTCTGGAAGTCTATACATCTTTTGGTTTATGGGCGGCTGATTGTGTAATATGGGGATGGTATGTTTATGGTATTAGTGCACGTGAGCTAATCTCCCTTTAAATAAAAAATGTCATTATACTTATAGGATAATTTAAGAATTGATTTTTCTTCTTCGTGATTTAAATTTTCATCCAAGAGTAATTCTTGACGTGAAGCCACAAGCCTGTCTGGGTTACAACTTTTAATATGGTTTACGTTTCTTGAATATGGATTGCAATTAAATTTGAATTTGTCGTTTTTGACGTTGGATGTGCTTTTGTTTTGTACACGAAGAAAATATGAGTTGGAAGTAATTTTTAATTTGCCTTTTTTTACATTGTGTGTGCTTTTGTTTTGTGCACGTAAGAAAGGTGGATCACCTTTTTTATGAGTACCTTGGGTATTTAAGTCGTCCAAAGGTAAATGGAGATACTGTTCGTTATAGCAATTACTTGGAACTAAAGTAAACGTTAATTTCCTTAGGAAGACTGATTCCGTGTTTACATTTAGAATGGATAACGGTATGAAGCTTTTATGAGGACTAGCTAGGCAATTTGCGACAAATACTCCTTCTTGGATCTCCTGAGGCAAACAGATCATTTCTTGGTCTATTTGTAACGGTATGCTCAGTACCATTTGAGATCGAGGGGGTATTCTACTGGATCGCTGAAGTACTACTTCATATTGCCTACTTTCATCTTCTTTTGAGGTGTTCAGAGTTTCTTCCATTGGAGGTAAGGCATTTTTGTTATTTGGTGTCACTTGGTATTTCCTCTCCATTTTCTAGGGATGTTTCGAGAGGTACCGTGAATTCAATGGGGTTGGTTTCCGTGCGAGGGAACCGGAGTAATTTATTAGGCCCTTGGATATTACAATTTTTTGCAAGAAAGTCATTGCCTAACAGCCCATCGTGGGAGATTTAAGTAATGTCTTCTACTACCTGGAGTTTGCATGGGACACTGTGGCTTAATAAAAAGTTGCCTTGGCAGTTTCCCAATGTTTCCCCTTCTCCAAATGGAGTTTTCAAAGTCACCTTTTGGCTTCGTTCTATATATTCTGGGTTATCTAGTGCTTCCTTTTTTATGATGCTTACTTCAGATCAAGTGTCTACTATCAGCCGAACGGCTGTGTTTTTGCCTATGTCCAGTGGTAAGTCTACCACTGGTACATTTTCTCTATTTGATTGTTGTTTTGTTTGCGAGAACCCTAAAGTAATTTGCGCAGTTTTATTTAATGTCGAGCGGGGGTTTATCGGTCGACAGTATGCCGTATCCCGAATGTGTGGCCTCCCATCGTTGTTTCTGCTGATATGTGGACACCGTACGACTTCTTTTCCAACAGAAGTCGCACATATTATGTATGTGATTAAATCTTTGTTCCCTATTTGTAGAGCCCCACCGAGCATTGTTTTTAGTGTTTGCGTGTTCGGGTGGCGCCTTAATGTTCTGTTTACAAGATTGGGCATCATGTGCCTTCACTCTGCAGTTAGTACAATAAGAATTATTCTTACGCTTTAGGCACTCGTCATACGTGTGCCCTTTATAATTGCAGTAGCTGCAGGTGATCTTGTTTAACAGCAATTTGTGTTTATCGTTTTTTTTTCTGCCTGCTCGTAAAAAGATTTCCTGTTTGGAGGTGGACTTCCTAACGATTTCCTTGTTATGCTTGTTTGAGGAGAGCGCCAATATGTTTTTATGTTATGTCTTCCGAACTCATTTGTGTAAGGGTAAGAAGACAAATTTACATTCTCGGGTATGGGATAACCATAGGTATTAGTTAAATTTGGGATATTGGGTCTTAGAAAATGGTCCACTTGGAAAGAGTTTGTTGGGTTAGTGATATAATTTGCTGGTTGTGGAATGAAAAAGAGTTCCTGTTGCAACCTTTCCGTATCTAATGCCTTTTGGATGAGATATTGTAAAGAACTTTCATTCAATGTGAGTAAATAGGCGCTTGCTATACGCGTCAATTTACACCCTAGTTACATCACGTGACATCATTAGCATCCCTCGTTTGGCGTTATCTGTAAATTACCCTGAAATTCAAAACATTTTCATCTCACTAGCATTAAAATCCTAAAACATGCATCGCACTAGCATGAAACCAATAAATTTCTTTTCTAAATTATCTTCATGCAGTTCATTTATGCCTTGGTTACTTTTTCTCACAAAATTTCTCCAAAGCAAATGTTAGTATCTCGGATTTCACCTTCTAAATTATTTACGCCAACGTAAACAATTTCCTCGCGATGAGTTTAAAGTACTTGAACGCATATGAATTATGCGATTTTAAAATATTTTTGTCACGAAAACCAATAATACCGACGCAAGCGATTTACGTTTTTTGTGATGAGTTCAAAGTACTTGAACTCATACGATTTAATCACTTTTCCCCTTAAATCGATTCTTGCTGAGAATAGCATCTTTTTCACTTATCGAAGAAATTGATTGGCCGATAGATTTTTACTTTGAATTTTTTCAATAAATCGGTGGAGGGAGAACCTAAATAAATTCAGTTGATGTTGCTAGGAACAAGCAGAGTTTTCTTAACTTTTGAAGTGATCTGAAGAGTCCCCCTACCAGAGGTAAGGCCTTCAGATCTCTAGAAAAAGAAAATCTACATGTCAAATAAAAATTTATTGTAAGTGTACAAAGTTTTTTAATAAAATTTCATACACAGTGTGCAAAAGTTATCCAGTGTTTAAATAAATAAAATTGGGACTGGTGATCTTCTCTGTATAAGAAAGCACTCCCCAGTCCTTGGGTATCTCATAAAAACCCAGAACATTTTGGTGGCAGCGGTTGAGGATCTCTATTAAAATACGATCCCAGCTACTCAAATTAAGGTAACCTAAGCCAGGCGCTCAGAGGTTATCCAACGTTGTCTAAGACAATACAATCTCAAGACAGGCTCTAGAGATTGTGCAAAAAATTTTGAGTAAAAAGAACTCAGTAAACAACCTAAAAGGAAACGATCATCAATGGACCCCAGGAGGAAGCTCGCCAAATTGAGGAGCAGCTAAAAGAATTTCACAAACCAGCTGGAGAGGACGACGAAACAAAAGATTTCACGGAGTTCATCACATTAAAAAAACGACTGGAAGAACTTAAAATGTAAGGTGTTTGTTTGTATTGCATGTTTTTCAAATATATTTAGTATATCTACACATTAAATTTGCTTAAACTTGTGTAGATGCAAAAAATATATACATATATATAATTAAGTGTGCAGAATTCAATCTATCAGAAAATTTAAGAAAGATTGCGGAAATTTTAAGTGAATTTGTTTAAGAAAAAGTGTAATGATTGCGTACTATCTTTTGTGAGTCCCAAGAGTGTACTTACTCGAGTTGTTGTTGTCTAAATAAGTGAGTGGCTTTTTTTTTTCTTTTTACAATTCATCAAGTGATTCGGTCTTAAAGTAAAATTCCATTGTTGTCTATCCAATTGTCTCAAAAAGAATAAAGAACGGCACCATACGAACCCGACGGAATAGTTACACTAACCGGCAGCCTGCCTTTGCTAACGCGAAACGCAAAAGGCGAAGCTTTAGTTATCCTCCGGCTACTCAGGCCCCCCAATTAAAAATGGCTGAAATAAAAATTTCTCTTTCCGATGCCCGGAATATGATACCGGATTTCGATGGCAGCCCCAATGAATTAGATCGATTCATTAATTGCTGCAAGATTCTCTTTGACACCACAGAGGGGGAAGCTGATAAAAAGCTTTTTCTTAGTGTCGTGAAAACCAGAATAAACGGTCCTGCATACGAAGCATTGAAGCATCGAGATTTTAAAGATTGGGTAACTCTAAGGGAATTCCTTGAGGACCAATTCTTTGATAGACGCCCAAGAGTAACGGTTCAGGCCGAGCTCCTGCGTCTCAAACAAAACTCCAGGGAAAGCATCGATGAATTCACACAAATGTTAAGTAAACTTTTGTGTGAACTAAATAACGTCACATCCCAGAACGTAACCGACGCGGTAGCAAAAAAGTTTTTATTAGAAGAGAATGAATTAAATGATATCAAGACCTTCGAAGACGGCCTGCGAAGTGAACAGTTACGTGTAATTGTTAAGTCCAAAGGCGAGACAACTTTACGTAAACTCGTCCTTTATGCTTCAGAGCATGCAATACGTCTCGCAAATTTTGCAAAGCCCAGTGAAACAAACAAGTCAATTCCAACTTGCGATATTTGTGGTAAAAGAGGCCACACGAAGAACACCTGTTTCCGTAACAAGGTCATCCCATCATTTCACCCTACTGGTCCTCACATAAAGAGGGAAGTTCATCGATTGAACTGCAGTTATTGCAAAAAACCTAATCACCATAGGAGTGAATGTAGAACTCGGATTCAAGACGAAAGAAACAGAAACCAAGAGATATATAGATCTAATAATAATAATCAATCACAAATATTTCCCGCTTCTCGGAATATACATCCGACTCCAGCTAGGCAGGTCAGATGGAATATGTTAATGGATTATGGATCGGAAAACTATCAACCGCGGATGGAGGGCACCGGCGACTCCACCCGTGTAACAAAAGCCGTGATACACCAAAACTCAGAACACTGATTCGAGTTCCAATAATAATTTCGAGAAATGCAATTCTCATTACAACTCATTACAACTCAAGAAAAAAATACTCCACACTTCTAATAGACACTGGAGCTGAGGTCAGTCTTTATAAACTCAAATTGGTGACAGACTCTACCCCAATATATCAAGACCTCAAGTGCGAAATTACTACTCTTTCCGGGAATAGCCTTAATTCAGTAGGAATTTCATACTGCAATTTAAAAATGCAAAATAATTCTATACAGCACCCATTTCATCTCATTAAGGAAGACATTTTAATCCCCTACGATGGATTACTAGGAAACGATTTTCTAACGCGACACAGATGTGTAAAAAGTTACGAAGAAAGCTACTTGGAGCTCAGTATAATCAACGAAACACACAACGGGTGTACTCAGACTGGCAAATTACAACCAGCAAAAATAGCCTCAGAAGGCAAAACAAATTTAAAATTCTCGGAAATTCGAAATTCGGAATGTAAAAATTCAAACGAAAATTTCACTACGCATACAAATGCTGACATTTTGGTTAATACAGACCCTTTTAAGCCCGAATCGGACTCGAGGAAATTACGTTCGGTAAATAGGAATCCAAAGAGAACAGACATCTCAAACCAAATGGTGGATTCCGTTGCCTATGTGAACTGTAATTTACAACCTATGTCCAAGACCCAAAGAATAGAAACCGAGGATACTACAAGTGGTTTAAACATATCTCTTCCACCAAGATCCCAAAAGGTTGTAGAAATCCCTTTAGAAAAACAAACAAATTTATTTATTTAGGTTGTAGAAATCCCTTTAGAAAAACAAACAAATTTATTTTGTGTGCACAAAGAAATTAAACCCGGAGTATATTTGGGTAATGTTCTAACCAAGCCAAGAAATGGGAAAGTACGAATTCTATTATTAAATTTAAATGAAAATGAAATCACTCTCCCTTCGAGTGAAGTAAATCCTGAGTGGGAAGATCCACAGGATTATGATTTACTCCCAATAGGCCCTGATAATACTATCGGCCTTGACCGCCTCAAGAAACTAGAGGAAATTATTCATTTAAATCACTGTAATAAGGAAGAAAGGCTATCCGTTCTAGATATATGCCGTCGTTACAATGAAATATTCTTCCTACCAGGAGACAAACTCTCTTGTACTGAGGTTACTTCACACAAGATACCAACGTTATCTGATAAACCTCCTCTATACATAAAGCCATATAGACTTCCGGAGTCACAGAGGCAGGAAATAAACCGCCAAATAGACCAGATGCTGGAAGAAGAAATAATAAGCCCCAGGAAAAGCCCCTGGAATTCCCCGCTCCTCCTAGTTCCCAAAGAATCAGATAGTGAAGGGAACAAGAAATGGAGAGTCGTAGTGGATTTCCGAAGGCTTAATGATATAACAATGGGAGATGCTTACCCTCTGCCCAACATAACTGATATATTGGACCAACTCGGAAGATCCAAATATTTCAGTACGTTAGATTTAGCCAATGGGCTCCATCAAATACCCATGGACGAAGAAAGTAAGGAAAAAACGGCATTCAGCACCCCATACGGGCACTATCAATATAACAGAATGCCTTTTGGATTGAAAGGAGCTCCAGCCACCTTCCAAAGGCTTATGAACTCTGTACTTACGGGACTGCAGGGATTACACTGCTTCGTGTATCTTGACGACATAGTCATTTACGGATACAACTTGAGGGATCATAATAAAAAACTAACTGAAGTTTTCGAAAGACTTCGAGAAAGTAACCTCAAGCTGCAGCCCGAGAAATGTCATTTTCTCCAAAGAGAAATCGCTTACTTGGGACATGTCGTTTGCTCAGATGGCATACATCCTGATCCATCAAAGATCGAAGCCGTAAAAACATATCCTACCCCAAAGAAAGCAAAAGATATCAAAGCATTTCTGGGCTTCGTAGGCTACTATAGGCGATTTATCTCTAACTTTGCAAAAATTGCACAGCCTCTCACTAAGCTACTAAAAAGGATACTCCCTTCAAATGGGACTCCTTCTGCGAGGAATCCTTCAAAATATTAAAGAAAAATCTCATAACCGCTCCAATCCTCGCATATCCGCAGTTCGATAAAAAATTTTTTATCACCACCGATGCAAGCGATATAGCTTTAGGAGCCGTCCTGTCGCAGCAAGTAATAGATGGAGAACATCCTATATGTTATGCAAGTAGGACCCTAAACCCCGCTGAAACTCGGTACTCTACCATAGAAAAGGAACTGCTCGCCATCGTGTACGCTGTAGAGCAGTTCAGATCTTATGTATATGGCAGAACGTTTACCATTCTAACCGATCACAAGCCCTTAGTCTGGCTAATGAACCTAAAGGACTGCTCCTCCCGACTTATACGCTGGAGGATACGGCTAGAGGAGTACGATTACGAAATTTCTTATAAGGCAGGAAAGCTCAACAGAAATGCCGATGCACTGAGCCGAATTATACCGGAAAACAAACGAGAGAGAAATTCAAAATAAAGTAGTAAATATGTTGACCAGACAACAAGCAAAGTCTGCAAAGAATGACGAAAGTGACACCGATCTCGATGAATGGTTCAATAATTACTTAACGTCAATTCACTCTGAGGAAGATGCCCCCATAATAGTGAACACAAGCCATTTAACGGATGTTAAAAATGTCAAATACAAATTTTATCTTCTATCAGACAACGATCAGAAAGAGATATTTTCTCTTAAGAAGGAAATTCCCCAGTTGGAAAAAAGATTGAAAGAGAAAACTTTTATAATAGAACCAACGAAGAAGTGCACATATGTATTAGCGCTAATTAAACTACCTCTCAAGACGAAATCTGATTCAACGACACTTCTAAAAGCCTGCAGAAAAATACAGGATTTTCATACCCAACAAAAATTTAAGGAAATGCACTTATATATTTCACACACAGAATCAAACACCCTTTCTGAGATAAAAACTGTACTTAGGCATACATTTCAAACAGTCAAATCTGATTCAACGACACTTCTAAAAGCCTGCAGAAAAATACAGGATTTTCATACCCAACAAAAATTTAAGGAAATGCACTTATATATTTCACACACAGAATCAAACACCCTTTCTGAGATAAAAACTGTACTTAGGCATACATTTCAAACAGTCAACATAACAATATATCTATCCGAGGTATTAACTCTGACAAACCCGAAAGATATTACGGATGTCCTAAAAACTTATCATGAGTCCCCTTTTGTGGACACCAGGGAATAGAAAGGACCATAAAACGGATTCGGAAATCCTATAACTGGGCAAGCTTGCGAAGGGACGTTGAAGAATTCATAAAAAAATGCCCCTCATGCCAGACCAATAAGATCCCTATGGAAATAACGACAACCAGTTCAAGGCCATTCGAAAAAATTTTTCTGGACATAGTTGGTCCTCTTCCTATTAGTCATAATGGAAACAAATATTTGCTCACCTTCCAAGACGATCTTACCAAGTATTCTGATGCCATCCCTTTGGCAAGTATAGAAGCACGAGTCGTCGCAGAAGCCTACATTACAAAAATAATCTGCCGACATGGTGTGCCAGACTCTATCTTAACAGATCAAGGTTCGAATTTCATGAGCGAGATGTTTTCAGAAGTATGTAAATTATTGAAGATCAAAAAACTTCAAACTACACCTTATCACCCCCAAAGCAACGGAGCTCTAGAACGGTCTCACAGAACCCTCGCTGAATATTTGCGACACTACGTCAACAGAGACGTATCAACTTGGGATTCTTGGATACCCTATTCTATGTTCGTATATAATACGACACCACATTCAAGTACCAACTACAGCCCACACGAGCTTCTCTATGGTTTCGCAGCTAGCATTCCATCACCACTGAAGTCCGAACCAGAAACCTGGTATAATTATGAGAACTATGCAAATGAGTTAAAGGCCCGGCTACAGCACGGCTACAGGATAGCTAAAGAAACTCTTCTCAGTCAAAAGGAAAAGAGCAAATCCAATTATGACAAATATTCAAAACCAAAAACTTTCAGTATCGGAGAAAAAGTGCTCTTAAAAAACTACGCTCGTAAGAACAAATTCGATCCTCTTTGGTCCGGCCCTTACGAGATAATACAAATAAATTCTAGTGAAAACACGACAATCAAAGTTAAAAATAAAAATAAAACAGTGCATAACAACAATCTTAAGGCATTTATTGACTGAATAAACAAAGAAAAACATATTGCAGGTCAATAATATTCATCCTCCTCACCATTATTGGGAGCGTATCCATGGTATGTGCAGAAGACCCCGTGACAATTACGAAGCTTAACACTAACTCCGGCATCTACTTCGAAGAAGTGGGAGACGTTGGGCTATACAGCTATGAATGGAAAGCCATTGTCTACTTCGATTTAAAAAACTTGCTGTATGAAACCACACTTCTACAGAAATATGCGTCACATATTTCCACACTTTGTGATAATATAGGCTCACAGGTGGAAGAGCTAAGATACTGTCAAGGAGTAGCACAAGTTATTAATACAACAATGTCTGATATTGGGCTCAGGGAACAATTGCTAAAACCAGGTAACACACGAACAAAAGAGGGCTATTTAACGCTATAGGAGTGTAAGCAAAACCTTATTTGGAACATTAGATGAGAACGATGCAAAGTATTATGAGGAAAAGATAAATAATTTAACTTATAACAATAATTACCTATTAGACCTTATCAAAAACCAAACCCTTATTTTGGAAAGCACAACAAACGTCTTTAATAAAACTCGATTTAACATCAAAAACCAGGTCGATCACATCGAGGAAAAACTAAAAAGGTTTAGGGACACCCTAGTTACATTCAATAAAGAGGTTGACACACATAGGGTAGTAATCGAATGGGAGACTTTAGTCTCTCATGTCACTCTCGTTCTAATGCGTCACCAATACACACTTAACCACCTCGTGGACCTATTAATAGACGTTATACACGGCAAACTGCATCCTTCCATAATTACACCTACCCAAATCAAACAGTTGCTCCTTGATATACAAGACAATTTACCTCCAAACACTATTTTGCCGATTTCCCAAACTGAAAATCAAATTGTACAACTTTACCAAATTAGCCATGTCAGTACAGCAACTATAAATAATGAAATTATTTTTGAAATTAAAATACCACTCCCATCTACTACTAGCTACCAACTATTTAAAGTCATACCATTGCCAATTCCCAATACAAAACAACATATATTTAATTATATCCAACCATCAGTAGAGTATCTGCTCATTGATCTTAGCCGTGAACACTATTACCCTCTCAACAAACTCGATTTGAGTAATTGTGTGACCAATAATCTTGCTTACTATCTTTGCCGTATAATACACCCTATATTTAACTCACGCTCAACCCAAAGTTTGTGCGAAGTAAAACTTCTTCAACTAAAATACCTCAAGATTGCGATATTCGCAGTTTGCCCGCGACAAACTATTGGATACAGTTATCACAACCGAACCATTGGCTTTTTGTTCTCAACGCACAAAACACCCTCGATGCCATATGCGGAAATAGAGTCACTCCAATGCATATCAACGGAAGCGGTATATTAAAGATAACGCCATGTTGTTATATTAGGTCTAAAGAATTAACTCTTGAATCACACAATACCCAGACATCTCGTACAAATATCTTCTACCTACCCTCTATAAATATTTCGCAAAATATATCGGTCATCCCTGACCCAAATCAACATCTCATATCAAATGAATATCCAACACAAGTGCTGAAATACCATAATGACAATGACCTCAAAGCAATAAGCGAAGCTCTCGCAAAACAAAAGCAATATGAGAACCAGGGATTCCCCATGCCCACAAAACATGACGTACATCAATACACGATAAGCTACATTACCGTGGCAGCAATTATTGCCCTTACAATTATGATATTATGGAAGAAACTAACGTGCAATTGTCTAAATAAAACAAAAAACTCACTAGATATGAAACCTGAACCTTTTCCCGGCTCTAGCGAACCACTTAAATTAACATTGGAAAGAAAAACGAGTAAGAGCACTGGGACAGATAAGCCGTAATGTAAACAACGTTACACATATATATATATTTATATTATTAAATTTACGTACATATCCATTTGAAATAGAAAAAAAAAAACAAAAAAAAAAAGGGTAGAAGAAAGCCCGATTTTTCATACATATATATTCATATTATCATACTTACATACATTTATATATCATAGCGGTAATTTTCGATTTAATTAAATGGTATTAGAAGAAAAAAAAAAACAACTGAAAATTTTTTACGTAAACCTTATTATCATTATAGCATAATTTTTCATTTGTTGATTCAATTTACTATAATTAGTTTAAAATATAAATATATTATTAGTCATTTCAATACTTACTCTTATAAAAAAAAAACAATGTACAATAGAATAGAATACATCAGCTGAATTTTGCGGATTCTTCCTCTAATCCGTAATACAAGTACATTCATTTAATTTTATTCCTTTTATTCTTGGCAACGAAAGTTCATTCACAGAATGCAACTTTCTTTTCTAAGGGGGATGGTGTTGTAAGCGCTCGCTATACGCGTCACCTTACACCCTAGTTACTTCACGTGACATCATTAGCATCCCTCGTTTGGCCTTATCTGTAAATTACCCTGAAATTCAAAACATTTTCATCTCACTAGCATTAAAATCCTAAAACATGCATCGCACTAGCATGAAACCAATAAATTTCTTTCCTAAATTATCTTCATGCAGTTCATTTATGCCTTGGTTACTTTTTCTCACAAAATTTCTTCAAAGCAAATGTTAGTATCTCGGATTTGACCTTCTAAATTATTGACACCAACGTAAACAATTTCCTCGCGATGAGTTTAAAGTACTTGAACGCATATGAATTATGCGATTTTAAAATATTTTTGTCACGAAAACCAATAATGCCGACGCAAGCGATTTACGTTTTTTGTGATGAGCTCAAAGTACTTGAACTCATACGATTTAATCACTTTTCCCCTTAAATCGATTCCTGCTGAGAATAGCATCTTTTTCACTTATCGAAGAAATTGATTGGCCGATAGATTTTTACTTTGAATTTTTTCAATAAATCGGTGGAGGGAGAACCTAAATAAATTCAGTTGATGTTGCTAGGAACAAGCAGAGTTTTCTTAACTTTTGAAGTGATCTGAAGAGTCCCCCTACCAGAGGTAAGGCCTTCAGATCTCTAGAAAAAGAAAATCTACATGTCAAATAAAAATTTATTGTAAGTGTACAAAGTTTTTTAATAAAATTTCATACACAGTGTACAAAAGTTATCCAGTGTTTAAATAAATAAAATTGGGACTGGTGATCTTCTCTGTATAAGAAAGCACTCTCCAGTCCTTGGGTATCTCATAAAAACCCAGAACATTTTGGTGGCAGCGGTTGAGGATCTCTATTAAAATACGATCCCAGCTACTCAAATTAAGGTAACCTAAGCCAGGCGCTCAGAGGTTATCCAACGTTGTCTAAGACAACCCAATCTCAAGACAGGCTCTAGAGATTGTGCAAAAAATTTTGAGTAAAAAGAACTCAGTAAACAACCTAAAAGGAAACGATCATCAATGGACCCCAGGAGGAAGCTCGCCAAATTGAGGAGCAGCTAAAAGAATTTCACAAACCAGCTGGAGAGGACGACGAAACAAAAGATTTCACGGAGTTCATCACATTAAAAAAACGACTGGAAGAACTTAAAATGTAAGGTGTTTGTTTGTATTGCATGTTTTTCAAATATATTTAGTATATCTACACATTAAATTTGCTTAAACTTGTGTAGATGCAAAAAATATATACATATATATAATTAAGTGTGCAGAATTCAATCTATCAGAAAATTTAAGAAAGATTGCGGAAATTTTAAGTGAATTTGTTTAAGAAAAAGTGTAATGATTGCGTACTATCTTTTGTGAGTCCCAAGAGTGTACTTACTCGAGTTGTTGTTGTCTAAATAAGTGAGTGGCTTTTTTTTTTCTTTTTACAATTCATCAAGTGATTCGGTCTTAAAGTAAAATTCCATTGTTGTCTATCCAATTGTCTTAAAAAGAATAAAGAACGGCACCATACGAACCCGACGGAATAGTTACACTAACCGGCAGCCTGCCTTTGCTAACGCGAAACGCAAACGGCGAAGCTTTAGTTATCCTCCGGCTACTCAGGCCCCCCAATTAAAAATGGCTGAAATAAAAATTTCTCTTTCCGATGCCCGGAATATGATACCGGATTTCGATGGCAGCCCCAATGAATTAGATCGATTCATTAATTGCTGCAAGATTCTCTTTGACACCACAGAGGGGGAAGCTGATAAAAAGCTTTTTCTTAGTGTCGTGAAAACCAGAATAAACGGTCCTGCATACGAAGCATTGAAGCATCGAGATTTTAAAGATTGGGTAACTCTAAGGGAATTCCTTGAGGACCAATTCTTTGATAGACGCCCAAGAGTAACGGTTCAGGCCGAGCTCCTGCGTCTCAAACAAAACTCCAGGGAAAGCATCGATGAATTCACACAAATGTTAAGTAAACTTTTGTGTGAACTAAATAACGTCACATCCCAGAACGTAACCGACGCGGTAGCAAAAAAGTTTTTATTAGAAGAGAATGAGTTAAATGATATCAAGACCTTCGAAGACGGCCTGCGAAGTGAACAGTTACGTGTAATTGTTAAGTCCAAAGGCGAGACAACTTTACGTAAACTCGTCCTTTATGCTTCAGAGCATGCAATACGTCTCGCAAATTTTGCAAAGCCCAGTGAAACAAACAAGTCAATTCCAACTTGCGATATTTGTGGTAAAAGAGGCCACACGAAGAACACCTGTTTCCGTAACAAGGTCATCCCATCATTTCACCCTACTGGTCCTCACATAAAGAGGGAAGTTCATCGATTGAACTGCAGTTATTGCAAAAAACCTAATCACCATAGGAGTGAATGTAGAACTCGCATTCAAGACGAAAGAAACAGAAACCAAGAGATATATAGATCTAATAATAATAATCAATCACAAATATTTCCCGCTTCTCGGAATATACATCCGACTCCAGCTAGGCAGGTCAGATGGAATATGTTAATGGATTATGGATCGGAAAACGATCAACCGCGGATGGAGGGCACCGGCGACTCCACCCGTGTAACAAAAGCCGTGATACACCAAAACTCAGAACACTGATTCGAGTTCCAATAATAATTTCGAGAAATGCAATTCTCATTACATTGCCCTTATCAAACTCAAGAAAAAAATACTCCACACTTCTAATAGACACTGGAGCTGAGGTCAGTCTTTATAAACTCAAATTGGTGACAGACTCTACCCCAATATATCAAGACCTCAAGTGCGAAATTACTACTCTTTCCGGGAATAGCCTTAATTCAGTAGGAATTTCATACTGCAATTTAAAAATGCAAAATAATTCTATACAGCACCCATTTCATCTCATTAAGGAAGACATTTTAATCCCCTACGATGGATTACTAGGAAACGATTTTCTAACGCGACACAGATGTGTAAAAAGTTACGAAGAAAGCTACTTGGAGCTCAGTATAATCAACGAAACACACAACGGGTGTACTCAGACTGGCAAATTACAACCAGCAAAAATAGCCTCAGAAGGCAAAACAAATTTAAAATTCTCGGAAATTCGAAATTCGGAATGTAAAAATTCAAACGAAAATTTCACTACGCATACAAATGCTGACATTTTGGTTAATACAGACCCTTTTAAGCCCGAATCGGACTCGAGGAAATTACGTTCGGTAAATAGGAATCCAAAGAGAACAGACATCTCAAACCAAATGGTGGATTCCGTTGCCTATGTGAACTGTAATTTACAACCTATGTCCAAGACCCAAAGAATAGAAACCGAGGATACTACAAGTGGTTTAAACATATCTCTTCCACCAAGATCCCAAAAGGTTGTAGAAATCCCTTTAGAAAAACAAACAAATTTATTTATTTAGGTTGTAGAAATCCCTTTAGAAAAACAAACAAATTTATTTTGTGTGCACAAAGAAATTAAACCCGGAGTATATTTGGGTAATGTTCTAACCAAGCCAAGAAATGGGAAAGTACGAATCCTATTATTAAATTTAAATGAAAATGAAATCACTCTCCCTTCGAGCGAAGTAAATCCTGAGTGGGAAGATCCACAGGATTATGATTTACTCCCAATAGGCCCTGATAATACTATCGGCCATGACCGCCTCAAGAAACTAGAGGAAATTATTCATTTAAATCACTGTAATAAGGAAGAAATGCTATCCGTTCTAGATTTATGCCGTCGTTACAATGAAATATTCTTCCTACCAGGAGACAAACTCTCTTGTACTGAGGTTACTTCACACAAGATACCAACGTTATCTGATAAACCTCCTATATACATAAAGCCATATAGACTTCCGGAGTCACAGAGGCAGGAAATAAACCGCCAAATTGACCAGATGCTGGAAGAAGAAATAATAAGCCCCAGGAAAAGCCCCTGGAATTCCCCGCTCCTCCTAGTTCCCAAAAAATCAGATAGTGAAGGGAACAAGAAATGGAGAGTCGTAGTGGATTTCCGAAGGCTTAATGATATAACAATGGGAGATGCTTACCCTCTGCCCAACATAACTGATATATTGGACCAACTCGGAAGATCCAAATATTTCAGTACGTTAGATTTAGCCAATGGGCTCCATCAAATACCCATGGACGAAGAAAGTAAGGAAAAAACGGCATTCAGCACCCCATACGGGCACTATCAATATAACAGAATGCCTTTTGGATTGAAAGGAGCTCCAGCCACCTTCCAAAGGCTTATGAACTCTGTACTTACGGGACTGCAGGGATTACACTGCTTCGTGTATCTTGACGACATAGTCATTTACGGATACAACTTGAGGGATCATAATAAAAAACTAACTGAAGTTTTCGAAAGACTTCGAGAAAGTAACCTCAAGCTGCAGCCCGAGAAATGTCATTTTCTCCAAAGAGAAATCGCTTACTTGGGACATGTCGTTTGCTCAGATGGCATACATCCTGATCCATCAAAGATCGAAGCCGTAAAAACATATCCTACCCCAAAGAAAGCAAAAGATATCAAAGCATTTCTGGGCTTCGTAGGCTACTATAGGCGATTTATCTCTAACTTTGCAAAAATTGCACAGCCTCTCACTAAGCTACTAAAAAGGATACTCCCTTCAAATGGGACTCCTTCTGCGAGGAATCCTTCAAAATATTAAAGAAAAATCTCATAACCGCTCCAATCCTCGCATATCCGCAGTTCGATAAAAAATTTTTTATCACCACCGATGCAAGCGATATAGCTTTAGGAGCCGTCCTGTCGCAGCAAGTAATAGATGGAGAACATCCTATATGTTATGCAAGTAGGACCCTAAACCCCGCTGAAACTCGGTACTCTACCATAGAAAAGGAACTGCTCGCCATCGTGTACGCTGTAGAGCAGTTCAGATCTTATGTATATGGCAGAACGTTTACCATTCTAACCGATCACAAGCCCTTAGTCTGGCTAATGAACCTAAAGGACTGCTCCTCCCGACTTATACGCTGGAGGATACGGCTAGAGGAGTACGATTACGAAATTTCTTATAAGGCAGGAAAGCTCAACAGAAATGCCGATGCACTGAGCCGAATTATACCGGAAAACGAGAGAGAAATTCAAAATAAAGTAGTAAATATGTTGACCAGACAACAAGCAAAGTCTGCAAAGAATGACGAAAGTGACACCGATCTCGATGAATGGTTCAATAATTACTTAACGTCAATTCACTCTGAGGAAGATGCCCCCATAATAGTGAACACAAGCCATTTAACGGATGTTAAAAATGTCAAATACAAATTTTATCTTCTATCAGACAACGATCAGAAAGAGATATTGTCTCTTAAGAAGGAAATTCCCCAGTTGGAAAAAAGATTGAAAGAGAAAACTTTTATAATAGAACCAACGAAGAAGTGCACATATGTATTAGCGCTAATTAAACTACCTCTCAAGACGAAATCTGATTCAACGACACTTCTAAAAGCCTGCAGAAAAATACAGGATTTTCATACCCAACAAAAATTTAAGGAAATGCACTTATATATTTCACACACAGAATCAAACACCCTTTCTGAGATAAAAACTGTACTTAGGCATACATTTCAAACAGTCAAATCTGATTCAACGACACTTCTAAAAGCCTGCAGAAAAATACAGGATTTTCATACCCAACAAAAATTTAAGGAAATGCACTTATATATTTCACACACAGAATCAAACACCCTTTCTGAGATAAAAACTGTACTTAGGCATACATTTCAAACAGTCAACATAACAATATATCTATCCGAGGTATTAACTCTGACAAACCCGAAAGATATTACGGATGTCCTAAAAACTTATCATGAGTCCCCTTTTGGTGGACACCAGGGAATAGAAAGGACCATAAAACGGATTCGGAAATCCTATAACTGGGCAAGCTTGCGAAGGGACGTTGAAGAATTCATAAAAAAATGCCCCTCATGCCAGACCAATAAGATCCCTATGGAAATAACGACAACCAGTTCAAGGCCATTCGAAAAAAATTTTCTGGACATAGTTGGTCCTCTTCCTATTAGTCATAATGGAAACAAATATTTGCTCACCTTCCAAGACGATCTTACCAAGTATTCTGATGCCATCCCTTTGGCAAGTATAGAAGCACGAGTCGTCGCAGAAGCCTACATTACAAAAATAATCTGCCGACATGGTGTGCCAGACTCTATCTTAACAGATCAAGGTTCGAATTTCATGAGCGAGATGTTTTCAGAAGTATGTAAATTATTGAAGATCAAAAAACTTCAAACTACACCTTATCACCCCCAAAGCAACGGAGCTCTGGAACGGTCTCACAGAACCCTCGCTGAATATTTGCGACACTACGTCAACAGAGACGTATCAACTTGGGATTCTTGGATACCCTATTCTATGTTCGTATATAATACGACACCACATTCAAGTACCAACTACAGCCCACACGAGCTTCTCTATGGTTTCGCAGCTAGCATTCCATCACCACTGAAGTCCGAACCAGAAACCTGGTATAATTATGAGAACTATGCAAATGAGTTAAAGGCCC
Source organism: Dioctria rufipes (assembly GCA_963924295.1). Classification (NCBI taxonomy): domain Eukaryota; kingdom Metazoa; phylum Arthropoda; class Insecta; order Diptera; family Asilidae; genus Dioctria; species Dioctria rufipes. Next base: position 179,833,317 of record OZ002740.1, read on the forward strand.
GGCTACAGCACGGCTACAGGATAGCTAAAGAAACTCTTCTCAGTCAAAAGGAAAAGAGCAAATCCAATTATGACAAATATTCAAAACCAAAAACTTTCAGTATCGGAGAAAAAGTGCTCTTAAAAAACTACGCTCGTAAGAACAAATTCGATCCTCTTTGGTCCGGCCCTTACGAGATAATACAAATAAATTCTAGTGAAAACACGACAATCAAAGTTAAAAATAAAAATAAAACAGTGCATAACAACAATCTTAAGGCATTTATTGACTGAATAAACAAAGAAAAACATATTGCAGGTCAATAATATTCATCCTCCTCACCATTATTGGGAGCGTATCCATGGTATGTGCAGAAGACCCCGTGACAATTACGAAGCTTAACACTAACTCCGGCATCTACTTCGAAGAAGTGGGAGACGTTGGGCTATACAGCTATGAATGGAAAGCCATTGTCTACTTCGATTTAAAAAACTTGCTGTATGAAACCACACTTCTACAGAAATATGCGTCACATATTTCCACACTTTGTGATAATATAGGCTCACAGGTGGAAGAGCTAAGATACTGTCAAGGAGTAGCACAAGTTATTAATACAACAATGTCTGATATTGGGCTCAGGGAACAATTGCTAAAACCAGGTAACACACGAACAAAAGAGGGCTATTTAACGCTATAGGAGTATAAGCAAAACCTTATTTGGAACATTAGATGAGAACGATGCAAAGTATTATGAGGAAAAGATAAATAATTTAACTTATAACAATAATTACCTATTAGACCTTATCAAAAACCAAACCCTTATTTTGGAAAGCACAACAAACGTCTTTAATAAAACTCGATTTAACATCGACCTGACATCGAGGAAAAACTAAAAAGGTTTAGGGACACCCTAGTTACATTCAATAAAGAGGTTGACACACATAGGGTAGTAATCGAATGGGAGACTTTAGTCTCTCATGTCACTCTCGTTCTAATGCGTCACCAATACACACTTAACCACCTCGTGGACCTATTAATAGACGTTAGACACGGCAAACTGCATCCTTCCATAATTACACCTACCCAAATCAAACAGTTGCTCCTTGATATACAAGACAATTTACCTCCAAACACTATTTTGCCGATTTCCCAAACTGAAAATCAAATTGTACAACTTTACCAAATTAGCCATGTCAGTACAGCAACTATAAATAATGAAATTATTTTTGAAATTAAAATACCACTCCCATCTACTACTAGCTACCAACTATTTAAAGTCATACCATTGCCAATTCCCAATACAAAACAACATATATTTAATTATATCCAACCATCAGTAGAGTATCTGCTCATTGATCTTAGCCGTGAACACTATTACCCTCTCAACAAACTCGATTTGAGTAATTGTGTGACCAATAATCTTGCTTACTATCTTTGCCGTATAATACACCCTATATTTAACTCACGCTCAACCCAAAGTTTGTGCGAAGTAAAACTTCTTCAACTAAAATACCTCAAGATTGCGATATTCGCAGTTTGCCCGCGACAAACTATTGGATACAGTTATCACAACCGAACCATTGGCTTTTTGTTCTCAACGCACAAAACACCCTCGATGCCATATGCGGAAATACAGTCACTCCAATGCATATCAACGGAAGCGGTATATTAAAGATAACGCCATGTTGTTATATTAGGTCTAAAGAATTAACTCTTGAATCACACAATACCCAGACATCTCGTACAAATAGCTTCTACCTACCCTCTATAAATATTTCGCAAAATATATCGGTCATCCCTGACCCAAATCAACATCTCATATCAAATGAATATCCAACACAAGTGCTGAAATACCATAATGACAACGACCTCAAAGCAATAAGCGAAGCTCTCGCAAAACAAAAGCAATATGAGAACCAGGGATTCCCCATGCCCACAAAACATGACGTACATCAATACACGATAAGCTACATTACCGTGGCAGCAATTATTGCCCTTACAATTATGATATTATGGAAGAAACTAACGTGCAATTGTCTAAATAAAACAAAAAACTCACTAGATATGAAACCTGAACCTTTTCCCGGCTCTAGCGAACCACTTAAATTAACATTGGAAAGAAAAACGAGTAAGAGCACTGGGACAGATAAGCCGTAATGTAAACAACGTTACACATATATATATTTATATTATTAAATTTACGTACATATCCATTTGAAATAGAAAAAAAAAAACAAAAAAAAAGGGTAGAAGAAAGCCCGATTTTTCATACATATATATTCATATTATCATACTTACATACATTTATATATCATAGCGGTAATTTTCGATTTAATTAAATGGTATTAGAAGAAAAAAAACAACTGAAAATTTTTTACGTAAACCTTATTATCATTATAGCATAATTTTTCATTTGTTGATTCAATTTACTATAATTAGTTTAAAATATAAATATATTATTAGTCATTTCAATACTTACTCTTATAAAAAAAAAAACAATGTACAATAGAATAGAATACATCAGCTGAATTTTGCGGATTCTTCCTCTAATCCGTAACACAAGTACATTCATTTAATTTTATTCCTTTTATTCTTGGCAACGAAAGTTCATTCACAGAATGCAACTTTCTTTTCTAAGGGGGATGGTGTTGTAAGCGCTCGCTATACGCGTCACCTTACACCCTAGTTACTTCACGTGACATCATTAACATCCCTCGTTTGGCCTTATCTGTAAATTACCCTGAAATTCAAAACATTTTCATCTCACTAGCATTAAAATCCTAAAACATGCATCGCACTAGCATGAAACCAATAAATTTCTTTCCTAAATTATCTTCATGCAGTTCATTTATGCCTTGGTTACTTTTTCTCACAAAATTTCTCCAAAGCAAATGTTAGTATCTCGGATTTGACCTTCTAAATTATTGACACCAACGTAAACAATTTCCTCGCGATGAGTTTAAAGTACTTGAACGCATATGAATTATGTGATTTTAAAATATTTTTGTCACGAAAACCAATAATGCCGACGCAAGCGATTTACGTTTTTTGTGATGAGTTCAAAGTACTTGAACTCATACGATTTAATCACTTTTCCCCTTAAATCGATTCCTGCTGAGAATAGCATCTTTTTCACTTATCGAAGAAATTGATTGGCCGATAGATTTTTACTTTGAATTTTTTCAATAAATCGGTGGAGGGAGAACCTAAATAAATTCAGTTGATGTTGCTAGGAACAAGCAGAGTTTTCCTAACTTTTGAAGTGTTCTGAAGAGTCCCCCTACCAGAGGTAAGGCCTTCAGATCTCTAGAAAAAGTAAATCTACATGTTAAATAAAAATTTATTGTAAGTGTACAAAGTTGTTTAATAAAATTTCATACATAGTGTACAAAAGTTATCCAGTGTTTAAATAAATAAAATTGGGACTGGTGATCTTCTCTGTATAAGAAAGCACTCCCCAGTCCTTGGGTATCTCATAAAAACCCAAAACACTATGTCCAGTGGTAAGTCTACCACTGGTACATTTTCTCCATTTGATTGTTGTTTTGTTTGCGAGAACCCTAAAGTAATTTGCGCAGTTTTATTTAATGTCGAGCGGGGGTTTATCGGTCGACAGTATGCCGTTTCCCGCATGTGTGGCCTCCCATCGTTGTTTCTGCTGACATGTGGACACCGTACGACTTCTTTTCCCACAGAAGTCGCACATATTATGTATGTGATTAAATCTTTGTTCCCTATTTGCAGAGCCCCACCGAGCATTGTTTTTAGTGTTTGCGTGTTCGGGTGGCGCCTTAATGTTCTGTTTACAATATTGGGCACCATGGGCCTTCACTCTGCAGTTAGTACAATAAGAAGTATTCTTACGCTTTAGGCACTCGTCATACGTGTGCCCTTTATAATTGCAGTAGCTGCAGGTGATCTTGTTTAACAGCAATTTGTGTTTATCGTTTTTTTTCTGCCTGCTCGTAAAAAGTTTTCCTTTTTGGAGGTGGACTTCCTAACGATTTCCTTGTTATGCTTGTTTGAGGAGAGCGCCAATATGTTTTTATGTTATGTCTTCCGAACTCATTTGTGTAAGGGTAAGAAGACAAATTTACGTTCTCGGGTATGGGATAACCATAGGTATTAGTTAAATTTGGGATATTGCGTCTTAGAAAATGGTCCACTTGGAAAGAGTTTGTTGGGTTAGTGATATAATTTGTTGGTTGTGGAATGAAAAAGAGTCCCTGTTGCAACCTTTCCGTATCTAATGCCTTTTGGATGAGATTTTGTAAAGAACTTTCATTCAATGTGAGTAAATAGGCGCTTAGATGGGGATTAGTTGCACCACTCTTTATGGAAGCCACTGCAAAATCTTCTATTTGGTGTTTTACTACTTTAAAATTTTCAGATCCCTATTTACTCTGTGCTGCTTCGTTGCATTGAATTAAGAAACTTTTCAATCTATTTGTAAATGAACTAAATGATTCTGGCGGATATTGTTATTACTACTTGTTTATTAGTTCATGTTATGTTTCACGAGGTAAATACGTTCGGTAAAGCAGTTGTTCGACTTCTTCAAATTTTGTGAGAGCTCGTCGCTATTAATTGGTACGCGTTTCCCCTCATTCCGCTGGGGAAAATCTGCATGAAAGTTTTCTTTTCCTCTTCCCCTAGACACTGTCGCACTTGCTTACAACAGCCTATAAAAGTCTGTAATTCTGTAAGGATTTGAGTGATAATTTCCCCAGAGAACAAAGGCACCATTTGTGCCGTCAATTTTACTACTTTTTCATAGTTTACAGACATTTTTTTTTCTACTTGGTTGTTCTATGCAGGAAGAGGTTTGAGTGTTTATACTCGAACTTGGTGTGGCTAACGCTTGCTGGGATACTAGGGCGCCTAAACTATGATTTCTTGCGAGAAAACTAATTAGACTGTGCCCTCTGAAGCGTTTACCTGAGCTATGTTCGCGATACCAATTTAAGGATGGTCTGCTTTGGGGTGAATTTGGCTCTACTGTTGGGCGGTCTGTAGGACTTGTGCTGTCAAACGACAATGAGCTTATTGCTGCTTCAAAATATGAGCCAGGAGAGTTTTGATCAGGCCTGGGCATGAAAGCAGCACCCATAGAGATTTTACGCAATATTTGAGAGGGAGGAAAAGAGAAAATAGGTAGTTTAGTTAATTTTGTTTCATAACCGAAGAAATTAGAATGATTAAATGAAAATTGTGCTACTATTTTTGTTGCTTACATGCACATATATCGCAGTGACTACTACTTCTTTTTATAATGGCTACTATAGATTCTTAACAATTTTTATTAACTTACTTTACTTTACTTGTAGAGAAGTAAAAAAAAATTTTAACGTCTTTTCCGTTATGCAGATAGAATGCTGTTTTATATTGGGGCTTCTTTTTATTGTTGTTAAAAACGCCCAACGTTTCGTTTTTATGTACCAGATCCAAAAATAATGCGCTCTTATGCACTCGTTTAAGTAAATTCGAGTATCAAGGTTTTTCAAGTGTTTTGAATATATATTACTTCCTTGATCCTACCGGCTACGCCAAAATGTTGAGTTTCTTAAGTACTTCTAGTACTCTCATCTGAGCACCTTTATATTTTAATCTGGAACACGGCACGGTTACTGTAGGTAAACTGAGATATCGTGCCTTCACGATTATTGGACTTTTACTTATTTCTCCCGAGATAGGTAGAGCAGCGATGTGTATGGAGCAGCTTACTAGCTTTACTCCTAGTGTCGATGAATGGAGCAGATTACTATGTAGCTTTACCCCTAGTTGGATGAATGGAGCAGCTTACTAGCTTTACTCGTATTTGGATGAATGGAGCAGCTTACTAGCTTTACTCCTAGTTGGATGAATGGAGCAGCTTACTAGCTTTACTCCTGGTAAATGAAACAACTTGTGTTCTGATGATACTGCGGCTACTGACTAACTGACTTTTTATTCCAAAACACAAGAATATTTATACAATAATTCTTGACTTAATACTATTGCTTTTTTCTTATTACGCTAAGCGCTTGTAATTTTAATTTCATCACGGAATTCGTATATACATAATTATTATTTCCGTAAAAAGTTTCTTTATAGCATTAACAAATTAATTTCCGCAAAGCTTTTGCCGGTTTGTTGTTGTACATCACGGCACTCATCGCTTTCATATGTACATACATAAATACTTCCGTAGACCGTTCGCCGCTTTGCTGCTATTATGACATAATCGTGAACCATTGTTTCTTTCACCTAAGTTCTACCGCTGGCGCAAGGTTATCAAATTGCATCGTGTGAATTCTTGCGCGCAGGGGTATTATGTCACTGCCTTCACTTGTTACTTTATGTGTTTAAGAAATTGGTGTAGGTCAGTAGCGATTGACTTTATTCAATTACTGAATTTTGTAAATATGTTTGTCAAAATGTCTATACTTGCCGCTGGGAATTATAATTCTGCATGCAATGAGAATGCTGTAGGTATGTATGTATATACATGTTTGCATTTATTCATTGATGCATGAATTTTTTAATTCTGCGTAAACGAAATCGACTCAGGAATGCATGTATGTATGTATATACATACATGTTTAACTGATGCCAATGGATGCCCTGTATGTAACACCACTGAATATAATACTACATGAACCCCGAATAAGGATCAAGGATACAAAGATTGAATAAGAATTAGTAAAAGAATACCATGACAATAAGCATGATGGACACGCTGGAATTAAACGCTGCAACAAAGGCACATATGGAGAAACATTTGATAAAGAAGTTCATAAACAAGTGTGATAACTGTGCAAAGAACAAAATCAAAAAGTACACAAATGAACCTCTAGTGATAATGGACACACCTGCCAGTAGTTGCGAAAAGATCCCAGTTGACACACTAGGACCTCTGAGAATATATGTACATATGTATACATTTGCATACATTCTAACGCTATAATACGAATCAACAAAGTTCGTAGAGGCAAACCAGATATAAAAAAAAAAAACCAAAACAAAAGAGAAAAAGAAACCGGCTCAGACTCAAGAATAAGTTATCTGATAAAATGTAAATTTAAATAAATAAATACTACTAAAAATATTGTAAAATTGTATAATAACTAAGTTAAGGACATTATCTACACATGATAATAGATAAAACTAATGAAAGCATAAGTTACCTAGATGACACTCAATAGAAATAATTCAGTAGGAATAGCAAACAGTTTAGAATAATTAAATAGATTAAAAGTAAAATAAATTTAGTCAATACTACAAATACAAATTTTTTTTTTTTTATGTACAAGTTTTTTTTTATTTATGAGGGTAGGGATGTAATGTATGTATATATGTCGTAGACATTTGACGTAACTCAGTATTTCACGAAAAGTCTAGACATTTCATGGAAAGTAGGCATATAATGTAACGGTTTTGACTTAGCCCCTTTTTACATTATGTGCCTGAAATTTTTAGTCATTTCCTTAAATGCTAAAAGGGTTTACACCGATAATGTAATACCACCCTATATAACCAAATACTAGTAGTCGGAGATGGTTGGTGAAGGGGGAGGTCGCACCCAGGCCTGCGACACACATACCCACACCACACATATACACACACCCAAACACACACTCATATAAACTCATACACACATCTACGCGCCGCGCTTGTATGTATGAGTGTATATGAGTGTGTATTTGGGTGTGTGTGTGTATGTGTGGTGTGTGGGTAAGTGTGTCGCAGGCCTGGGTGCGACCTCCCCTTCCACCACCCATCTACCACTACTAGTATTAGGTTGTATAGGGTGGTATTACAGTATCGGCGTAAACACTTTTAGCATTTGATGAAACGATTAAAAATTTCAGACACATAATGTAAAAAGGGGTTAAGTCAAAACCATTACATTATTTGCCTACTTTCCATGAAGTGTCTCGACTTTTCGTGAAATGCTGAGTTACGTCAAATGTCTACGACATATATAAACCTTTCAATTCAAATTTATGTCACCTCAAATAGATAAGATTACATACCGAACCAATGCACGGTAAAGCCATGACCACAGACAAGGAAAATAAACAATTATCGAAACGATAATTAAAAGAAAATAAAACCAAACAAAGTTTGTTCGACCTCAAGAAGAATTTACAACGCAAGCAAATTCTGCTATGCAAGCACAATTCTTCATTGATAAAATATTCATACCTGAAGTCATTGCTTTACATACATATCGATACATTTTGACTCATTCAGAAATTGTGTGATCAGAAATGCTAACACTACAACTTCTGATTATTAATTTTGTATATTGCAATTCTGCAATAATCCCCCCTTTAGAATTGTAAAGAAATATTGATTCCTTTGTAATCATTTTATATAAATAAGCTGTTACTGTTCAATAAAAATTAGACTTAATCTGACTATCGAAAGGTGTCTTTTTATTTCTCAAAAATATAACATCGGCATACTCTGCCATCATGCTATTACAGCGGCATACTCTGCCTTAGCAAAATACAGCATCGGCACACTCTGCCATCCTTCTATAATATCGGCATACTCTGCCTTAGTACAGGTATAACAGCGGCAAACTCTGCCGTACATTATAAAACGGCATATTCTGCCTAAATTATATGACAAATAGTGGCATATGCTCCCATAGAACGCACTCTGGCATATTCTGCCATTTAATATCATTATTACAGCGGCTTCTTAGCCATCTAATAATAAGTACGGCAGCGCTTTGCCTCTTCGACATAACTTCGATACAAGTACTGACGAATAAATAAATATGGACAAATCATGGACAAATCATCGTGTAACAACAGAACAAGCTTATAACATGGCGATCAAAAATAATATTATTCCATCACATACTATGTTATATGGTTAGTAAAAGCATATATGATACCATGCATATTGAGAGGGCGCATAACTTTCCCGTCACCGCAAACTGTTTTGCTTTTGCTAGATGTGAACTGGTATCAGCTGGACTGCTTTTTACTCTCAATAAATTACACTAAAACGTTTCAACCTTCCAAGTCAGCTTATTGTGCTATGAATTCTGGGATAAGATCGTAAATATAACTCTAACTTTCAAACTTTCAAAAATTTTTGTGATTTTCTATTTTCCTATGTTACAAAGAACTGGCTTTTCTATACTTAAAATCCTTGTTGTTAATCTATTTATTTTATATTATTTTATTCTGGGTTTTTGGCGTGGTTGTGAGATCTTCATACGAATTTGAAATTCGTTTCTGTGGAATATAAGAAGGGTTTTTGTTCATGCATTACTTTCCCGCAACTACACTGAAAGAAAAATCATTAGTTGTTTTGATAATTTAGAATTGTATGCCAACAACTTTCAGGAAATGGTGAAATTAAACAAGGAAATGTTAAAACCAAACAATGCGTAAATTGTTAATTTAACCATTTTGTTTTGTGTTATCCAAGAGTTTGGATTAATTTGCGAAATGAAACGATGCGAAATATTGTAAGCGATACGAAAATTGTAGGTGATGCGAAAATTGTAGTGAACTGTAGATAACGATGTGAATGAAACGAGAGATTGAACGAAAGTGACATTTTTATTACAAAAAAGAAGGCAATAGTATGACAAAAAAAAATACTACCAACATCGAAGTTTAAAGTTAATTTATGATTAGGCTACGTTCACGAAGATTGCAAATTCAAATATAATGATGTTAGGTAGCTTTGGTTTTAAAATCCAAAATACAATATTTATGAGAATTCTTTCTTAATGGTAGGAACATTCCGCCCGCCTTGGACGCTTCAGCTCCAAAACTCAAGAGTCGTCATCCTTCATAGGTAGAGGACATACTTTTGTCACGGCCCGTTTGAATATGCCGGTAGGGGTCCGTACAGTGACGACACGAACTAATCCATCAGCGCCAGTGTGAACTTCTAAGATTCGCCCCAATGGCCAATTAAGCGGTGGCACTTTCTGGTCCTTTAGGATTACCAAAGTGTTAACTGCGATGTTTGCCTCACGAGTGTTCCATTTCGAACGCTGTTGTAGATGCTGTAAGTATTCCTTGCTCCAGCGAGCCCAAAACAACTGCTGCATTAATTGTACTTTCTGCCAACGAGAAATATGGTTAATATGTTTATCTAATATGCTGGGTTCAGGAATGGAGACTAAGGGAGAACCAATGAGAAAGTGCCCCGGGGTGAGAGCTTCGAGATCATTGGGGTCGGACGATATGGGTGTAATAGGGCGAGAATTAATAATTGCTTCCACTTGGCACAGAAACGTTGCAAGTTCTTCGTATGTGAGGCTCCTATAACCGACGACACGACGAATGTAAGATTTGGCGATCTTTACCGATGCCTCCCAAAGACCACCAAAATGCGGCGAACGTGGTGGGATAAACTTCCATTCGATGGACTCTTTGATGCAGACGTCATAGACATCCTTAACATGTTGCTGGGAGCTAAAAAGGGCTCTCAATTCCTTTAGCTTGGCGATAAACCGTTTTAACGCAGAGAAGAATCCCTCAGTGGTGAGATCTGAGACTGGCTCGATATGTACTGCCTTGGTCGAGAAACAGATAAATATGCAAGCATATGCCTTTGTAGGTGATCTTCCTCGTACAAATTGTGTTATTTAAAATGGACCACAAAAGTCTACGCCAGATGTTGCGAATGGTCGTGATGGTTGAACGCGTTCTGTTGGCAGGTCTCCCGTCAATTGTTGAATGCATTTTGGGCGTGTCCGAAAACATCGTATGCACCTATGTAAAACCTTCTTCACCGTGCTCCTTCCACCCAGAGGCCAAAATCGAGTTCTAAGAATGTATAGCAATGTTTGGTGTCCAGCGTGCAAATGCCTGTGATGGTAGTGATTGATTAGTGCATCTGTGAGCGGGTGTGAGCGAGGTAGTACGATTTGATGCATGCAGTCGTAGTCTAAACCCGAATTCGTTATTCTTCCTCCAACACGAACCAAGCCTTCCTTCTCTATAAATGGAGTCAAAGTCTTTAAGCAGCTTTTAGTGGAGATTTCCTTTTTTGAGCTAAGATCATCGTAGTCTGGAGAGAATTCCCTTTTTTGTACCATCTTGATGACAGCTTTAAGTGCAAAGTCCAATTCATCTATGCCTAATGGGCCGACAATTCTTTTAGATGGGTTCTTTAGTTTTGCATTATGATAAAAGCGAAATATGTACGCGAAAACAGCTTGAAGTTTCAAAAGGGTGTTGCGAAATTTTGAAGTAGTGACAAGGTCTTCAACCCTTTCAGTAATTAACGCGACCTTTACCTTCCGTTGCTCTGGCAAGTCTTGATGTGGAAGGATGCGTTGTGGAGGCCATGAAGATTCAGAAGCAGTCAAGAAGCTAGGTCCATTGAACCATAAGTGTGAACTCAGTAATTCTCCCGGTGAAAGTCCTCTGCTGATTATATCCGCCGGGTCCTCTGTTGTGGGCACATGTTTCCAACTGCGGGATTGAGTTAGCTCTTGTATCTTCGAGACACGATTGCCGACGAAAGTGTTCAAGTTGCAGGCTTGTGCAGAAATCCATGAAAGGACAATAGTCGAGTCCGACCAATAGTAGGACTTGTGAAAGTCTATTGCTATAGATGATATGACTCGAAGCATGAGTTCAGATAGCATTAATGCAGCACAAAGCTCTAATCTTGGAATACTTTGAGTCTTTATAGGGGCAACCTTTGATTTTGCACAAAGCAATTTTATTGTTATATTACCTGATTTATCAGTTGCTCTGATATACAGGCACGCTCCATAAGCGAGAGAGCTGGCATCAGCAAATCCGTGAAGCTCAAAATTTGCATATTCAATCTGCGGGAGCACACGTCTTGCTATCCCAATTTGATTGATATCCTTGAGCTGATGAATGAATGATTTCCATTGTGATTGTAGCTCAAGCGGCAGAGATTCGTCCCAATAAACATTTAGCTTCCAGAGGCCTTGCATGAAAATTTTGGCCTTAACTATGATTGGGTTTATTAATCCAAGTGGATCATAAAATCGTGCAATCGTTGAAAGAATTTTACGCTTTGTTGGTGTGACAGAGTTGTCTGAATCTGCGAAAGTAAAGTGAAACTTGTCTTGAATAGTGTTACGTACCTTTGGCGGGACTCTGGCAGGGGCTTTATCCAAAGACACTTTTATTTCTTTTCCACGTTTATTTTATTTTTTTCTTCTTTTACAGAACCTTTTTCGGGTCACTTTAAAAACACTGTTTCTTGGTTTTCCACTTTTATTTTATTTTTTTCTTCTTTTACAGATTAATTTAATTCTTCTCCTTTACTTTCTTTACAACTCTGGTTACGTTCTAATTTCGTGTTATTCAACTCTCTTTTTTTTTACTTTTGTATTTTACTAACAAAATTATTCCACAACCGAGGCCGACCCGTTACCAAGTTCAAAATCCAACCCGACTTCGTTTTTTAAAAATTCCACCGCCAACCGCCGTTTTTTAACAATTTTATCCAACTCGCTCATAGAAGATTTTTTTTTTCAACTCTACTTTTTAAAATTTTTACTCCCGAACCGCCGCTAATCCAGTTTAAAATTCAACTCGGCTCTTGATCACTTTTGTCGCGATCAAGAGCCCTCGTTCAGGGTAGAAAATGCATAGTTGCATTTTTACCCTGAGAAAATTTTCATTTATTCTGGACTTGATTAAACAAGTCCAGAATATTTTTTGTTGGACGGTGGCTTGAAAAAATGAAATTTGATGTTTTTATAAACATCAGCCACCGTCCCGTCGATTGAAATTGCGGCGCGCGTATACATATAATGTAATCTCGCGGCGCGCATTTCTTATCGCGAAAGCTTTTTTTGTGATATGTATGTACGTTCGTACATACATATTATAATTTTCACGACAAATCGTACTGAAGGTACGATTTGTCTTTTGCTTTATTTTTTTAAAGTAATTATTTCTACTGGCAAATTTTGCTGAAGGCAAAATTTACCATGGGAATAATTTTGTTTTAATTTATGGAATGTGAAGAAAATTGCTGATGTAATTTTCTTCACTGATCCAATAGATAAGCTAACCATGTTTTAGGCATGGTTAGCTTATGTTAAAATTTTATGTATGAAACTTTTTTACATATTATATATATTTGTATACCCTTTTTTAGGAGGTTTTAGATATATAACAATCCTTCCCCCCGCAAAAAAGAGAGTTATTCTTTAGAGAGGAGTAACTCTCGGGGGAAAGGGTTCATTCCATTGAATATTTTTATTGTTTTGGGACTCCTTATCTAGGGTTTTAGCTTACATTTTGTTTTTGTTTGGATGTTGAATACTTTGTTGCGGTTATTTATTTCGGTGTACTGTTTGAAACAATCCGTCGCATTCGAGTGTAATCTTTAACCGTGTACACTTCGCGAAGTCGTTTCAAGTTCTTTTTGTTTTTTTTTTGTACACTAACATAGGAAAGACAGGATGTTGATCACCATAAGGGTGGAGCATCAACCGCCATACCATAGCCCTTCCGGGATCACCTCGATGGCGTATGGGATCACCATTGTTCATGTGAACCCTTCGTGGCGCGGTCCCATTCGCCTGATGCTTTTGAGGCGGGGGCATCGCCCTTTCACCGCCTGGAGCGCCCCGGCTGTGGCTGGGGCACATCACCGGACAATGATACCTCTATACCCGCATCGTGGGCAAGCTTGGGTTGCTGCAGGTAAGGGCTACTGTCCGCTCCTAAGATATTTATTTTTTATTTACTTATTATCTTGTTTTCAGGAGGAACCCTCGACATCATTGGGGAGTATGGATTATGCGCCTGTTGCCATCCCATATTTAGCCCTGCATTAACTGCTATTGTGCGACGCCTTACGGCTACTCCACCACCCCCTGAAGCTGCCGCTGACCCAGGCCAACCGGCTGCGCTTGCTGTCGCTGCTCGGGAGAATGCCGCCGACCAGGACGAGGTTTAAGTGCGAGGCCACTCCACCATATCTTTTTTCCTTTTTCTTTATATATTTCGCGGCAATCTATCCTGTCTCTCCTTCTTTTTTCTATTGCTTTTTTTTTTAAAAAAAAAAATTTGTATTTTAAAAGAAATCAAAATAAAAAATAATAATTGTCAAATGTATCGAAATGTTGTTCTGTTTTCGCCTCTATCTCCCTTCTCTGCTCATTTGGTTTTGGTTTTTGTCGTTATCTTCTCACCGTTCCTTTTGAAAAGACAATTAAAATGTGTTGGGGAGTCAGAAAGATATAAGAAGAAGCTGGTTTTTCTGGGTACTATGTAGGTACTATATATTGAGGTACTAACTAGAATTGGCGCGGGCTCGGTTATGCCTTATATTCTCGGTTGTGGTTCTATAAAATTTTGGTTGTTGAGAGTTGTTGCCTTTTTTTGTTTCTAGCCTAATTAAAACTATTTAGGATATGATGCTCTATGCTATTCCGGTTTAGTTTAGACATTTTAAGGCTATTTATTTATTTTATTTATTGCACTATTCGTCTACTTATGTCTTTTAATTTGCAGTAGCCTGGTAAATTTTTGTTTTTATGTTCTAATTATTTAGTTATACTTTTAAGGCATTTTTCTCTTTAGTTATACTATTATAGTTCATATTCTGGTCATAATTCTGACTTATTTTTAATTCTAATTTGTTTATAATTTTAATGCATTTTAATTTTATTTTGTGGTACTATGCATTTTTTTTTTGTACTCTTTAATTGTTTTTTTTTTTTTTTGTTACTTCTACTGTTCGAGTAGGTACTGTATGTTTTATCATTTTCCTATTTTATATCTATATTTAATTCTAGGACATTTTTCTTTAATTCTATAGTTTCTTTGAAGTAATTTTAGTTTTAATTTATTTATTTTTTATGCCTTTCTTTCTAAGTTTATCAGTTTATTTTTTATTTTTCGGCCTGCTTACCTTTTATATATACACTTGTACAAGTTCTTTTAGTCTTTTCTAGTTTTATATTTATAATTAATAGCATGGTAAACTTTTGTTTTTATGTTTATTACGTACTTATTTTCCTTATTATATATATATATAAAGCCTATATCTAGCCTAATTAAAAACTATTTAGCCCATGACGCTCTATGATATTGTGTATTTTGCTCTATAGTTAATTATACTATGTGTTATATGCATATATTGCTGAGTTTTTTTTTTTTTTTTGTTAAATCATCTCATATACATAGGTTGTTATCTATATACATAGATTTTCTTTGAATACTTTACCAGGTCTACCTTTCCTATAAATTCTACTTGATTAAGTGGCCCATGTTGACAGTGTCCGTGATACATTTTTAAACGATTTGGACTGATTTGGTTTTGGGGAGGCTTCTAGCTCGCCTTAAGCTGGGTTGGGGCGCAGGAGTTCGTTCTTTTAAAGGAATTCCCTCTGATGAAATTTCGGGGTTACCTTGTGGTTGCGTCCTCTGTTGTATCATCTTGATGACAACAGGGTGTAGATATTTCACTGCAATAATAATCATTAGGGCCAGAACAAGTAGGCTCGACAATGATATCGAAGTTTTTGACAGGATATGGGAGTTTCTACTCGATACCTTCTTACTGTACTGGTCTAATTTGTGTTGGATATCTTCCAACGAATGCGTGCCAGTATAAATTGATTTATGGATATCGTCTCCCGTTAAAATTTCCATTGGAACTTGGTTTTGCTTTTGAGGCTCTAGTAAAATGTCGGCTAGACTCAAATTCAATAAGGACTGATTAAATTTTGGGAATTGTTTGGGTTGAAATATTTTCAGCAGGCGTTTACTTTGTCCTTCATATTTGAGCACTTTGTCACTTATTTGTACTTGACATGGTTGCGTTATCTCTAATATCCCTTGTCCTTCTAGTTTCGAGATTACAAAGTGATCTGGACATGTGATATGTAGTACCCTGGAGGTGATAAATGAAAATAGCCACGCATTTGGCTTGTTTAATTTAATCAACATGTCCTTTTGGGGAGCTTGTACTCTGGTCCTACATTTGGGCACGTCATTTAACGGATTGTATAGTAATTTAATGGCACATTCATTGGATGTTGCCGCTTTGATTATAGGCATGGTCAGCTGGCCTACATACGTGTTTTCTTCCAAATTACTTGTTATTTTCTTGAAAGTTTTCCTGTCCTCGCCTCTTAATAAGAGAAATTCCTGGGTTTTTCGCTATTGGCTATGTATGAATACCCAGGGTCTGGAATTACTGAATAATTTGCTAACTTGGGAACAGGATAGCATCGAATTTGCTGTAGCCTCATTTGTGGCAGATTGAAAATTGGGAGAGTAATTCTCACCACCAATTTGTTCTGCATGAGGAGTGATTGAGCTCCTGCTGTCTGATATAGGACAGATAGACAATTTTGGTCATTTGAACAATTCGAAGTCGTCTTGCGATATATTTGTAACAAGTTTTGTGGGGATAGGAGCAGTGGATGAATGTGATTTGTTCTACTAGCCATTATTATATCCAGAAGGGCTTGTTGTCGATATTCGACTTCGATGATTTGGAGTAATAAGCTTGATATAATCTCTTGTCTCAGTTGCCTCCTAGTTAGGTCATCGGCCACATGGTGGAGATCGTTTATCTGGTGTGCTATTTTTTGTTGAAGATCCATTAGCAAAGCCAGCGGTTTTTGAATCTTTTCCAAGGTAGTTTTTACAACACTAATTTGTTGTTTCTCCATGCTTTCGTATGCTATCTATTATAGCGTGAATGTGTAGCTGCTGCACGTTGCACAGATCTCCTTGGTCTGTTATATTTATGCACAGTTTGTGCACCAAGTGCTCTGCATATTCCGCTAGCTTTATCTGGGTATCAAGTTCGTCCAAATCTATCTCGGTGAGGACATTCCAGGTGTCATGATATACCATGAGGCTTCCTAGGTCCTCGAAAAATATGCCCGAGCCATTTAGTTGGGTCCTTATATAGGGTTTGTCAGCGATCTCTCCTGTTGTGTATTGGATGAGGAGGGCAAATACGATGAATTTTAGCGCCATTTCTGTGGACAATTCGGAGGAAGGAAACAATTCTTTAAGTTTATTTGTACTTGCATTGTGCCGTTTTAAACTGGGCAGTGGAGTGACTCCACCGCAAATGTTTCTGGGGAGGTATTGAAATGACGTTTAATGGACATTGAAGTAGGAATTTCAAGTCAACCTGGTTCATTTTTGTACAACATGCTTTTATTCGAAATATGGTTTTAAACGATTATTATGTACCGTCACCATTCGCTTACCAATTTTGATTGTGGTATTCACATCACTTGGGATTGCTATTACCTGATAAGGTCCTACCCAGATTTGAGAAAACTTATGTTTTCTGCTTTCGTTCTTGATGAGGACCTTGTCTCCTACATGGAAAGTTAGGGGCCGTACTGTCTTATCGTAGTACCCCTTTGAGCGCTGTTTACTTGCCAATAAGTTCCTTCGTGCCGTGGCATATGATTTTTGGAGCTTATACTTCAGTATATGATAATAGCTCTCATGATTGTAAACGGGTTCGGGATCCCGTTTTAAATTTGATGGGACATCCGCTGTGAAGCCGTATAGGCAGTCCATTGGGGTAAGTTTAGTACCCTCGTGTACACTATTATTATACACGAATGCAGCGGTTCGTAGGAATTGGTCCCATGTTTTGGGATTTTCGTCTACGATTGTTCGCAGGTATTCAATCAGCGGTCTGTGGGCACGCTCTAGTGCTCCGTTAGACTGCGGGTGGTATGCCGAAGTCTGTAACTTCTTTACCTTTAGAAGCTTACATACTCTTTTGAATAATTCACTCAGGAAATTTGTTCCCTGATCGGTGAGTATTCTTTTGGGTATGCGATAGCGCGTAACGATTTCATCAAAGAAAACCTGCGCTACTGTGACTGCTTCTGCATTAGGTATGGCATACCAGTCGACAAATTTTGTTAAATTATCTTGGAAGGTCAAGATATATTTGTTTCCTGATGTGGTCTCTTCTAATGGACCTACAATATCGAGGTAAACTTTGTCGAACGGTTGTTCTGCGATGTCCGTGATAACCATTGGCATTTTATATTGTGGAGAAGCTTTCATCGTCTGGCACTTTGGGCATTTTTTTATGTATTTCTTGATGTCGCTAAGCATGTGTCTCCACCAATACTTGCGTCTTATACGTTTGTAAGTTTTTATGACACCTTGATGGCCACCAAATGGAGAATCGTGATAATCTTTTAAGATTGGTCGGATTTCCGTAGGGCTCGTGATAACTTCGGGTGTCTTGCCAGTACTTACTTTTTGCTCAAGCGATGCTAGGTTTAGTTTTTCCGCCTCCGTGTGTTGAATTTCGTTTTGGTCCGCTGTCGTGTGCTCTTCTGTCTCCACACTGGAGCTATTTATTGTCTCTTGAGCCTTCTGCTTCTGAGCTCGAGTCACGACGAAACAATGAGCGGATTTCTTTTTCTTTTTGTTATTTGTGGGGTTGTCTTCCTCCACATCTGAGTCCATCGTGTGGTGGACTAGGGCTTCTACCGTTAAAGTATTGCCTAAACTGTCTTCCTTTGATGCTCGAGGGATGCGACTTAGTGCATCTGCATTAGTGTTGTACTTCCCTGGTTTATATTCGATGTTGTAATCGAATTCAGATAGTTTGTGGTGAAATCTCACCAAACGGGAAGTAGGGTCTTTCACATTGAAGACACATTTGAGAGGTTTATGGTCAGTGTAGACCGTGAATTTCCGGCCTTGAAGATAGCACCTGAAATTCTTGGTAGCCCAAACAATAGCCAATAACTCTTTCTCTATAGTAGAGTAATTTCTTTCGGCTTTGTTTAATGTGCGGCTTGCATAGGCAATGGGCTGGTCCTTTCAGACTTCTCCTTGAGAAAGAACAGCTCCTAGAGCCTCGTTACTTGCGTCTGTAGTAAGATTAAAAGATTTCGAAAAATCGGGGTAAATTAAAAGTGGTGGAGAAATTAAAGAACTTTTTATGCTCTGAAATGCTTCTTGGCATTTCTCTGTCCAAGTGAATTTTACATCCTTTCGGAGTAAATTCGTA
The DNA here is from genome assembly GCA_963924295.1 of Dioctria rufipes. Classification (NCBI taxonomy): domain Eukaryota; kingdom Metazoa; phylum Arthropoda; class Insecta; order Diptera; family Asilidae; genus Dioctria; species Dioctria rufipes. Next base: position 179,852,280 of record OZ002740.1, read on the forward strand.
ATTGGGCGTACAATTTTGGAGAAGTCTGGAATGAATTTCCTGTAGTAATTGGCAAGTCCTAAAAATGACTGAACTTGCCTTACTGTTTTTGGAACAGGAAATGTTTGGACGCAAGCCGTCTTACTTGGGTCTGGTAGGGCTTCTTCGCTAGAACATTTATGTCCTAGGTAAACAACTTCTCTTCGTAGAAACTGGCACTTCTCTGGCTGCAGTTTCAAGTTGTTCTCTCTCAACTTATTGAAGACTTTCCTCAACTTTTCGTTGTGGTCATTTAAATTTTTTCCATAGATGACAATATCATCTAGGTAGACAAAACATTCGAGGCCTTGTAGGCCTGTTAAGACGAAATTCATTAGGCGTTGAAATGTGGCGGGGGCTCCTTTGAGCCCGAATGGCATACGCTTGAACTCGTAGTGCCCATAACTGGTGCTGAAAGCAGTTTTATGTCGATCTTTTTTGTCGACAAGAACTTGGTGATAGCCGTTGGCCAAATCGAGTGTGGTGAAATACCTTGCGTGACCTAGTTGGTCGAGAATATCCTCGATTCGGGGTAGCGGGAATGCATCTCCAATTGTCTTTTCGTTTAATTTACGAAAATCGAAAACGACGCGCCACCTTTTTTCACCGTCAGGTCCAGCTTTCTTGGGGACAACTAGTAGAGGTGAATTCCAAGGGCTTTTACTAGACTGGACTATCCCGCTGTCTAGCATTTCTTTTAACTGCTCGTTAATGACTTTCCGCTGTGTTTCAGGTAAGCGGTACATATTTTGATTGATTGGTGCTTGATCTTGCACCAATGGAATATTATGCGTTATCGCATTTGTATAGGTGAGTTTGTCACCTTTGAGGAAGAAGATATCGTTATACTCTTCGCAGAGTTCTGATATCGAAATTTTTTCTTCCGCGGTTAAATTAGGGTCTAGGCTGAGTTCTTGCTCTAGCCTAGAAATACGCGGGTATTGTTTTGGGTCGTCCGGAGTCTCATTATCCGGGTATAGATATCGTACATGTTGTAAAATTGCTGATTTTTCAGCTGAACCTTGGTTTGACTTACTATTCCTTGTAAATTTGTGTCCTGAAATTGGATTGAATTTAGTTAATTCCTTATGAGGCTTTATTTTGTTATATTTAGCATGTAACAGGGTACTTGCTTCCTGCTTTGTTGACGGCTGAGTTTGGTACACCTGTGTGGTCTTTGCCTTAGGTTGTGTGATATACTCATGCACGTCAATGCTATTGCTTTTTGACCATGTAGCATTCTGTGTGCTGTGTGACGGTGGAGTAATATGCACCTTTAATATAGGCTTTAGCGACTCGCTACCGTTCTTGTATGGCCGTTGTTTGTTAAACAGTGATTTATGCCTGGGGATTTTGGACGGAAGAGCTATATGCACCTTTTTGGCAGGCTTTAGACACTCGGTTCCGTCTCTTGTGTTGTTTGATATTGCCTCCATATTTGGTAATGGAATGTGTGTTCTTTTGTGATCTTTTGAGTGCGTTAATGGGACTATGGTGTAGTCGTTTATGGGATATAGCTGTAACTTTAAGCTATGTATGACTACTTGATGACTGTTAGCGTTGAGAATACTAACCAGCACTAATTCTTCTCCAGATGACAGCAAACTGTTTGCCAAGAAGACTCCATCGCTTATCTCTTGGGATAAACAGAGCATTTCTTCTTGAGTTTGTAACGGCACTGGGGCCACAATTTGAGAGCGCGCAGGTATGCAGATTGGTTCCTTAAAGGTAACCAATTGCTGTTTGCCTTCATCGGTCTCTTGCTCGCCCAGACAGCTTTTTTCACATTCCTTGGGCCCTTTTGGAGCTTGGCAGCCAGCTTTTCTCGTTTGAGAAGCCTTGAAGACACTGCAGGTGGATAGTTCAGCCTGCTTAGACTCTACCTCTTCTGCAAGTGTTCTTACTTCGACTGCTTTTTCAGAATGTAGCTTGTCCATTTCAAACTCTAATGGCAAAGCAAATTCGTCTGGATTAGTTTCCGTGCGAGGAAACCTTAGTGCCTTATTAGGACCCTCAACGTTGCAGTTTTTTGCTAGGAAATCATTTCCTAGAAGTCCATCATCGGAAAGGCCAGGCAAGTTCTTTACGACTTGAAACTTGCAGGGAATTTTGTTTTTGAAAACGAAGTTTCCCTGGCAATTTCCCAGCGTCTTTCCCGTACCAAATGGGGTCTGAAGTGTACATGCCTCATTGTGGTTAATTTCTTTGAGGTCTTTTAATGACCTTTTCTTTATTATACTTACCTCAGCGCCTGTGTCTACTACTAGTTTAGTTTGGCCGTTCAGGCCTATGTCTAAAGGAAGTTTTACTGTAGCGACACTGCAATCGGGCTGCTGAGGAGACCCTAATTTATTAGATGGGAGATTTATAGTCGAGCCGGGGAGTTTTGGGTCGACTGTACGTCGTTTCCCTGACTCCGGGCTTCCCATTTACGTTTTTGTTGGCAGTTATTTACTGCATGTCCAGAACGACCACAAAATTCGCACTTTTTTCGCACATTATATACTCTTGAGTTGTTATTGGGGTTTTGAGGCTCTCTAGGACGTTGGATTGGTGCTTCTCTGTTTTGGGGTCTTTGAAAACTATTGTTGTTCCTTCTGCAGTCACGCACGTCATGATTATACATTTTGCAGTTCACACAATAAGGCGTATTTTTCCTTTTGAGGCAATCGGCATATGTGTGGCCTCTTAAATTACAAAAACTACAAGTCACTTTATTTAAATAGGTATTTTTATTTTTTACATTATATTTTTTATCTGGCGAGCTTGGTTCCTGTTTAATATATGCTGTGCCATCCTGTGTGAACTGTGACGTTGGTATGTGACTGCTTGGGTTAGTGGTTATATTGTGTTGCCGGGGATCTTGTGAGTAGGATATGATGCCAGGATTATATACGCTTTGATTTACTAGAGTACTACTTTGAGTTAATTGCGCGTTATTAGGTACACTGTTACAGGCAGAATTTGGCAATGTATTCTGTATCATATTTGTTTGGAATTGTCCTGGAGGTTGCAGGAATAGAGCACTTTGCTGGAGACGTTCCATGTCAAGTGCTCTTTGTACGAGGTCATCCACCGTGCCGTCTGTCATGGTCAGAAGGTATTGGCACATATATGGGTTATTTACGCCTGTTTTCAGTGCGTTCTTCGCGAAATCTTCCAACTGCGTTTTAACAGCTGGTGCTGCTGTGGCTCCGTATTTGGATTCTGCTGCTTCATTGCAGAGTGCCAGCATTTGTTTTACTCGTGCCGTGAAGGCTGTGAGGTTTTCTAAGGTTTACTGCCTTGTAGTGATTAATTTATTTACCAGTTCCTGGTAAGTTTCTCTAGGCAGGTATGTGCGATTTAGCCGTTCTTCTACTTCTTTGAAAGTAGTGGGCATATTTGAGGCAAGAAGCTGGTAAGTCGCCTCGAAGTCTGGTGGGAAAGATTTGTAAAAATGCTGTTAGTTCATCCATCGAAATGCACTGGATTACCTGCCTGCAGCATCCTAGGAAAGTTTGGATCTCCAGGCTCAATTTTGGGTGCTGCTCTCCCGAGAATAGGGGTACGAGCTGGGCAGTTAACTTGGCGATTTTCGCGTAATCTGCCATGTTTCTATTGGGGATTCTGAAGCTAAAGTTTGACACTTTTGGGGAGCTAGTTTCTTCTATGCTGTTTTCCAAAAGGGAGTCGCCCAGCCAATTCAATAGGATTTCACTCACGGTGGAATCACTGACACTGTCTTCAATGGCACCTTCTCTTAAATCTACACTATTATTTGTAATTTCTGTTTCGAGAGAGTGCGAGAGTTCCCCAAACTGCTTTAAGCTTTCTTTAAATTTTTCCGTACTTTCTTTGAATTGATCGATTTGCTTAAGCCGCCGTTCACGGGACTTTTTGAGCTGTTTATCGATAGAATCGCACTGTAGAACAGAAAGTTCGGAGGAGTCTCGCACTTTCCCCTCTAGATATTTTAAGTAATTTTCTAAATTTAAATTATTAGACCTTACTTGCTGGGGACCTGTCAGGATTGTCCCACTCCTGAGTGTGACTCCTGGTGCTGTTGAATTTGTTGGGGGTGTTTGATTAGCACCCTCTGTTGCAGATGTTGCTCCCTCGTTGCCTCCTTGACACCGGGGCGGAATTTCCTGCGCGTCGCCCGGCGAGGTAGTTTGTTGTGGAGTTGGTAGGGATGATGATATTTCCTGCGGCGTCTCTTGGTGGGAGCTTTCCTCGCTCATGGATCATAAAATCGTGCAATCGTTGAAAGAATTTTACGCTTTGTTGGTGTGACAGAGTTGTCTGAATCTGCGAAAGTAAAGTGAAACTTGTCTTGAATAGTGTTACGTACCTTTGGCGGGACTCTGGCAGGGGCTTTATCCAAAGACACTTTTATTTCTTTTCCACGTTTATTTTATTTTTTTCTTCTTTTACAGAACCTTTTTCGGGTCACTTTAAAAACACTGTTTCTTGGTTTTCCACTTTTATTTTATTTTTTTCTTCTTTTACAGATTAATTTAATTCTTCTCCTTTACTTTCTTTACAACTCTGGTTACGTTCTAATTTCGTGTTATTCAACTCTCTTTTTTTTTACTTTTGTATTTTACTAACAAAATTATTCCACAACCGAGGCCGACCCGTTACCAAGTTCAAAATCCAACCCGACTTCGTTTTTTAAAAATTCCACCGCCAACCGCCGTTTTTTAACAATTTTATCCAACTCGCTCGTAGAAGATTTTTTTTTCAACTCTACTTTTTAAAATTTTTACTCCCGAACCGCCGCTAATCCAGTTTAAAATTCAACTCGGCTCTTGATCACTTTTGTCGCGATCAAGAGCCCTCGTTCAGGGTAGAAAATGCATAGTTGCATTTTTACCCTGAGAAAATTTTCATTTATTCTGGACTTGATTAAACAAGTCCAGAATATTTTTTGTTGGACGGTGGCTTGAAAAAATGAAATTTGATGTTTTTATAAACATCAGCCACCGTCCCGTCGATTGAAATTGCGGCGCGCGTATACATATAATGTAATCTCGCGGCGCGCATTTCTTATCGCGAAAGCTTTTTTTGTGATATGTATGTATGTTCGTACATACATATTATAATTTTCACGACAAATCGTACTGAAGGTACGATTTGTCTTTTGCTTTATTTTTTTAAAGTAATTATTTCTACTGGCAAATTTTGCTGAAGGCAAAATTTACCATGGGAATAATTTTGTTTTAATTTATGGAATGTGAAGAAAATTGCTGATGTAATTTTCTTCACTGATCCAATAGATAAGCTAACCATGTTTTAGGCATGGTTAGCTTATGTTAAAATTTTATGTATGAAACTTTTTTATATATTATATATATTTGTATACCCTTTTTTAGGAGGTTTTAGATATATAACAATAGGATTCCAAGTCAACCCTAAAGTCTTCACAGCATCGTTTTCTCCAATATTGGCTAATTTCTCTCTGTTTTCTACCGGTATGTGGTTAAGAATTCGATCATCATTACAACACCATTTGTGAAGTAAAAACCCACCTTTCTGAAGTAATCCTTCTACTTCATAACGAGCTCTGATAGCTTCTTCGATGCTATCTGTGCCGGTCAACATGTCGTCCACGTAAAAATCATTCTTGACAATTCGTGATCCTAAATCAGATGATGGTTCTTCCTCCTCCCCTAGCCTTTTAAGACAACGCGTTGCTAGGAATGATGCAGATGAAGTCCCATAGGTCACAGTCATAAGACGATATATTTGCAGATCTGTGTCCTTTGAATTCCGCCATAAAATGCATTGCATGTGATTATCAGGATCTTGTACCTCTACCTGGCGGTACATTTTTGAAATGTCGGCAGTCATCGCATATCGAAACTTTCGAAAGCGGAGTAGAATTGTAAACAAGTCATCTTGGACAACTGGGCCAACCATAAGGATATCGTTGAGAGATTGACCAGTACTGGTTTTGCATGACCCGTCAAAAACTACTCTTAGCTTTGTAGAGGTGCTCTCCGGCTTGAGAACACAATGATGAGGGAGAAAGTAGTGGTCGACACTGAGCTCACCTATTTTAATGGGTTGCATATGTCCCAATCTCAAGTAATCTTCCATGAATTTGCAATACTGCTGTTTAATTTCGAATGATTTTGATAGCTTGGCTTCTAAATTAAAATACCTCCTTTTGGCCTTTTCTAAAGAATCTCCTAATATGGAAGGGCTGCATCGAAAAGGTAGTCCGACCGAAAATCTACCAGATGGTAATCTTAAATATGTTCTAGAAAAATGGGTTTCGCACTCCATTTCCTCAGATGTAGTACCTTTCACAATTGAAGTGTGATTTTCGATTTCCCAAAAGCGCTTAAGTAGGTTATCTAACGTGTGGGATACATCTGAAGGGGGTGTAATGGCGATGTTGCATGTTTTCGAGTTGACTTTAGTTTTGAAATTCCCCGAAACTATCCAACCCAAGACAGTCTTTTGTAATAAGGGTTCATCGACCCCAAGTTTTAATTGTCCGACAGATAACAACTCAAAGAAATTGCTCGCGCCGATGAGAAGATCAATCCTCTGAGCCTTGTTATAACCAGGATCTGCTAAGTTAATGTCATCAGGGATGTCTAAATCCTTTGTATCGATATAGGAACTGGGTTGATTTTCTGTGATGCAGGGTAGTACGTAAGCTTCAAATGAGTTTGTATATTCATTAAGACGCGACTTGATTTGAATATTAACCTTAAATTTCACGGAAGTATTGGATTTTCCGATTCCACTGACTGGCACGTTTACCTTTATCCTTTTGAAACGTAACTGCTGACATAATCTTTCCGGTATGGAATTTAATTGCGAAGCAGAGTCTAGCAGAGCTGTACATGATGTATAAGAGCCAACACTATCTTTGATTTGTATGATCGCGGTTGCTAGGAAGACATGAAAGTTATCTGCTGTACTATGGCCACTGTTTGAACACAGAGCTACTGATGGTTGTGCTTGACCCGGACCTTGCGAGGATTGTGGTATATATATACGTTCAGGTTGAGCTTGAGGTGATGAGAGATTTAAATTTTGCTCAATCGGAGCCATATGGAGTAATGAATGATGTTTAGCAGAGCAAAAGCGACAACGGCTAGATTTGCAGTATTTGACACTATGTCCTGATCGAAGACAGTTTATGCATAAATTCAATCTTTTAACTTCATTGAAACGATTTATCGGAATTAAAGTAATGAAATTTGGACAATTATTAATTATATGCTCTGAATTATTGCAAAGAGAGCAGCTATTTAGAGTTTTAGTAGTTATTAAGGTTGTTTTTCTAAATTGATTAGTATTTCTTTTATGTTGGTTAACGAAATTTGTACTTGCCGGTTTGTTCCCAGTTGCAATAATTGTTTGCGCCATGTTCTCCAATGTCTGACAGCGTTTCTCTATAAATGAGGAGAACTCATCCCAGGATGGAACTACGTCGCGCGGTGCTTCATCTTCCCATTTGTTTCTTGAGACTGGGTCCAACTTCTGCGATATAAGATAAATAAGCAATCCATCGGTGATTTGTTGATTTTCCACAAGAGACGATAATGCACGTAAATGCGAATTTACACTATCGTTCAGATTTCTCAGATAATAAATAGAACCCTTTTCAGCAGTCGGTAAATTATAAATATCATTAATGTGAGCCTGAAAAATATGTCTTTTATTATCATATCTTTTCTTTAATAATTCAATGGCCTTTTCATAATTTTCTGCTGTCATTTCTAACGATTGTTTCACGATATTTGACAATTCATCGTCATTATGCACTAATGTCTTGAATATAGAGAAAAAGTTCGGCCAATCTATTGTTTTTCCGGTAAATTTTGTAAGCTCTAACTGAGGAAGTCGGGCAGTTTTGGTACGATATGTTGCAAAAGAAAGTTGACTATCTGCCGTTAATGACCCCCGCGGTCTTTTTTGTGATATAAATGTCAAAATTTTGCTTTTTATTCCGCAGTAGGTTTCTTCGAAGGCTTCCCTTTTTTCACCTTTAGCTTCATCCTCGTCAATATACTCAATCTTCGATTGAACACTATTGAAGGTATTTAAATATCCTTCAAGAAGTCCAAGTCGTGTTTCTAGGTCAGCTAATGTTGTATTTGGACCAGATTTCTCCACGTACGTTTTCATTTTTGTTTGTCGGCCTTGAACACTTCCGCGCTGAACCTTTAATTCAGCAAGTAGCTTTATTGTAGCGGGATCAGTTGGAGGAGCCATTATTATTACAATTGTGGCACTAATTTACTTGCTTGGTACTAATTTTCTGCCTGCTTAATAGCGGTTGCAATCGAACAATGTGATGACAACAAAAAATTGTGAAATTGAAATTTTACTTACTGCGATACGACTTACAGATTCTGATGATAAATAGCAATATAAAATTTCTTACGATCTGCTGTGTGAAATATTGACTGTCGATGCGAATATCCCAAGTCACGTGCTGTGGCAATGACGATAATCACCGCATTCGATAAAGGGCTATGCTTGTTTGCTTGCACGTTGTTTGTTTCTGTTGATCTAATTCCAACGATGCCGATGATGATTACAGATTATTATTATTTTTTTTATCGAATCACTTTCGAGTGGTAGATGATGATGATGTAATACAAAGGCAATGATGATCGACACGAAATTTCTGATACGAGAGTGATAAAAACGATACCAGTGTACTATCCGGTATTGAAGGACCAATGTTTTGTGTTATCCAAGAGTTTGGATTAATTTGCGAAATGAAACGATGCGAAATATTGTAAGCGATACGAAAATTGTAGGTGATGCGAAAATTGTAGTGAACTGTAGATAACGATGTGAATGAAACGAGAGATTGAGCGAAAGTGACATTTTTATTACAAAAAAGAAGGCAATAGTATGACAAAAAAAAATACTACCAACATCGAAGTTTAAAGTTAATTTATGATTAGGCTACGTTCACGAAGATTGCAAATTCAAATATAATGATGTTAGGTAGCTTTGGTTTTAAAATTCAAAATACAATATTTATGAGAATTCTTTCTTAATGGTAGGAACACATTTCAAAATAGCAAACGCATAAAAAAGGTTTAAGCACGATATTTTCAATTTAATGTTCCAATTGACTACCTCACTTTATTGAAACAACTACAGAAGTGATAACTTAAACATTGAACTAACAATGATATATTTATTCTTGTAATTTTCCACAAAAACGAAGAAATTTCCATCTGTAATGCTATTTTCATTATTTGAATTTAATAGACTAAGTAATAAAATAACTATTATTGATACTAGAGATACGAAACAAATTTTAAGCTCAAATAATTTTACAATTATATATTTAAATTTTGATGGGGTTTGATTTAATATGTTGTGAATAAAAAGAGATTACTCTTTTGGACTTTTTACCGGGTTAAACTTAGTTAAACTTAATTTTCTTCAAGAAAGAATTTTTTTTTGGGATATCTCCGGTATATAGCAAAAGCTAAAAAATGTTCTAATTTGTTATTTCATCACACAACCCATTAATTTTTGATGACAAGTTTCAAGTCTTGGTTTGACTCATCAACAGGTCCCAAATAGCGAAATTGGGTGATTAGAAAAACAAATGAAAAAATGAAAAAAGAAGAAAGAAATGAAAAGTTTAAGAAAAATAGAAAAAAACAATTTTTTTATTTATTAAAAAAATTATGTCTTCGCATATAAAAAATCAAAAAAACTATTTCTCGAAAAGACTTCGAAATTATTGCAGAACAAATTGAATTTAAGTTCAATGACAAAAAGGTGATTTTCTTTTTACCTGCCATCTTCCTTCTATAACTTTAACTATTTAAGGATATTTATTATGTTAAACCAAAATCCAAAACTGAAAATCCTGGTGGAAGGTTGTACAGTCGTTATTATAACACAAAAAGAAGACTTACAAAAATTGGTGTACCTCTTTCACCCAAAGAGAGTAGCAAAGAGGAAACAGTTCTATCTAACCTATTAAATGTTGATGTCAGTGAGGAATCTTCTCAAGGCAAAAACTCCTTATAATTATGAAATATTTTTATCTCAAGATTCATTCACCAGATTATAACGTGGACATAAACTGGCTCAAAATCTACTCGGAACCTTGGAGTGAAGTTATCCTGAAGTGGGAAAGAACGTTTCCAGAACGAAGGCGTCAAGTTTAAGCCACAAAAACGAGAGAGAGAAAATTGGCCCAAATTGTAGACGAATGGCCAATAATTAAAAATTCACATGGCTTTACTTTGGTAATATTTTAATTACAATAAATTTAAATAAATTAAATAACTTTTTTGTCTGGATTCATTTGGATTTCGAAAAGCTTTATCCCAATCAGTCTGCAACGTTACATAACCAGTGAGAAATATTTAAGGCGAAAATCCTTCCCGTTTACAATCACAAAATGAAGGACAAGGATAGTCTCGATATTTTGTCGAAGTTGAACAACAAGGACGAGTCATTATGTAAGTATTATTGTATTGCTGTATATCTAGTTTCTAAAATTATTTAATTTTTCCAGATCCAGAAGATTTAATGTACATGGATTTGCTTCATTCATTACTTCCACCATCTGTAAGACACTACGAAAACCATGATCCAGAGAATCAGCCTCTAATTAAAAAAACTAAAAGAAAGATTTCTAAGGCGAGAATCAAAGATTCACGGCACAGTCTTCTTTTAAAGGTGCATACGGTAAACGATTTATATCCAGTTATAGATAGATTATCTACTGATTTGAGGAAAAAAGGCCAAACACTGCAACCATTATAACATATATAACATAGCTGAAAAAGAATTTCTAGTATATTACGATGATATTAAATATAAGTTCCCTTCACTCCTATCGGCATTAGATACTTGCTTCAAAATTTTCTTTGCTTTAAATCTCAAATACCCAGAGTATTGCAAGTCCGTTTGGCTATTTTTCCAAAAATATTTCTATAAAATTGAAAGTAAGCCTATGCAAAGAATTTGTCCTAATGTTTTAGTTTTATTGAAATCATTAGAGTCATAGTTTTTAAGATTAAAATTTTTAGTTAGTCGTAACGTTTTGTGTTTTTACCTACTTAAAAAGACTTGTTTAAATGAATTATTCTTCCTTTATTAACCTTGAAAGACAAAGAAAATTTTCCCTTAATATATTTGAATGATTTATGATTTGCTACTTTTTTCAAAGTTTTTTGGTACTAGCTAAACTGAAACAAATCAGTTGTCCATAATATTTAATAGTATTTGAAATTTAAATATTAAAATGGTGAAGTGTTACATTTGTTCAGAGACTCATTTTGCTGATGTGAAGATCATTGTGTTTCATTATAAATATATTCATAATATGGCAGCAATTGACGATTATTATTGTACTAACTGTGGCCAAACATATAATTTGAAAAGCTATAAAAGACATTTCTATCAAAGAGGAAATGCATGCCTTCAACCTGATATTGCGACACGGGAAATTTTGATGACATCCGTGTCATTGCCAAATTTGAATGAAAACTCATCTGTTCTCTTTTGTGATACCGCAAATCCTACACATGTTACTGCCAATGATCAAAATCTTGTTGATGAAAACTCTAAAACTTTTCAGAATATTGAAAAATGTGCAATTTTATTTGCATGCAAACAATATGGTAAATCAAATCTACCATGAAATTTTGTTGATGATATCATTAAGGATTTAATAGAGGGTCTTTTTGAAGTCATATGTAAGGAATTGTTAAAAAGCTTCACTTCTAACTCTATACCTTTAAATAAAACTATCAAGAGACTTTTATCAATTATTTCAAACCCATTTCAAAATGTGAGCAGTTTTTGCAAATTTTCTCAAAAACTTAAAGAACTAAATTGTTTTGAAGCTCCTTATGAATTTATTGTAAACAAAGAAGTTAAGCCAGTTATTGGTAACACTCCTACATTCGACAGTGAAAAAAACAGTGTCATTATAATGCCCTTAAAATTTCAGTTCACAAAATTTTTTGAAGTTCCTGGTGTTTTTGAGGAAATGGTTGACAATGTAAAAAATATCACTCTGAACTATACTTCCCACTTTATTAACAGTGAATTGTGGAGAATTAAAACTTCTCATATGAAGAATGATATAATAGTTCCCTATTTTCTGTATTTTGATGACTTTGAGTCAAACAACACTCTCGGTTCTCATGCAGGAAGCCATTCTATTGGGGCTGTTTACTACAATTTTCCCACTCTACCACAGTGGACTTCATCCCTTCTTGATAACACGTTTATTGGCATGCTATTTTATATCAAGTATAAAATTCATGGCATGAATTCTATATTTTGTCGATTAGTTGAAGATATAATTGAGTTGGAAAAAATGGAATTGTTATTAAGGTTAAAAGTGGAGAAGTAAGGCTACATTTCGTTCTTGGTTTAATAATCGGTGATAATTTAGGGCTTAATACTATCCTTGGATATGCGCAGGGATTCAGCTCAAACTATCCTTGTAGATTTTGTAGGTGCTCTAAAACACAATTACAATCTTATTTTGAGGATACTCCAGAATTTTACAGAACAAAAGAAAATTATGAAGTAGATGTAAACTCTTATACAAATGTAAAGGAACGTGTTAGAGGAACCGGAATTCGAGAAAATTCCATTTTTAATAAAATTCCTTCATTTCATACAGTGCAAAATTATACCGTCGATGTCATGCATGACATATTTGAGGGTGTTTGTCACTATGATGTTTGTAATGTATTAATCCAGCTTATTAATGAAAAAATTATAACTTTGGATACCCTGAACAATCGTACACAATTATTTAACTATGGTCCGACCGAAGTTGGCAACATAGCACCTCCAATTAAACTAGAACATTTGCATAAAAATAATCTAAATATGTCTGCACGTGAAATGTGGACATTTTGCCATTTTCTACCTCTGATTATAGGAGATATTATTCCTAAAGATAACAAATATTGGAGGTTATTGATTACTTTAATTTAAATTATTGATATTATTCTGAAATCAAATTTTAATAACAATGATCTTAAAACTCTAAAAATAAAAATTGCATCTCATCACAATTTATACAAATCTCTATTCAAAGACACATTGAAACCTAAGTTCCACTTTTTAGTACACTATCCTTTTATCATGAAAATGGTTGGACCTCTGAGACATACTTGGTGTTTTCGGTATGAATCGAAACACAAAACTCTCAAAAGTTATTACAATAACACAACGTCTCGAAGAAACTTGCCGTATTCGTTAGGAATAAAATTTTGTTTAAACTTTTCAACAAGACTCCTTTATAAGCTCGGACTATCCAAAAAGTTTGAAATACTTCCAATGTCAAAACAAATTATACTAGACTCTCAGTTTTTTAAGAAATTTGCTAATTTAGATGCTAATACTAAATTAGAGCAATCTTGCATGATTGAAAATTTAGATTATTGCAATATTTCCTATAAAAAAAATCAGTTTTTGGCAATAACTTCTAATGAATTAATAGAACTATACCGTGTTGATGGAATTGTTATTGTGGATAAAAGAGAAATATTTATTTCTTGTGAAAAATATTCAATTTGCAGATTTATTCACTATTTCCAATCTTATAAGTGTTATATGAATACATGAATTGTTACATTACTCTATCTATATGTATGTATATGTATATGTAATAATGTAATATGTAACTACAATAACCAATACCATAAGTAGACTGTTCAAGAATTGTTGAGAGCTGACAGTCACGCTGAACCAGTACTGCTGGATAGATCTCGGTAGAGAAGTACAATAAATAGAATTCTAATTTGACCGTGTGGTTTTTAATTTAAAACAAGACCTAAACCCTCTACATGGCGCAGTCGGTAATACATTTCAAGTAAAGTGAATAGTAAAGAAATATCGTTTACTGCAGTTACTGAGTTATATATATGCGTGTCGTGAAAATCAATAAAAAGTGTAGTGAACTACACTTAAATAATCGAAAATCAAATTCAACACGTGAAAGTGATAACACTAAGCAGTATAAAGCAAGCTCACATCTGTTCTTAAGAACCAGAACAATAGAAAAATATTTTAAACAAAGGAATTCGAAAACAAAGAAAAAAGCGGTCAATTCTAAATATAGTTCAATAAGTGAACGTGAAACGTACTATTTTACGATGGAAAGAAATTTAAAAAAATTAAATGACCTTAGCCTGACGGGCAATAAAGCAAGGAAGTGGCAGTTATTCAAGGAAGATTTTAATGATTTCCTTGTGGCGTCAAAAACTGATAAAGAAGATGATAAAGTGAAAATCGCTTTGTTGAAAAATCAGATCGGAAAAGAAGGCAGAGAACTGTTGAGGACCCTAGATATTCCAGAAGAGGATCAAATAAAATTCGAGTGTGTGATAAAAGCATTGGAAGATTATTGTGTACCGAAGCCAAACATAATATATGTAAGATACATATTCTACACCAGGGAGCAGAACGATGGCGAGCCATTTGATAATTTCTTGACTGATATAAAAAAATTTGCGACTACGTGCCAATTTACCAACAAAGAAGAGATGATTCGTGATCGGATTGTACTGGGAGTATCGGATAAAGCATTGCAGAAGACACTGATTAAAATGGCAGACGTCACAATGAGTAAAGCGATAGAGGAATGCAGATTAGCGGAATTAAATAATGAGAAGGTGAAACATATGCAACAAGAGAATAAAACTGAGGTAATAGAAGATGTTAGAAGAAATAGAATTTATAGGAATTTCAATAACAAATCAGGTAATAGGCAACATTTTTCAAAGAATTGTTTCGAAAATTATAATGATAAAGAAAAAATATTCAATTGCAAAAAATGCGGTATTTTACATGGTTATGGAAATTGCCCAGCTTATGGAAAAATTTGCTCAAACTGTAAAGTTAAAAATCATTTTGCAAAAATGTGTACTTCAAAGAAAGTTAAAACAGTTTTAGCAAATGACTCTGAGCAATCTGATAACGAATTTTGTCTATCAATTACAACCTTCCAAAGTAATAAATCTATTGATAATTTTAGGACCGTAAAAAGCTGGAACGAATGTATAAATGTTGAAGAAAGCATTGTGGAATTCAAGCTCGACACTGGTGCAGAGGTAAATGTTCTGCCACACTATTTACTACAAAAAATCAAGAAGAATGTTGAAATATTGCCCTCAAAGGTAATTCTCCAGTCTTACACTGGACATAAAATAACACCTAAAGGCGCAACGAACTTGGTATGTACTTTCAAAAATATTTCCTCTAAAGAAAAATTCGTAATAGTCAACAATAAATTTAAACCAATATTAGGATTAAAAACATGTGTAAGATTAGGGCTAATAAAAAGGGTTTCGGTTATTAAAAATAAGAATACAAATAAGACAGAACATGATTTCTTGCAAAAATACAAAGAAATTTTCATAGGGTTGGGAAAATTCCCAAAACAATATAAATTAAGAACTAAAGATAATTCAAATCCGGTGGCGCACCCCCCACGCAGAGTGCCGTTAAAAGTAAGGCCCAGACTTGAACAAAAGCTAAATGAATTAGAAAAACAAGCAATTATATCTAAAGTTAATGAGCCAAGTGAATGGGCTCATCATTTAGTTATAATTGAAAAGTCGGATGGATCGTTACGACTCTGTCTCGACCCGCAAGAGCTGAATAAATGTATAAAACCCGATTTTTATATGATACCTTCTTTGGAAGATTTCACTGCAAAGCTGCCAGGAAGTAAATACTTCACAGTCTTAGACCTAAAAGAGGGTTTTTATCAAATTGAGTTAGATTTAGAATCTCGAAAGCTGACAACATTTAGCACTCCATTCGGTTTTTAGCAATTTAATCGTCTTCCGTTCGGTATAAATTGCGCAGCAGAAGTGTTTCAAAAATATAATTTTGAAATTTTCGGCAATATTCCAGGGGTTCTCATCTACATAGATGATATACTCATATCGGGTAGCACAATTGAAGAGCATGACTCACGGCTTAAAGCTGTATTAGAAACAGCAAAAAGATATAACATCAAATTTAATCTTAATAAAGTGCAACTACGCACACAAAGCGTAAAGTATTTAGGTTTCATTTTTTCTGAAAAAGGAATTACTCCTGACCCAGAGAAGATCAAAGCAATAGAAATTTTACCTGATCCAAAGAATAGAAAGGAACTACAAAAATTCTTAGGAGTTGTAAATTTCCTGAGAATGTTTATACCAAACATGTCACAATACACCTCCCAGCTAAGATCCTTACTTAAAAATGATATTAGTTTTGTTTGGCTGCCGTGTCACTCAGAGGCAGTTGCCAAGCTCAAAGAGCTCATAAAAAATTCGACTTTCTTGACACCCTTTGATGAAAATAAGCCCCTAAAAATTCAAACAGATGCATCTCAGAGTGGCCTAGGAAGCTGTCTTTTTCAAGGTGACTCTTCAGTTATTACTTTCGCGACAAGAGCTCTAACAGAAACAGAACAAAGATACTCCCAAATAGAAAAGGAGTTATTGGCAGTCGTCTTTGCCTGTAAAAAATTTCACCATTACATATATGGTAGACAGGTAGAAGTACACTCCGACCACAAACCACTAGAGACTTTAATCAAAAAAGATATAAACAAAATCGCATCTTGCCGACTCAAAAGATTAAGATTAAAACTACTTAATTACAATATAATACTAAAATATGTCCCAGGAAAAAATCTACTGGTGGCAGATTACTTATCAAGAAACTATCAGAATATGGATACTGATGAAGAAGAAACTGACCTTAATGGTTTAGTGCACAGCGTCAATATATCTGATCCGAGTTTAGAAACAATTAAATACGAGACGAAAAATGATGAGGCTTTAAAACTTCTTAAAGAGTTATATTTAAAAGGTTGGCCAACAGATAAATCTAAAGTTCAGGACATTGTAAAAAATTATTATAAACACAAAAATGATATTTATCTTGAAGATAATATTTTGTTCCTAAACGATAGAATTATAATACCCACAATTTTAAGGCCAGATATTTTACAAAGCCTGCATAAGTCACATTTCGGAGTAACAAAAACTCAACGGAGAGCAAAAGAATTATTTTATTGGCCTAATATTAATCGCGACATTGAAAATTTAATTTCAAAATGTAACATCTGCGAACGATTTAGACCAAACAATATTAAAGAACCAATGATACCTCATGAAATTCCCCCATTACCCTTTCAAAAATTAGGATGTGATATTTTAGAATACGAAGGAAAAAATTATATTGTAGTAGTTGATTATTTTAGCAAATGGATTGAGATAAAGTCACTCCGCAAAAAAGATTCTAAGGAAATCATTAGATGTTGGAAGGAAATTTTTGCTATCTTTGGAATACCTAGTCTAGTGATAGCAGATAACGTACCTTTCAGTTCATATGAGTGTAAGTCCTTTGCCAAGTCGTGGAATTTTGAAATTATTACTAGTAGTCCAAACTACCCCAAATCAAATGGATTGGCTGAGAGGGCAGTAGGTATAGTAAAAAAAATCTTTGATAAATGTCAGAGTGAGGACGATAAAATGATAGCTCTAATGGAGTACCGCAATACTCCTGTCAAGAACCTCGACTACTCACCCAGTCAATTACTAATGAATAGGAGAATGCGTACTTTACTTCCTACTAACACAAAGCTCTTTCTGCCTAAGTTAAACCCTCACGTACAGAGACAGCTTAACCGTAAGACTCAAATCACAAAAGATTATTATGACAGAACAGCTAAGGAAAGGGTTGATTTTAATACACTTGATCACGTTTGGGTAAAACTAGGTAAACGGTGGATACAGGGACATATTATTGAAAAAGGTATAGCACCAAGGTCATATCTAGTTAAGACTGATGATGGCCTAGAACTGAGAAGAAATAGTTATCACATCAGACGACGGAATTCCACAATGCATTCTGGTAATTGTAAGAAACGATAGTGATACAAACTCTTAATATGTATGCTTTAAAATTGTGAAATGTAAAATTGTTATATTTTAAGATGAAATCTGTAAAAATAAAGTTGGAACTCCGGGGCAAGTTGAAATAATTAATAGTAAATTGTGAAATATAAATATGAAATTCTTAGTGTATAGTTTATATATAAAAAAAAAAAAAAAAAAACAGGAGAGTTGTAGCAGTTGTTATATGAATACATGAATTGTTACATTACTCTATCTATATGTATGTATATGTATATGTAATAATGTAATATGTAACTACAATAACCAATACCATAAGTAGACTGTTCAAGAATTGTTGAGAGCTGACAGTCACGCTGAACCAGTACTGCTGGATAGATCTCGGTAGAGAAGTACAATAAATAGAATTCTAATTTGACCGTGTGATTTTTAATTTAAAACAAGACCTAAACCCTCTACAATAAGGTTAACAAGCCAATGGCGAAATTTTGTCTTCTTAAAATTGATGAGCTCGATGGACCACCGATACATACTTACACCCTTTCAAATGGTGACTTATATATAAGATCAAAATACTTTTGAAAATCAGATCATAAAGAGAAACATAATTATATTTTTAAGTTATAAAATATCATATATATCCTTAATGGTGGGTGATATGCCTCTTTATAGTAATTGATCATTTATTAATGTAGGCAATCATTGTTTTCCATACATATGAAATTCTTAATCCTTGATTAATATTTAATTCCAATTATCATTTAAACAAGTAGAAATATTTTGTATTAATATAAAAAAAAATACCTGAAAGGAATATTTTCATTTTTGAATAAATTATATAATACGCTTGTAAAAATATTTTTTTTATCAGTTACTACTATGAAAATGCTGCACTTGGAAAGCAAGAGGTATTTAATAAAATATCGATTTCGAGGTTTATTAATTAGTTGCTATTTTTACCTCAAAAGTTGTCAGATAATTACGAGGTATGTTCAAATAACGTTGTTTAGAGATAAACCTACGATAAATATATTATTCTTCTACAATTTACTTGTCAATAAAACACTTTCCGTGATATTTTAATTATAATAACGTTTTTAATTAAGAACGCGTTAGTGGCTAATCTACCCCCAAAAATAGTAGAACAATGATCTTAATTATGCTTATACTTCCTTTCAGTGGTTGAAGTATAAGTTTCCATTCTTGATATATCCTGAAAATGTTACACTACTTCAACAACTTTCGTGATTATTTCATCACCTTAGTAATAAGTGTGATAAAATTTGTTTGCAAAAAGTTACTAAACTTGGGTGTTCAACTTGACTATACTCCTTATTTGACGCACAATCAAACACGAAATTTATTTGATTTTACAAAGATTTTTCTTTCAGTGTAGTAATGATTTCTGAGTGGAACATGGTCAGCGGTCTAACCAATGTCCGATGTCTTACATGTAACTCTACAGGGATTGCTGATGTATTTTATGGATTATGTGTGTTCCTATTCAATGAGGATAATTATCTAGTGGTACAGTGTATGTACAATCATGGTTTCTATATTTTTGGATTGTTAGGCTTTTAGATTTTCGAATTTTTAGAATTTTTAGAAATTTTAGAATTTTGAGATTTTTAGAATTTTTAGAATCTTCTAGTAGTAAAACCATCCTGCAAGGCTATATGTAACAGTCAATGATTTTATGAACCTTTTCTTACAGTCCATGCTTAACCCATCAAATCTATGGGAATGGTTCGACTGTAAAGTTTGTTTACCCTCCCGGATCTGTAATCTCGCACATATCATACAATGAACGGGCATACCACCATCACGTATCCCCCCCCCCCCCCCACTCAACATGGGCCCCGCACTGATATGACCAGGGTTATCCCCATTTTACGGAGCTTAATTCATCATTACTTCTGAGGTTGCCGGATGTTAAATCACATACTATGTTTATTGTTAGTAAAAGCATATATAAAAGCATGCATATTGAGAGGGCATACAGCTTTTCCGTATTACCATAACGTTTTGCTAGATGTGACCTTGTATCAGCTGGACTACTTTTTAATCTCAATAAATTACACTGAAACGTTTCAACCTTGCAAATCAGCTTATTGTGCTATGACTTCTGGGATTGGATCGCAAAGATAACTCTAACTTTCAAATTTTCAAAATTTTCAAAATTTATTTGTGATTTTCTATTTTACTTTGTTACAAAGAACTGGCTTTTCTATCCTTCAAATACTTGTTGTTAATCTATTTATTTTATTTTATTTTATTCTAGGTTTTCGGCGTGGCTGTGAGTTCTTTGTACGTATTTGAAATACGTTTCTGTGTAATTTAAGAAGAGTTTTTGTTCATGCATTTGTGATATTCTATTTTCCTATGTTACAAAGAACTGGCTTTTCTATACTTAAAATCCCTGTTGTTAATCTACTTATTTTATATTGTTTTATTCTAGGATTTTGGCGTGGTTGTGAGATCTTCATACGAATTTGAAATTCATTTCTGTGGAATATAAGAAGGGTTTTTGTTCATGCATCACTTTCCCGAAACTAGTAATGATTTCTGAGTGGAACATGGTTAGCGGTCTAACCAATGTCCGATGTCTTACATGTGACTCTACAGGGATTGCTGTTGTATTTTATGGATTATGTGGGTTGCCGTGTAGGCCCATACTGGTCTATACCGGACGTTCCATTCCCGCCACGGAGAATTTTCAACAGCGTTCCTATTCAATGAGGATAATTATCTAGCGGTACAGTGTATGTATGTAAGAAAATCTGTAAACAATATGTAAAGAGCCAGATGGCAAGAAAAAAAATTTAGTGATAAAAATGTTACTTACAGAAAAATTTCTTTTGAAATCATTGGCAAAAATATAAGCAAGATTAGACTAAATAAGTTAGAAGAACATAGTATTTGGAAGTGAAATATACAAAAGTATCTAATGGAATTAAAAAAATAAATAAATAAATAAAAATAATTATTAGAGGCAAAGGAAAATATATTAAATAATTAGACATACGAGCGCTAATAATGAAAAATTTACTAATAATATTAATAAATAAGTGCAAAATTGAGAAAGTAATTGTAAGTAGAATGTAAATATAGTCGCTAACCGAAAGCATCTAATGCTGAAATAACCTCAAAGACAGGTGAGTGAAAGGGCAGTTTCATAAATTCATCACTGTATACTCTACCTGAAGCAAGCGTCAGACAAATAGTGTGGGTGAGAAAATAATGATAAAAACTCGAGAAAAGTCAACTTTTCACCGTCTACGACTTTCTTATCTACATATATTGACTGAATTCTGAAGATTGATTGGAAAGAAGGAAATGCGTTGATAAGGTTTACTGCGTGTGTCAAGAAGTTGAAGATTAAAGACAAGTTTATATGACGGACTTTAGACAAATATCCGTATAAGTCAATAAAATTAGATTACATCCAGAATAATACGCAGTTTCATAAAGCACGTTACGAGACTTTCAATAGAACAAGTTTATTTCCTTATGTAAGGGTGGACTCTCGATATAATCGGGAGAACTCCAACGTACATACGGAAATAGCACAACAGAATGTAAAAAGTCAAAGATTCAAAGGTCAATAATAGTGAGCAAAGAAACAGTGAACGTTATAAACGTGAAGCTTAACAGTGAATTGACAACTCGTTCCACTCATAATCACGCTAGAACACTCCTGTAGAGTAGCCCAACAACGAAAGAGAAAACCTAGTCTATCCCGCGGATATCGTCCAACGTTTAGTTGCCTCAAGTCAGAACCACACTGCCCGCAATCATCAAGAAGCAGCCTGGATCAGTCGAAGTAGCATTAATATTATGATATGTATTAATTAACATTGTAAAAGGATAGTAACATATCATAACACGTACTAGATCTTAAAAAATAATAAGAGTCAAACAAGAAATATATCGCGTTATTTCCTAAGAAAAAATTAGATGAGCGAAAATACAAAGGTAAAATTAACAATAACAAGTAAGAATGATGTGAAAATTGGAATACAAACTGAAATTAAATACACGTAAAACAAATCATTATTATTGAAAGTTGAAAAAAAAAGATTTTTAGCTCTTCCTGTTTCAGCCATTTGATAAGAAGTATAAGTACTTAGGTAAATTAAACATAAGATCGAAAAGTGGTATTTGTAGAGAAAAGAAAATTTCGTGGAAAGAAATAAGTGTTAAGTTTATTGGATAAGTCAGGTATAATATAATTTGCCAAAGGTTGAGAATTAAAAAACAACACGTCAGGAACACAAGAAACACTCCTGTAGTACACTTAAGTGTTCGAATAAAGAAATTAAAAATGCGCGAAAGATTAAAAGAAAGGGAATTTTTATAAAATAGTCAGATATGTCATAAACAAAAAAAAAATCTTAAGATAAAGGCATCAGCAAAGAACTGTTTAAAAAAGTTATAGTAGTAAAGCCATCCTGCAAGGCTATATGTAACAGTCAATGATTTTATGAATTCTTTTCTTACAGTCCATGCTTAACTCATCACATCTATGGGAATGGTTCGACTGTTAATTTTGTTTACCCTCCCGGATCTGTAATCTCGCACATATCACACAATGATCGGCCATACCAGCATCAAACACACCCCCCACCACCCACTCAACATGGGCCCTGCACTGATATTACCATGGTTATGACCTCGGAGCTTAATTCATCATTATTTCTGAGGGTGCCGGATGCTAAATCACATACTACGTTTTATAGTTAGTAAAAGCATATATGAAAGCATGCATATTGAGAGGGCACACAGCTTTTCCGTCTCCCAATAAAGTTTTACTAGATGTGAACTTGTATCAGCTGGACTACTTTTTAATCTCAATAAATTACACTAAAAGGTTTCAGCCTTGCAAATCAGCTTATTTGCTATGAATTTTGGGATTGGATCGCAAAGATAAGTCTAACTTTCAACATTTTCAAAATGTATTTCTGATTTTCTATTTTCCTATGTTACAAAGAACTGGCTTTTCTATACTAAAAATCCTTGTTGTTAATCTATTTATTTTATTTTATTTTATTTTACTCTAGGTTTTTGGCGTGGTTGTGAGTTTTTATGCGAATTTGAAATACGTTTCTGTATAATTTAAGAAGGGTTTTTGTTCATGCATTACTTTCCCGCAACTAGTAATGATTTCTGAGTGGAACATGGTGAGCGATCTAACCAATTTTCGTTGTATTACATGTGACTCTACAGGGATTGCTGTTGTATTTTATGAATTATATGGGTTGCCGTGTAGGCCCCTACTGGGCTATACTGGATGTT
The DNA here is from genome assembly GCA_963924295.1 of Dioctria rufipes. Lineage (NCBI taxonomy): Eukaryota > Metazoa > Arthropoda > Insecta > Diptera > Asilidae > Dioctria > Dioctria rufipes. Next base: position 179,875,475 of record OZ002740.1, read on the forward strand.
TCACTCCCACCACGGAGATTTTTCAACGGTGTTCCTATTCAATGAGGATAATTATCTAGTGGTACAGTGTAGGTCCAATCATGGTTTCTATATTTTTGGATTTTTAGGATTTAGATTTTCGAATTTTTAGAATTTTTGGAGATTTTAGAATTTTTGGATTTTTAGAATTTTTAGAATCTTCTAGTAGTAAAGCCATCCTGCAAGGCTATATGTATCAGACAATGATTTTATGAATCCTTTTCTTGCAGTCCATGCCTAACCCATCAAATCTATGGGAATGGTTCGACTGTTAAGTTTGTTTACCCGCCCGGATCTGCAATCTCGCACATATCACACAATGTTCGGCCATATCACCTTCACGCCCCCTCATCCCACACAACATGGGCCCCGCACTGATATTACCAGAATTATGCCCATTTTACGGAGCATAATTCATCATTAAGCCTGAGGGTGCCGGATGCTAATTCACATACTACGTTTTATGGTTAATAAAGGCATATATGAAAGCATGCATATTGAGAGGCCACACAGCTTTTCCGTATCCCCATAACCTTTTGCTAGATGTGACCTGGTATTAGCTGGACTACCTTTTTGCTCTCGATAAACTACACTAAAACGTTTCAACCTTGCAAATCAGCTTATTGTGCTATGACTTCTGGGATTGGATCGCAAATATAACTCTAACTTTCAAATTTTCAAAATTTTCAAAATTTATTTCTGATTTTCTATTTTCCTATGTTACAAAGAACTGGCTTTTCTATACTTAAAATCCTTGTTGTTAATCTAGTTATTTTCTTTTATTTTATTTTATTCTAGGTTTTTGTCGTGGTTGTGAGTTCTTTATACGAATTTGAAATACGTTTCTGTGTAATTTAAGAAAGGTTTTTGTTCATGCATTACTTTCCCGCAACTAGTAATGATTTCTGAGTGGAACATGGTCAGGATCTAACCAATTTTCGTTGTCTTACATGTGACTCTACAGGGATTGCTGTTGTATTTTATGAATTATGTGGGTTGCCGTATAGGCCCCTACTGGGCTATACTGGATGTTTCACTCCCGACACGAAGATTTTTCAGCAGTGTTCCTATTCAATGAGGATAATTATCTAGTGGTGCAGTGTATGCAAAATCATGGTTTCTATATTTTTGGATTTTTAGGCTTTTAGATTTTCGAATTTTTAGAATTTTTGGAAATTTTAGAATTTGTAGATTTTTAGAATTTTTAGAATCCTCTAGTAGTAAAGCCATCCTGCAAGGCTATATGTAACAGTCAATGATTGTATGAATTTTTTCTTACAGTCCATTCTTAACCCATCACATCTATGGGAATGGTTCGACTGGTAGTTTTGTTTACCCTCCCGGATCTATAATCTCGCACGTATCACACAATGATCGTGCATACCACCATTACGCGCACCCCCCCCCCCCATTCAACATGGCCACACTGATATTACCAGGATTATGCCCATTTTACGGAGCTCAATTCATCATTATTTCTGAGGGTGCCGGATGCTAAATCACATACTACGTTTTATGGTTAGTAAAAGCATATATGAAAGCATGTATGTTGAGAGGGCACAGCTGTTCCGTCTCCCCATAACGTGTTGCTAGATCTGAACTTGTATCAGCTGGAATACTTTTTAATCTCAATAAATTACACTAAAACGTTTCAACCTTGCAAATCAGCTTATTGTACTATGACTTCTGGGATTGGATCGCAAAGATAAGTCTAACTTTCAAATTTTCAAAATTTTCAAAATGTATTTCTGATTTTCTATTTTTCTATGTTACAAAGAAATGGCTTTTTATACTTAAAATTCTTGTTGTTAATACATTTATTTTATTTTATTTTGTTCTAGGTTTTTGGCGTAGTTGTGAATTTTTTATACGAATTTGAAATACGTTTCTGTGTAATTTAAGAAGAGTTTTTGTTCATGCATTACTTTCCCGCAACTAGTAATGATTTCTGAGTGGAACATGGTCAGCGGTCTAACCAATTTTCGTTGTCTTACATGTGACTCTACAGAGATTGCTGTTTCATTTTATGAATTATGTGGGTTGCCGTGTAGGCCCCTGCTGGGCTATACTGGATGTTCCAGTCCCGCCACGGAGATTTTTCAACAGTGTTCCTATTCAATGAGGATAATTATCTAGTGGCACAGTGTATGTACAATCATTGTTTCTATATTTTTGGATTTTTATCTTGTAGATTTTCGAATTTTTAGAATTTTTAGATTTTTGGAATTTTTAGAATCTTCTAGTAGTAAAGCCACACTGCAAGGCTATATGTAACAGTCAATGATTTTATGAATTCTTTTCGTACAGTCCATACCTAACCCATCACATCTATGGGAATGGTTCGTCTGCTAATTTTGTTTACCCTCCCGGATCTGCAATCCCGCACATATCACACAATGATCGGGCATACCACCATCACGCATCCCCCCACTCAACATGGGCACGGCACTGATTTTACCAGGGCTATGCCCATTTTATGGAGCTTAATTCATCATTATTTCTGAGGGTGCCGGATGTTAAATCACATACTACGTTTTATGGTTAGTAAAAGCACATGTTACGTACCTTTTTGTGGGACTAATAGGTTCGTGTTGTAATCCAAAACACCTTTCTTTAATTTTACTTTTTTACTAGTTTCCTTTTCTCTTTATTAACTTTAATGTGCTCACAGGCTTTTTTACTAAATTATTATTTTCACAAGCTTTTTACATATTGATAATTATTATTTTCACAAGATTTTTCGCCACTTCCGAGAACCACACCCGACCTTTATTACGCTATCTTCGAACCAGAGAAAAAAAAAACCTTTTCTTTATTATTCGTAGCTACCCCGATGATATTTTTTTTTTTGACTCGTTTTTTAGCAAGACAAAATTTAAATTCCAACTCCGTGTTCGTCGTTTGTTAAAAATCAACTCTCACTTCCGCGATATCGCCGCGTAGAAAATTAAATCACAACTCAGTTTCGTTATAAAACTCGACTGCCGCGTACTCCAAGAGATTCAAAAACCAACTCGGTTCTTGATAACTTTCGTCGCGATCAAGAGCCCTCGTTCAGGGTAAAAAATGCATAGTTGCATTTTCACCCTGAGAAAATTTTCATTTATTCTGGACTTGATTAAACAAGTCCAGAATATTTTTCGTTGGACGGTGGCTTGACATTTGATGCTTTTATAAACATCAGCCACCGTCACGACGATTAGAATTGCCGCGCGCGTATACATACAATGTATTTTCGCGGCGCGCTCTTCTTATCGCGAAAGCTTTTTTGTGATATGTATGTACATTCGTACATACATATTGTAATTTTCACGACAAATCGTACTGAAGGTACGATTTGTCTTTTGCTTTGTTTTTTAAAAGTAAATATTTCTACTGGCAAATTTTGCTGAAGGCAAAATTTGCCATGGGAATAATTTTATTTTAATTCATGGAATGTGAAGAAAATTGCTGATGCAATTTTCTTCACTGATTGAATAGATAAGCTAACCATGTTTTAGGCATGGTTAGCTTATGTGAATTTTAGTGATTTTTGGAATTTTTAATGTTTTATAAATTTTAGGGTTTTTAGGAATTTTAGGAACTGATTCGCTTTCTTCAAATGTTTTTGAAGGTAAGCTAATCATGTTCCAACATGTATGTATGCATGTAAAATTATTCCCTTTTTATACTTTTCCAGGGTATTAAATTTACGTACATAACAATCCTTCCCCCTGAGAAAAAGAGAATTATTCTTTGAAGAGGAATAATTCTCAGGGGAAGTTGTCGTTGTACTAATTTGTATTATTTTACTCTCTTTTTTTTGTTATATGCTAATTACTTTTGATTTGAGTTTTATTATTTCCGAATTTATTTAGTATATTTTACGTTACCGGTGTAGTACGTTATAGATCATTAGTGCTACTTTAATTTTATTATTTTATTCTTTCTCGAATTTGTTTTGCTTTTAGATCTGGTTAGGTTGGTACTAATTTGGCGGATCGGGTCTCGGTCGAGGTTTACAACATTTTTGATTTAGCTATTTTTTCTTTGAAAGGTTCTTACCTTTCTTTTCTTATTGTTGGCCTGGTGGGGCCTTACAAAATTATATTGGGCTAACAACTAGTTTGTTTTTGTTTGTTTTCCTTACATATTTATTATTATTGTTTACTAGTTTAATTTTAATTCTATAGCTATTCCTTGGTCGTAGCCTAGTAGCCTGGTATTAAAGTTTATTTGTTATTTTCATTTCCATGTATATTTATTATTATTTTGTTATATATTTTTAATACATTTCTCTCTTAGGTCTATTATTTTGTTTATTTTATGCCTTTCTTTCTAAGTTTATTAGTTTATTTTTGGGCCTGCTTACCTTTTATGTATACGCTTGTACAAGTTCTTTTAATCTTTTCTTGTTTTATATTTATGTTTAATAGCATGGTAAACTTTTGTTTTTATGTTTATTATGTACTTCTTTTCCTTATATATATATGTAAAGCCTATATCTAGCCTAATTAAAAACTATTTAGCCCATGATGCTCTATAACATCTGTATTTTGCTCTATAGTTAATTATACTTTATACTATATGCATAATTGCTGGGTTTTGTTTTTGTTCAATCGTTTCATATACATAGGTTGTTATATATATATATACATAGATTTGCTTTGAGTGCTTTACCAGGTCTACCTTTCCTATAAATTCTACTTTGATTAAGTGGCTCATGTTGACAGTGTCCGTGTTCCATTTTTTAAACGATTTGGACTGCTTTTGTTTTCGGGAGGCTTCTGGCTCGCCTTAAACTGAGTTGGGGGAGTTCGCTCTTCTAAAGGAATTCCCTCTGATAAAACTTCGGGGTTACCTTGTGGTTGATTTCTCTGTTGTTTTATTTTGATGACAACAGGTTTAAGATATTTTACTGCCACAGCGATCATTATGGCCAGAACTAGTAGGCTCGTAAATGATAGAGAAGTTGTGGACAGGATATGGGATTGTCTGCTTGATACCTTGTTACTATACTGGTCTAATTTGTGCTGGATATCTTCCAGCGAATGTGTGCCAGTATAGATTGTTTTATTGATATCGTCCCCTGTTATGATTTCGGTTTGCACTCTTTGGTTTTGAGACTTGGGTAAAATTTCGGCTAGATTCAGGTTGAGTAATGAATGATTCAGCTCAGGAAATTGTTCAGGCTGAGTAATTTTGAGAGGGTGTTTATTTTCACCTTCGTACCTTAGCACGTTTTCCCCTATTTGCATCTGACATGGTTGCGTTATCTCTAGTATCCCCTGCCCCTCTAATTTTGAGATGGCAAAGTGATCTCGACAAGTTATATGTAGTACCGTGGAGGTAATGAACGAAAATAGCCACGCATTGGGCTTGTTTAACTTTATCAACATGTCTTTTTGAGGAGTCTGTACTCTAGACTTACACTTGGGCACTTCATTTAAAGGATTGTACAACACTTTCACTATACATTCATCTGAGGTTGTTGCCTTAATTATGGGGGTATTTAGTCGACCTATATATGTATTTTCCTCCATGCTATGAGTGACTTTCTTGAAGCTTTTCATATCTTCGTCTTTTAATAAGAGGAATTCCTGTGTGCGAGCGCTATTTGCCACACAAGAGTATCCAGGGTCAGGGATTATGGAATAATTTGCTGGTTGTGGTACTGGAAAGCATCGGACTTGCCGTAGCCTCATTTTGGGGGAATCAAAAATTGGGAGAGTTATTCTCACCACCAATTTGTTCTGCATAAGGCGTGACAGGGCTCCTGCTGATTGGTACAGAATCGATAGACAATTTTGGTCGTTTAGACATTTCGAAGTTGATTTTCGATATACATCCAGCAGATTTTTGGGAGACACGAGGAGTGGGTGAATATGGTTGCCTTTAGTGGCTATTATAATGTCAAGGAGGGCTTGTTGACGGTATTCGACTTCGATGATTTGAAGCAATAAGCTCGATATGATCTCTTGCCTCAGCTGCCTTCTGGTTAGGTCCTCGGTCACGGTATGCAGATCGTTAATCTGGTGTGCTATGTTTTGCTGACGATCTATTAACATAGCCAATGGTTTTTGAATCTGTTCCAAGGTAGTTTTAACCACAGTTATTTGTTGTTTCTCTAGCTCAGCTAGGGCTTGTGTGTTCGATTCAATTTCATCTAAGCGGCTGTATATCTCCTTCTCGTTGTTACTATCCATGGTACCAAATAAATAGTGCATAGCATTGCCTATTCCGTCGAATAGTGATCTGGCCTTACGTCTTCCTGGAACTAATTCCTTAGTGGTTCTCGTGCGCTTTTGTACGCTATCTATTATAGCGTGTATGTGTAGTTGCTGCACGTTGCACAGGTCTTCTTTATCCGTGATATTTATGCAGAATTTATGCACTAAATATTCTGCCTGTTTCGTTAGTTTTATCTGTGAGTCTAACTCATCCAAGTCTATCTCCGTGAGAACATTCCAAGTATTATGATACACCATGAGGCTTCCTAGATCCTCGAAAAATATGCCCGAGCTATTTAGCTTGGTTATAGCATAGGGTTTGTCGGCGATTTCTCCTATCGTGTACTGGATGAGGAGGGCAATTGCAATAGTTTGTAGCGCCATTTCTGTGGACAATTCGGAGGAAAAAAAAAATAATCCTTTAAGTATGACTTTACTTATTTCGTGCCGTTATTAGACCAGGCAGTGGAGTGGCTCCACCGCAAGTGTTCCTGAGAGCCGTTAAAATGGGATTAATTTGAAACAAACAGAGTAGGAATTTGAGTCAACCTGGTTCTGTGGCAACATGTTTATTTCATTCGAAGAATGGTTTTAGACGGTTGTTATGTACCGTTACAGTACGCTTACCAATTTTTATTGTGGTGTTTACTCCACTTGGTATAGCAGTTACCTGATAAGGTCCTACCCAGATTTGGGAAAGCTTATGTTTCCTGCTTTCATTTTTAATGAGGACCTTATCTCCTATGTGGAAAGTTAGGGGTCGTACTGTCTTATCATAGTACCCCTTCGAGCGTTGTTTACTGGCTAATAAATTCTTTCTTGCCGTGGCGTACGATTTTTGGAGCTTATACTTTAGTATATGATAATAGCTCTCGTGATTGTAAACGGGTTCGGGATCCCGTTTTAAATTTGATGGGACATCCGCTGTGAAGCCGTATAGGCAGTCCATTGGGGTAAGTTTAGTACCCTCGTGTACACTATTATTATACACGAATGCAGCGGTTCGTAGGAATTGGTCCCATGTTTTGGGATTTTCGTCTACAATTGTTCGCAGGTATTCAATCAGCGGTCTGTGGGCACGCTCTAGTGCTCCGTTAGACTGCGGGTGGTATGCCGAAGTCTGTAACTTCTTTACCTTTAGAAGCTTACATACTCTTTTGAATAATTCACTCAGGAAATTTGTTCCCTGATCGGTGAGTATTCTTTTGGGTATGCGATAGCGCGTAACGATTTCATCAAAGAAAACCTGCGCTACTGTGACTGCTTCTGCATTAGGTATGGCATACCAGTCGACAAATTTTGTTAAATTATCTTGGAAGGTCAAGATATATTTGTTTCCTGATGTGGTCTCTTCTAATGGACCTACAATATCGAGGTAAACTTTGTCGAACGGTTGTTCTGCGATGTCCGTGATAACCATTGGCATTTGATATTGTGGAGAAGCTTTCATCGTCTGGCACTTTGGGCATTTTTTTATGTATTTCTTGATGTCGCTAAGCATGTGTCTCCACCAATACTTGCGTCTTATACGTTTGTAAGTTTTTATGACACCTTGATGGCCACCAAATGGAGAATCGTGATAATCTTTTAAGATTGTTCGGATTTCCGTAGGGCTCGTGATAACTTCGGGTGTCTTGCCAGTACTTACTTTTTGCTCAAGCGATGCTGGGTTTAGTTTTTCCGCCTCCGTATGTTGAATTTCGTTTTGGTCCGCATTCGTGTGCTCTTCTGTCTCCACACTGGAGCTATCTAATGTCTCTTGAGCCTTTTGCTTCTGAGCTCGAGTCACGACGAAACAATGAGCGGATTTCTTTTTCTTTTTATTATTTGTGGAATCGTCTTCCTCCACATCTGAGTCCATCGTGTGGTGGACTAGGGCTTTTACCGTTAAGGTATTGCCTAAACTGTCTTCCTTTAATGCTTGAGGGATGCGACTTAGTGCATCTGAATTAGTGTTGTACTTCCCTGGTTTATATTCGATGTTGTAATCGAATTCAGATAATTTGTGGTGAAATCTCACCAAACGGGAAGTAGGGTCTTTCACATTGAAGACACCTTTGAGAGGATTATGGTCAGTGTAGACCGTGAATTTCCGGCCTTGAAGATAGCACCTGAAATTCTTGGTAGCCCAAACAATAGCCAATAACTCTTTCTCTATAGTAGAGTAATTTCTTTCGGCTTTGTTTAATGTGCGGCTTGCATAGGCAATGGGCTGGACCTTTCCGACTTCTCCTTGAGAAAGAACAGCTCCTAGAGCCTCGTTACTTGCGTCAGTAGTAAGATTAAATGATTTTGTAAAATCAGGGTAAATTAAAAGTGGTGGAGAAATTAAAGCACTTTTTATGCTCTGAAATGCTTCTTGGCATTTCTCTGTCCAAGTGAATTTTACATCCTTTCGGAGTAAATTCGTAATTGGGCGTACAATTTTGGAGAAGTCTGGAATGAATTTCCTGTAGTAATTGGCAAGTCCTAAAAATGACTGAACTTGCCTTACTGTTTTTGGAACAGGAAATGTTTGGACGCAAGCCGTCTTACTTGGGTCTGGTAGGGCTCCTTCGCTAGAACATTTATGTCCTAGGTAAACAACTTCTCTTCGTAGAAACTGGCACTTCTCTGGCTGCAGTTTCAAGTTGTTCTCTCTCAACTTATTGAAGACTTTCCTCAACTTTTCGTTGTGGTCATTTAAATTTTTTCCATAGATGACAATGTCATCTAGGTAGACAAAACATTCGAGGCCTTGTAGGCCTGTTAAGACGAAATTCATTAGGCGTTGAAATGTGGCGGGGGCTCCTTTGAGCCCGAATGGCATACGCTTGAACTCGTAGTGCCCATAACTTGTGCTGAAAGCAGTTTTATGTCGATCTTTTTTGTCGACAAGAACTTGGTGATAGCCGTTGGCCAAATCGAGTGTGGTGAAATACCTTGCGTGACCTAGCTGGTCGAGAATATCCTCGATTCGGGGTAGCGGGAATGCGTCTCCAATTGTCTTTTCGTTTAATTTACGAAAATCGACAACGACGCGCCACCTTTTTTCACCGTCAGGTCCCGCTTTCTTGGGGACAACTAGTAGAGGTGAATTCCAAGGGCTTTTACTAGACTGGACTATCCCGCTGTCTAGCATTTCTTTTAGCTGCTCGTTAATAACTTTCCGCTGTGTTTCAGGTAAGCGGTACATTTTTTGATTGATTGGTGCTTGATCTTGCACCAAGGGAATATTATGCGTTATCGCATTTGTATAGGTGAGTTTGTCACCTTTGAGGAAGAAGATATCGTTATACTCTTCGCAGAGTTCTGATATCGAAATTTTTTCTTCCGCGGTTAAATTAGTGTCTAGGCTGAGTTCTTGCTCTAACCTAGAAATACGCGGGTATTGTTTTGGATCGTCCGGAGTCTCATTATCCGGGTATAGATATCGTATATGTTGTAATATCGCCGTCTTGTCGGCTGAACCTTGGTTTGACTTCCTATTCCTTGTAAATTTGTGTCCTGAAATTGGATTGAATTTAGTTAATTCCTTATGAGGCTTTATTTTGTTGTATTTAGCATGTAACAGGGTACTTGCTTCCTGCTTCGCCGACGGCTGAGTTTGATACACCTGTGCGGTCTTTGCCTTAGGTTGTGTGGAATACTCATGCGCGCCGATGCTAGTATTTTTTGGCCATGTAGGATTTTTTATGCTAGAAGACGGTGGAGTAATATGCACCTTTAGTATAGGCTTTAGCGACTCGCTACCGTTCTTGTATGGCCGTTGTTTGTTTAACAGTGATTTTTGCCTCGGGATTTTGGACGGAAGAGCTATATGCACCTTTTTGGCAGGCTTTAGACACTCGGTTCCGTCTCTTGTGTTGTTTGATATTGCCTCCATATTTGGTAGTGGAATGTGTGTTCTTTTGTGATCTTTTGAGTGCGTTAATGGGACTATGGTGTAGTCGTTTATTGGATATAGCTGTAACTTTAAGCTATGTATGACTACTTGATGACTGGTAGCGTTGAGAATACTAACCAGCAATAATTCTTCTCCAGATGACAGCAAACTGTTTGCCAAGAAGACTCCATCGCTTATCTCTTGGGATAAACAGAGCATTTCTTCTTGAGTTTGTAACGGCACTGGGGCAACAAGTTGAGAGCGCGCAGGTATGCAGATTGGTTCCTTAAAGGTAACCAATTGCTGCCTGCCATCATCGGTCTCTTGCTCGCCCAGACAGCTTTTTTCACATTCCTTGCGCCCTTTTGGAGCTTGGCAGCCAGCTTTTCTCGTTTGAGAAGCCTTGAAGACACTGCAGGTGGATAGTTCAGCCTGTTTAGACTCTACCTCTTCTGCAAGTGTTCTTACTTCGACTGCTTTTTCAGAATGTAGCTTGTCCGTTTCAAACTCTAATGGCAAAGCAAATTCGTCTGGATTGGTTTCCGTGCGAGGAAACCTTAGGGCCTTGTTAGGACCCTCAACGTTACAGTTTTTTGCTAGGAAATCATTTCCTAGAAGTCCATCGTCGGAAAGGCCAGGCAAGTCCTTTACGACTTGAAACTTGCAGGGAATTTTGTTTTTGAAAACGAAGTTTCCCTGGCAATTTCCCAGCGTCTTTCCGGTACCAAATGGGGTCTGAAGTGTACATGCCTCATTGTGGTTAATTTCTTTGAGATCTTTTAATGACCTTTTCTTTATTATACTAACCTCAGCGCCTGTGTCTACTACTAGTTTAGTTTGGCCGTTCAGGCCAATGTCTAAAGGAAGTTTTACTGTAGCGACACTGGAATCGGGCTGCTGAGGAGACCCTAATTTATTAGATGGGAGATTTATAGTCGAGCCGGGGAGTTTTGGGTCGACTGTACGTCGTTTCCCTGACTCCGGGCTTCCCATTTACGTTTTTGTTGGCAGTCATTTACTGCATGTCCAGAACGACCACAAAATTCGCACTTTTTACGCACGTTATAGACTCTGGAATTGTTATTGGGATTCTGCGGCTCTCTAGGGCGTTGATTCGATGGTCCACCATTGTTGCTTGATCTTTGAATATTGTTGTTGTTCCTCCTGCAGTCACGTATATCGTGGTTGTATATTTTGCAGTTCACACAGTACGGAGTATTTTTACGTTTGAGGCAATCTGCGTATGTGTGGCCTCTTAAATTACAAAAACTACAAGTAATTTTATTTAAATAATTATTTTTATTTTTTACATTATAATTTTTATCTGGCGATCTTGGTTCCTGTTTAATATATGCTGTGCCGGCCTGTGTGAACTGTGACGTTGGTATGTGACTGCTTGGGTTTGGCAGGGTCTGAGGAACTTGAGCGAATGGCATTATGCCGGGAGTAAATACGCTGTGATTAGCGGATGAGTTAAGTTGGTTAAAATGTGCGTTATTTGGTGTTGTTGCACTTATTGAATGGGGTATCGGATTTTGCATCACATTTGGCTGAAATTGCCCTGAAGGTTGCAGGAATAGAGCACTTTGCTGGAGACATTCCATGTCGAGTGCTCTTTGTACGAGGTCATCCACCGTGCCGTCTGTCATGGTCAGAAGGTATTGGCACATATATGGGTTATTTACGCCTGTTTTCAGTGCGTTTTTCGCGAAATCTTCCAACTGCGTTTTAACAGCTGGTGCTGCTGTGGCTCCGTATTTGGATTCTGCTGCTTCATTGCAGAGTGCCAGCATTTGTTTTACTCGTGCCGTGAAGGCTGTGAGATTCTCTAAAGGATACTGCCTTGTAGTGATTAATTTATTTACCAGTTCCTGGTAAGTTTCTCTAGGCAGGTATGTGCGATTTAGCCGTTCTTCTACTTCTTTGAAAGTAGTGGGCATATTTGAGGCAAAAAGCTGATAAGCTTCGCCTCGAAGCCTGGTGGGGAAGATTTGCAGAAATGTTGTTAGTTCATCCACCGAAATGCACTGGATTACCTGCCTGCAGCATCCTAGGAACGTTTGGAGCTCAAGGCTCAATTTTGGGTGCTGCTCTCCCGAGAATAGGGGAACCAGCTGAGCAGTCAGTTTGGCGATTTTCGCGTAATCTGCCATGTTTATATTGGGGATTCTGAAGCTAAAGTTTGACACTTTTGGGGAGCTAGTTTCTTCTACGCTGGTTTCCAAAAGGGAGTCGCCCAGCCAATTCCATAGGATTTCGCTCACGGTGGAATCACTGACACTGTCTTCAATGGCACCTTCTCTTAATTCTACACTATTATTTGTAATTTCTGTTTCGAGAGAGTGCGAGAGTTCTCCAAACTGCTTTAAGCTTTCTTTAAATTTTTCCGTACTTTCTTTGAATTGCGCGATTTGCTCAAGCCGCCGTTCACGGGACTTTTTGAGCTGTTTATCGATAGAATCGCACTGTATAACAGAAAGTTCGGAGGAGTCTCGCACTTTCTCCTCTAGATATTTTAAATAACTTTCTAAATTTAAATGGGAAGGTCTTACTTGTTGGGGACCTGTAAGGATTGTCCCACTCCTGAGTGTTACCCCTTTTTTTGTTGAATTTGTTGGGGGTGTTTGATTAGCACCCTCTGTTGCGGATGTTGCTCCCGCGTTGCCTCCTTCGTACCGGGACGGATCTTCCTGTGCGTCGCCCGGCGAGGAAGATTGTTGAGGAGTTGATGGACGTTGGATTTCCGGCGGTATTTCTTGGTGGGAGCTTTCCTCGCTCATGGACCACCGTGTGTGAAATTTGCAGCTAGGGGGGCTTCTGCCGTCTTAATTCCCTTGGTTCAAATTGAGAGGGGGGCTTATTGCCTTCTTCGAGGTCCCTCTCAATTCAGGATCGTTGGTTCGGTTTCTTGAAGTTCTTTTGCTGCCGGGGGGGCCCGTGGCCTACTTAAATTCCCCTGGATAAAAGCTGAAAGGGGGGCGCGTTGCATACTTCGAAGTCCCTTTCAGCTCCAGATCGCAGATAGCGGATGGTTTCCAAACTTCTTTCCTTCAAGTGTAAATTTCGAAATTTTGGGTTGTGGACTTTTTTATCCTGGGCTGGGATGAAGCCCGCTATTGTCCCACGTTGGCACTTTGTGCTTTGATGAGGGGGTGGCTGCGTGTTTTGCAAACAGATGCAGTTAAAGCTGTCCGACCCCGAGCGTTGGGAGCCGACAAGATCGAAATACTCCTGAAGCCAGACTCAACTTCAGGCGGAGGGTAGGGTGTCTTGCCCAGTATTCGATCTCGTCCTAAACTCCTTTTAGATTCGTAGGATAGAGGGTTTTCGAGCGCTTATACTTTTTTTTGTTTTTCAAAGTAGGCTTCCTCTATCCTACCGGCTGCGCCAAAATGTTACGTACCTTTTTGTGGGACTAATAGGTTCTTGTTGTAATCCAAAACACTTTTCTTTAATTTTACTTTTTTACTGGTTTCCTTTTCTCGTTATTAACTTTAATGTGCTCACAGGCTTTTTTACTAAATTATTATTTTCACAAGCTTTTTACATATTGATAATTATTATTTTCACAAGAGTTTTCGCCACTTCCGAGAACCACACCCGACCTTTATTACGCTATCTTCGAACCAGAGAAAAAAAACCTTTTCTTTATTATTCGTAGCTACCCCGATGATATTTTTTTTTGACTCGTTTTTTAGCAAGACAAAATTTAAATTCCAACTCCGTGTTCGTCGTTTGTTAAAAATCAACTCTCACTTCCGCGAAATCGCCGCGTAGAAAATTAAATCACAACTCAGTTTCGTTATAAAACTCGACTGCCGCGTACTCCAAGAGATTCAAAAACCAACTCGGTTCTTGATAACTTTCGTCGCGATCAAGAGCCCTCGTTCAGGGTAAAAAATGCATAGTTGCATTTTCACCCTGAGAAAATTTTCATTTATTCTGGACTTGATTAAACAAGTCCAGAATATTTTTCGTTGGACGGTGGCTTGACATTTGATGCTTTTATAAACATCAGCCACCGTCACGACGATTAGAATTGCCGCGCGCGTATACATACAATGTATTTTCGCGGCGCGCTCTTCTTATCGCGAAAGCTTTTTTGTGATATGTATGTACATTCGTACATACATATTGTAATTTTCACGACAAATCGTACTGAAGGTACGATTTGTCTTTTGCTTTGTTTTTTAAAAGTAAATATTTCTACTGGCAAATTTTGCTGAAGGCAAAATTTGCCATGGGAATAATTTTATTTTAATTCATGGAATGTGAAGAAAATTGCTGATGCAATTTTCTTCACTGATTGAATAGATAAGCTAACCATGTTTTAGGCATGGTTAGCTTATGTGAATTTTAGTGATTTTTGGAATTTTTAATGTTTTATAAATTTTAGGGTTTTTAGGAATTTTAGGAACTGATTCGCTTTCTTCAAATGTTTTTGAAGGTAAGCTAATCATGTTCCAACATGTATGTATGCATGTAAAATTATTCCCTTTTTATACTTTTCCAGGGTATTAAATTTACGTACATAACACACATATAAAAGCATGCATATTGAGAGGACACAGCTGTTCCGTCTCCCCATAACGTGTTGCTAGATCTGAACTTGTATCAGGTGGAATACTTTTTAATCTCAATAAATTACACTAAAACGTTTCAACCTTGCAAATCACCGTATTGTGCTATGACTTCTGGGATTGGATCGCAAAGATAAGTCTAACTTTCAAATTTTCAAAATTTTCAGAATTTATTTCTGATTTTCTATTTTCCTAAGTTACAAAGAACTGGCTTTTTATACTTAAAATACTTGTTGTTAATCTGTTTGTATTATTTTATTTTATTTTATTCTAGGTTTTTGGCGTAATTGTGAGTTTTTTATACGAATTTGAAATACGTTTCTTTGTAATTTAAGAAGGGTTTTTGTTCATGCATTACTTTCCCGCAACTAGTAATGATTTCTGAGTGGAATATGGTCACTGGTCTAACCAATGTTCGATGTCTTACTTGTGACTCGACAGGGATTGCTGTTATATTTTAAGGATTATGTGGGTTACCGTGTAGGCTCATACGGGGCTATACCGGACGTTTCACTCCCGCCACGGAGATTTTTCAACGGTGTTCCTATTCAATGAGGATAATTATCTAGTGGTACAGTGTATGTACAATCATGGTTTCTCTATTTTTGGATTTTTAGGCTTTTAGATTTTCGAATTTTCAGAATTTTTAGAAATTTTAAAATTTTAGGATTTTTAGATTTTTAGAATTTTTAGAATCCTCTAGAAGTAAAGCCATCCTGCAATGGCATATGTAACATTCATTGATTATATGAAGCCTTTTCTTGCAGTCCATGCCTAACCCATCACATCTGTGGGAATGGTTCGACTGTTAAGTTTGTTTACCATCCCGGATCTGTAATCCCGCCCATATCACACCTGCCCGTGAAATGATCGGAGATACCACCATCACGCACCCCTCCCCCCCCACCACTCCCAACATAGACCACGCATTGTTATGACAAGGGTTATGCCCATTTTACGGAGCTTAATTCGTCATTATTTCTGAGGGTGTGCCGGATGATAAATCACATACTATGTTTTATGGTTAGTAAAAGTATTACAACTCAAAAATGTATTTAATACATTGAATTCGAAGAATTAAATTGCCCCGGCCGAGCGGTAACGAGGGAGCAACTTTAATTGAAAATATGGTTTTGCTTTCCTTTTGTTGGTCGAACAGCAAGGTGAATATTTTGAGGATTTGAGTTTCCGCGTTACGCTGAAGTCTGGTGAGAAACTCGATTCCAGTAATTCGGACAGTGCTTCACAGTAAACGGGGTGAATTCCTATATGAGACCCCACTAAAAGCTTCGAGCGCTAAAGATGGAACAAAAGCTTTCACCTCTCGCTTCTGTTTCGCTGAGACTACACAACCAAAACCGAAAGCTGCTCTTACCTTCAAAGCGTAAACGATTCTCAGCTAGCATATAAGAAGTGAAACGGAAAAGGTCTGGAATTGGACGAAAGAATCCTTCGTTGATTTAATGCGAAGTTTATGGCTTCACCATCACTAAACCTAATTTGATTTGTTTTCAAAGTTTGCAGATAGACCCGATGCCAGTAAGGATGTCTCTTTTTCTACCCTGTCAGTATTCACCCCGAGCTGACTAGTAAAATGATAAGGACAAGCAGAGAGTTGCTAGCGAGATCCCGAACCAAACCGATGTTTAGGTTATGCACTTTATAGCCGAATATAGGAGGTACGTTAACGTGTGAATACGTGCCGATTGTCGTGTTGTTACGTATCTTAGTTTACAGGCGCGTGGACATGCATCGGTGTTCCTGGAAGGAAAAGGGCCTAACCCAGACAAGCAATACGGTCACACGTTTCAAGAGTAATCGACGTAGGGTCCTCAAGGGTTCCGAAAACAAGTGCAAACTTCCCACTGGATGTTCACTCACTTTGTAAGTTTCGATTCGGTTGTTGACGGCTTCTCGAAAGCTGTGTTTATAGCGATGTACTGAGTGCAGTTCGCAGAGAAGGAACTTGGAATGGACGTACGATCTTATTGGATTCCGAAAATAAGTGCAAAGTTTCTACTGGGCACTGCTGATTATCTGGACAATCAATCACTTTGCGAGTGCTAATTTGATTGTTGTTTGTGTCTCGGAATATGTACGTATGGACGTAAGATCTTACAAAACTCTGAAAAGAAGTGTAAAGTTTCTACTGGACAATAATCACTTTGTAAATTTTAATTTGATTGTGTCTCGGAATATGTACTTGTTATATGGTGATGAGCACTGTGCGTGGGGAACGACGTAAGATCTTACAAAATTCTGAAAAGAATTGCAAAGTTTCTACTGGACACTGCTAATTATCTGGACAATAATAACTCTGTAAATTTTAATTTGATTGTTGATTGTGTCTCGTAATATGTACTTGTTATATGGTGATGAGCACTGTGCGTGGGGAACGAGTGCGTAATAGACGTAAGATCTTACAAAATTCTGAAAAGAATTGCAAAGGTTCTACTGGACACTGCAGTTATCTGGACAATAATCACTTTGTAAATTTTAATTTTATTGTTGACAGTTTCTCAAAAGCTGTGTTTATAGTGTTGTACTGAGTGCGGTTCGCAGTGAAGGAACTTGGAATGGACGTAAAATCTTATTGGATTCCGAAAATAAGTGCAAAGTTTCTACTGAGCACTACTGATTATCTGGACAATCGATCACTTTGCGAATTTTAGTTTGATTGTGTCTCGGAATATGTGCTCGTTATATTGTGATGAGCACTGTTCGCAGACGATTCTAGTGTTTCCATTCAGTAGGATAGCACAATTGAAATTTTCGCAAGTGCAATAGAAAAACAAGTAGCTAATAAATTATATAAATAGATATAGGATCTCACAAAACAATAGAGAATGATGAAATACTTAATAAATCAAAGGAGTGAATATACAATTTTATAAAATAATTGTAAATAAAGGTAGAATTGCAATTGAAAGCTGTACTTATCTCAAGTATTCAACGCTTCTATTCGGCAAGCGGGATTCCTCTGTGCCGTTGGACAGACTATCCCGTTGCGGTACTAAATTCCTGTAGTGCTTCGGGATACTAGGGCACTGGAGATAGTTAACACCTTAGTAGATTGTATCTTCTTTTAATTCAGCGGATCGTTTTCAATAACTTTATAATAGTAACTCAAAAAAAAAATTTATAACACTTTAAGACAATAATTTTCGGATTGCTCTCGCTTCAGATTCACTTCAATTGTATCCAAAAGCGACTCGACTCTCCTTCCCTCTGTCTCGGGCCTCCGTTCTTCTCATTCGGTTTTTATTACCAGCTCTATTCGGTCCGAAATTCGCCGAATTAGGGGGAAGCTGCGCCATCTCTTAGGTTTTTGTGGTTCCCCTATCAGAAGCACTGCATCGCTTTCCTCATCGGCGTCATTGTATACACCTGAGGCTTAAGCAGGCTTCTTTTTCTTCATTGCGGGGGAGAAAATCTAAAGATTTTTGTTTTTGCAACATTGCCCCCTTCTGCAGGCTCGATGTTCCAACCGAGCACCTTGAAGAAAAAAAATAAATCTTGAGAGCCGCATCTTAACTTTTTATAAGAAGGGAAAAAATGCATTAAACTTATTCCATCCTAGTATCCCGGTTAGGTGGGTTGGTGCCTGCATCTCAATAGGGTCAACCGTCTTGAGGTTCGCTACTACCTTTACCAAGAAGGATTTCATCTGCCAGCTGTGTAGGTTACTTGCTAAAGAAAAGGTTAATATAGCTCTCTAACAATTTATCGTGACTGAGGTTCAGATTCTTTTCATCCTATTATTTGCTCTATAGTTAGGGTTTTGTTGATGGGGATGGCCTCTACTCTCCCGGGATTAACAGACGCTGCCGACAGCTCTGTATCACCGGAGGGCGTTCCACCAATCGGGGAAGAGAATGTCTGTAATTAAGGCGGGGTGGGGGGGCAAAGAAGGTGCCTCGGTAGACTCGTATTCTAGACCTATTTCTTTTTATCTATACTCATTTATTTTTATTTATTTACTTTTCTTTTTTTACTATTAATCAACTATTGTAGTGATCCTAATTACTCATTTCATTCTAATTATTTTCCGCACGGCTTTCTTCTTTAATAAGCTGGCGCAGTGGTCTTAAGTGGACGAAGAAACCTAAAGTGTCTCGGGGAACCTTTACATTTACCTGTTTAGATTGGGTCTAACCGCTTTGGAATTTTCTGGCTTAAAACTAGGTGGTCTTTAACAGGCTGTCTACAATCCTAGGTCAAGACTGGAAGAGACCAAGCTTACTGTTGCAAGCTGGGAGCTAGGCTACAGTAATGTGGTCATATATCATTTGATTTTGATTGATACGGGTTTCTACCATTTGTGAATGGGCGTCTGATCAGCGGAGTTTTTTTTTTTTTTTTTTTTTTTGTTTTAGATTAGGAATCATCGTCATTGGCTTTAATTGGCTTGGCTCAGACCTAACATTCTGTTAACCACGCTGGCTGACGTATCCTCGGGATTGTGTATCCCGCTAGCTACACAGAGAGAACTTTCGTCTAGTAGTTCATATTTCACTAAAGAGCATGAATCAATCTGGCTTCCGAGTTGAAGGCTCTTCCAACAATTTAATTATGCTGCAGTCTGATTGATACGGGTTTCTACCATTTGTGAATGGGCGTCTGGTCAGTGGATTTTCCAGGGGGACAGCGTGCTTACATTGCCTCCTGTTTAACGACAGGAGAAGTTGCTCTTGCTGCTGATTTCCAATTCTATGTCTTCAAACCGAAAGCGGGTTGGAATTTTTTTTTTGTTTTTTTTTTTTTAATGTTTCTTTAGTTCAGCCAATTAAGAGTAGTTACATGTTACGTCTGTATATCTTCGGGTGTGAAACTGAAGGCTGTTCGCAAAATTTGATATTTGGGAGTAATTGGTTCGACTATACCTTGTGATGTTTTTCCTAAGGCTTTTCCCGGTTCGAAATCATTTTTAATTAGAATTTTCGAGATGATTTCTTTCGAATATTTGGTCCAGAGGGCGAGACAACTAAAGTCTAAATTATTGTTAATGGTAAGTACGGTGTCTGCATGGAAGGTGTTGCCGCCGGAATTATCCTTGGAGTGAAACTTAACTAATCGATCTACGTGAAGTACCCTCCTTGTCCCCCCCCCCCAGGAACTCAACCCTATAGAATACGTCGTTCGACCGACAAAATACAGTACCTGGGCCTTCCCAATCCCTTTGCAGTTTCGGGATTTTGCTACATACATAAAAACTCAAATAAACCCCAATCTAAAAACATCAATTGCAAGTAAACATTTCACATATTCCGATCAGGAAATAAAACAAAAAGTTTACGGCATGGTATACCTACATACCTACATCAATTTCCACTGCATGTAAAAGCGTACGTACATACATAATTAATTATCACTGATCTACCTCAATTATTTCAGTGAATGATGTGATAATACCACTGCGCGCAAGAATTCGCACGTAAAATACGACGACCTTGCACCAGAGGTAGAACATATGTTTGTAAATAACTAAATTGTTTTTGTAATAAGCCGCAAAGTACTGAGTGTAATTCGAGTAGGAAAGAAATTAAAATAAACAATGAGTTGAAAACCTGCAACTTGCATTGGGTAAGATATACGTATAAATTTATAAAAAGAAACGAGTGTCGTGACTTGCATACTTCCGTAAATAGTAAAATTAAGTAATAGTTGTTAATGAAATACTTCCGACTTACACTTTGTATGAATTATACGTTAAATAAACAAAGTGCTGGGTCAGAGGTATTTCATATATTATTCTGTGTAGTATAAGTAGTCTTAGAGTAAGACAATTTTTATATAAATATACTCCAGAATAAAGTACAGAGAGTTCAGTCTTCAACCAGGTTT
Organism: Dioctria rufipes; assembly: GCA_963924295.1. Taxonomy (NCBI): domain Eukaryota; kingdom Metazoa; phylum Arthropoda; class Insecta; order Diptera; family Asilidae; genus Dioctria; species Dioctria rufipes. Next base: position 179,895,991 of record OZ002740.1, read on the forward strand.
TCGTTAAGCCTTATTTGGCTTCGCCTATTCCTCAGTCTTCAACAAGGTATACGTTAATTAAATAGGTGCAAAGCCTTATTTGGCTTCGCCATTTATTAACAACAAAGCTTCGCCTATTATAACGAAAATTACACACCGCGGCTCCGAAAGATACTCGTAAGATCACTCGAAACGACAACAATTTTGGCGCAGCCGGTAGGATAACACAACAAGCCGGTAGGATCAAGGAAGTTGGTCAATCTACATACACTTGAAAAACCTTGATCCTCCAACCTACGAGTTACGAGTTACTTACCGTGGAATCTGGCGACAGAACCCAGCCTAAGAAAATAAGAAGTCCCCCAATTTGGAAAAGACGACTTCCGTTTACACAACACGACAAAGAGTACGGCTAAACGACTCTGACTGAAACGACAACAATCTTTCTTAAGTAAGTTAAAAAGAGGCAAAACTGTTATTCCTCATTAATAATAGAAAAACGACTAAAGCAAGGCAGCTTTCACATATTCGGGAAAATTTCTTGCTTTGATTAAATTAATTAAACTTCTTTGATAAAACTACTTATTCCCTGTTCTCCTCTATTCTCTCTAACTCGAATGATTTTGCTTTCATGCCTAAAACTGGCCGTAGTTCTTCATGCTCTAACTTTGAGACGGCAATAAATTCATTGTCATTTGACAATACCAGTCCTCCAGATAGCCTAAGTGTAGAGTGCAATTCACCCCAAAGTCGACCTTCCGTAAACTGGTATCGTGAGCATCGCTCAGGTAAACGTTTCAGAAGGCACAGCCTAATTAATTTTCTAGCAAGAAGCAATAGCTTAAACGCCCTAATCACAGAAAATTCATTAACCTCGCCTACTTCAAATAACGATACTCCAGATATTCTCCAGAGAAAGCAACCAAACCAACCAGTCAAAATGCCAGTGAATTATGAAAAGGTAGTTAAACTGACAGCACAAATGGTGCCCTTGTTTTCTGGAGAATTTAGTCCCCAAATCCTTACAGAATTGCAAACCTTTATAGGCTGTTGCAAACAAGTACAACAGTGCCTAGAAGAGGAGGAAAAGCAAGCTTTTATGCAGATTTTTCCCACTAGATTAAGAGGAAATGCATACCAGCTAATCGCATCTAGCTCACTCACAACATTTGAAGAGGTTGAACAATTACTTTATCGTAATTACTTACCTCGTGAGACATACCATGATCTGATAAATAGATTAATCACTTGCCGACAATACCCGCACAAGTCATTTAACTCCTTCACAACTAGGCTAAAAGGCCTATTGTTACAATGTAATGAGGCAGCACAGAGTAAATATGGTGCTGAAAATTTCAATATGGTGATGCGACAAATAGAAGATTTTGCTATGGCTTCAGTGAAGAGTGGTGCTAATAATCCGCATCTAAGTGCCTATTTACTTACTTTAAATGAAGATTCGATAGACCAACTCATCCAAAAGGCACTAGGCATGGAACGATTACAACACAGCCTCCTTTTTAATCCACAACCCGCCATTCATAATCCCAAAAGCTATTTTCCAATGGACAACTTTTTAAGGCATAATTCCACAAATTATGCTAATGCTTATAGTCATCCTATTCACGAGACTGTTGCTCCATACCCTTACACAAATGCGCTAGGAAACCCTTCCATAAAGACTGAGTTCCATATACCTCCCACACAGGAGCCGACAAAATTAGCTTCAGTATCCTATAATACTGGCAGAAACTCACCGGATAATTGGCACTCGACCCAAGTCAGCTCAACAAGAAAATCTTTAGGAAGTCCACCTCCATACCAGAATTCTACCTTTCATAATACAGGAGAAAGAAGAGACGAAAAACAGAAATTACTGTTAAACAAGATTACCTCCAGCTATTGCAACTACAAGGGGCACACGTATGACGAGTGCATAAAACGCAAAAACACCCTTTTCTGTATAAACTGCAGAGCGAAAGGACATGATGTCCAATATTGTCGACAAAATGTTAAGGCACCACCTGAGCGAGCAAATAAAAAAACAGTTTTCAACGGGGCACTTCAGATCGCGAACCTAGAATTAAATATGGACAAGAGATGTGTAGTTTTTGTAGCAGAAGGGGCCATACCGTGTCCACCTGTCGGCAGAAACAACGATGGGAAACTGCAAATTCGGGAAACGGCACACTGTCGACCGAAAAGTCCCCGGCTCGACATTAAAGAAAACTTATCATACTACTTCAGGGTCCTCTCAAAAGAAAAACCCCCGAAAAAGGGAAAACATTTCAATAGTAGATTTGCCATTAGATATAAGCAAAAAGGAAGCCGTTCGGCTGATAGTGGACACTGGAGCTGAAGTAAGTCTTATAAAACAGGAAGCACTTGATACGCCAGAACGTATAGAACAGAGTCAAAAGGTCACTTTGAAAACTCCAGTTGGAGATGGAAAAACATTGGTCAGCTGCCAAGACAACTTTTTATTAAGTCGCAGTATCCCATGCCATCTACAGGTTGTAGAAGATGACGCCCAACTCTCTCACGATGGGCTGTTAGGTAATGACTTTCTTGCAAAAAATTGCAATATAGAAGGCCCTAACAAATTACTCCGGTTTCCTCGCACGGAAACCAATCCTATTGAGTTCACGGTACCTCTCGAAACATCCACAGAAGATGGGGAGGAAATACCAAGGGATCAAATAGAGGAGCAATTTAAATCTTCTGCTACCACTTCAATGGCACCCAATAGCAAAAATTCCTTACCTCAATAGAAGAAATTTCGAGTACCTTTAAAAACGAGAATGAAGACGAAAGTAGGCAATTTGAAGTATAGCTTCAGCGACCTAATAAAATACCTCCTCGATCAAAAATCGTACTGAGCATACCATTACAATTGGATCAAGAAATGATCTGTATGTCTCAGGAGATAGAAGAAGGAGTATTTGTCGCAAATTGCTTAGTTAGTCCGAATAAAAGTTTTATACCGTTATCCGTTCTCAACGCAAACACAGAACCAGTATTCCTGAAGAACTTAACGCTTAAGCTAGTTCCACTTAATTACTATAACCTACAGCCTCTCTATTTACCTTTGGACGTCAGTAATTCCCAAAGTTTTCAGAATAAAGGTGGTCCACCTTTCCCTCGTGCACAAAACAATAGCTACTACAACTTCAAAAGTGATAAGACAAATTTCATTTCCAATCCATATTCAGTAAACGTAAACCATACTAAAAGCTCTAATCAAGACAGATTTGCGGTTTTACGTAAAGAATTACTGTTGGAAGAAAATTTAAATAACGAAGAAGAAGAGTCAATTCTTGAGCTCGTTATAAGTATAATGACCTCTTCTACTTAAAGGGAGATAAACTAACGTGCACTAGTACTATAAAACACCCCATACCTATATTGCATAATCAACCACCAATAAATCAAAAAATGTACAGACTTCCAGAGACACATCGGGCTGTTAGTAACGAACAAAAAAAAAGAGATGCTAGAGAATGACATCATTCAAATAAGCAAAAGCCGGTGGAAACGTTGGCGCGTAGTAGTCGATTTCCATAAAGTCAACGAGAAATCTATTGGGGATGCCTTTCCACTACCCAGGATAGAGGATATACTGGATCATCTTGGGCATTCACGGTATTTTACCACACTTGATCTTGCAAGTGGATACCATCAAGTACTGGTTGACCCAAGGGATAGACCGAAAACTGCGTTTAGTACTGCTTACGGGCATTATGAATTTAAGAGAATGTCATTTGGACTGAAAGGCGCACCTGCGACCTTTCAGCGCTTAATGAATTACATTCTAACGGGTCTCCAAGGATTAGAATGGTTTGTCTATCTCAATGATATTGTAATATATGGAAAAAATTTACAAGATCACAACGAGAAATTGGTTAAGGTATTCGATAGACTTCGAGCCCATAATCTTAAATTACAACCCGAAAAGTGTCAGTTCCTTCACAGAGAAATGATCTACCTTGGACACAAATGCTCAAATGAAGGAGCACTTCCAGATCCCAGTAAAACAAGTTGCGTTCAAAATTTTTCTATACCACGAACGGTGAGACAAACTCAATCATTTCTTGGACTGGCCAACTACTATCGCAATTTCATTCCAAACTTTTCAAAAATAGTCAGGCCACTAACAAATCTCTTACGGAAAGACATCAAATTTAATTGGACACAAAAATGCCAAGACGCTATCAATGAAATTAAAACTTCTCTTGTTAATCCTCCTCTACTCACCTACCCAGATTTCACCAAACCTTTCAATCTAACGACAGACGCTAGCAACGAAGCATTGGGAGCAGTTTTATCTCAAGGGATAATAGGCAAAGACAAGCCAATAGCGTATGCAAGTAGAAGTTTAAATAAGGCGGAACAAAAATACTCCACAATAGAAAAAGAGTTGCTCGCTATTGTATGGGCCGCCAGGAACTTCAGGTGTTATTTACAGGGTAGAACCTTCACGGTTTACACAGATCATAAGCCCTTAAAAGGCGTATTCAATGTAAAAGCTCCGACTTCGAGATTAGTAAGGTTTCACCACAAACTCTCGGAATTTGACTACAAGATTGAATACAAGCCTGGCAAATATAACACTAATGCAGACGCGCTTAGTCGAATACCTGCCCAGCTGAAACAAACAAGCCCCAATTCGATCATGGTAGAGGCCCAGGTACATCACCGTGTCGATTCCGACATAGACGATGAAGATACTAGTTCTTCGCCTCCACCGAAGTCCAAACCAGCACATTGCCATGTTCCCCAGAGAATTCAAGAACGTTCAGGGAGTCCCCAAAATGACTCAATGAAACACAAATCAACTACAAACAACCAATCTGGAAGTAGTACATCTGAACACGGCGAACTATCTCCGAGCAATAATTATATAAATTCCCAAAGTAAATTACCTGAAATTATCACAAACCCCGAGGAAATTCAAATAATTCTAAAGGACTATCATGACTCGGCATTTGGTGGTCACCCAGGAGTCATTAAAACGTACAAATAAATAAAAGGAAAATATAAATGGAAGAATATGCTCAGTTCTATTAAGAGAAATGTTCCAAATGCCAAAAAATGAAGGCTAGCCCGGAATATCGTATGCCAATGATCATAACAGATACTGCCCAAATGCCCGTCGAGAAAGTCTATTTAGATATAGTAGGACCACTTGAAGAAACCTACTCCGGAAACAAGTACATATTGACATTCCAAGACAATCTTACGAAATTCGTAGATTCTTATGCCATGCCGAATGGCGAAGCAGAAACGGTAGCAGGAATATTCTTCGATGAGATAATTACTCGTTATCGCATTCCTAAAAAGGTAGTAACTGACCAGGGATCTAACTTTTTAAGCGATCTTTTCAAACGTGTCTGTAAACTTCTAAAAATAAAAAAATTACAGACTTCCGCTTATCATCCGCAATCCAATGACGCACTTGAACGAACCCACAGACCTCTAGTGGAGTATTTAAGAGCTATTGTGTCCGAAATCCAAAGTTTGGCATCGATTCCTGAGAACCGCGGCTTTCGTATACAATAATAGCCCACATGACGGCACTAAGCTCACTCCAATGGATTCTCTGTTAGGGTTTACAGCGGATGTACCATCAAATCTGAAAAGAGAACCAGAGCCCATTTACAGCCACGAAAGTTACTACCACATTCTTAGGTACAAATTACAAAAAACATATGCTATCGCCCGGAAAAATCTGCTCAACGCCAAGGAAAAGTCAAAACTTTATTACGATAAACACTCACACCCGGTAACAATGCAACCAGGTGATAAAGTTTTACTGAAAAATCCGGCCAAAAAACACAAGCTTTCCCAGATATGGCTAGGTCCATATCTCGTGGTAAAAGCTTTTACCCCTGTTAATACTGTTATTCAAATCGGTAAACGACGAGTAACAGTACATAACAACAGATTAAAACCATTCCATGAGTAGTGGTAAAAAAAATATATATATATATTTTTGCAATTCCCATTCAGCAATAGTAGGCACCTATTCAAAAAATTCAAAAGAAGAACTTCTCGTGCAGAAAAATAATACCCCTCAACCTACCTATTCAGGGATAAAAATGGTAAAAATTTCTTTTGGGTTTAATGAAAGAAAAAGAAAATAAATATATAACTAATCATTTATTTCATAATTTAGACATATTTTTTTTTTTTTTTTGTTGGTGTTTAAAATTTCTCTTTTTAGCCCTTTTGAAGGCGTTAAGTTCTTTCAATTTTCCCTTGGCCAAATCTTCATACTGAGCACGCTCCTCGGTTGTAGCGGCTAGACTAGCCCTAAGCCTGAAATAATGCAACTCTCGGTTTAGCCTAACACGCCTACCTCCTCCGGTCGACTTGGTTTTCTTTGCCATATATGGCTGATCTCCGCAGCTCTTCTTAGTCCGCCTGTGATATTCCTCTAAAGTCAGCCTCCTAGGTCCAGGTACGTAAGCCGGCACTTCTTGAGAGGTCCCAGGCAGCCCCTGAGGCACGTACGGCTCGATTGGCTGGTCCATTCGATATAAGGGCATACCTTCAATATTCCTCTCCGGCTGGATAGTCGATTTAGCCAAGGCCATCAACTTGTCAAAAGCAGCACCAATTTTCTTCTCCATATTTTTAATAAAATAAACACTCAAGGGCACAACAGTTTGTAATACACAAATTAACAATGAATAAAACTGAAATATGTTACATTCTATTTATACATAAAAACTGCTTATCTGGTAAATTACCATATAACTCCGATCAACACTAGATGCCATTCATGTCGACATCAAGTGAAAGTCTTGACAAAATTGTAAAAATAAACAGAATTACAGGTCATGACACAATTACAACCGCACGTGGAGAATGAGCTTACCTAAATCGGCTTGACCCGATAATATTGGCGAATCAATAAAATAAACACAGCTAAGAGCAAAGAACGCAAAATCAGTAAAATAGAGACCATTTGACCTATAAAAATATTTACCACCATCAAACAAAGAATTTTCATGCAATAAAAACAATACAAAAAATATTACGGCGTAATTTTCAATATTTTATATATACATATATATATTATTATAAATATTATACATATATTCACCGATGATCTGTCTTTACAATCTATTTTTCTTCTCCAGAGATGAAACTAATCTTCATCGGTACTTTTTTGGCCATTCTCACTGCAATACCAAAAGTTACAGCAGAACCCTTCAATATCCAGACCCTAAATAACACGGGCATAATGTTCGAGGAACTTGGGCAAATTCTTTTGTTTCATGATACATGGAATTTGTTCACTCAAATAAACATCAGCGATCTAGAAGCGGAAACCACACTGATGGAACACACCGGTTTCCTTATAAATCGACTATGCGATGTACATAATTCCACTACTAGCGCATGTACGGAACAAAATGCCCACATACATAGTCTGATTGGGTCCATAAAAAAGACAACCAAAACCATCAGGGAGATGGTAACCATCCGCCATCGAAGATCTTTATTCGACGGAATAGGAAGTGGACTAATTTATCTTTTTGGAACTATGGATACAACGAACGAGAAACAAATTTATAGTAAGATTGCAAATTTAGAGACGGATACACAGGCGCTTCTAGAATTAGAAAAAAGTCAAATAACCCTGTTCAAGTCTTCATTTGAAAAGTTAAGGAAACTTATTAATCAACTTGAAGCCAACCAGAAAGAGTTAACAAAGACCCTGAATGATCTGCTTGACATGGTCAATGGAGAAATAAGCACGCGACAACGTATCCAAGAGGTTATATCTACAATTAGTCTACAGGTGTTAGACATGGAATTAAGAGAGCAAAATTTTATTCAGATATTAACCGCTATCAAAAATAATCAAGTTCATCCGCTATTAATATCGCCATCCACTTTGTTAGAAGCCTATTATAAGGCCCATCCACAAGAAGCTGGTAGAAATCAAGACCTAGCAATCTTAACACAAACTCTGGAGGTAAAATCTGGAATACTGAATGAGCTCTTGGTAATACGAATTACATTCCCGATTCTTAATATGCCACCTTTCAAACTAAAGCAGATCCATTTACTCCCTTTCCAAACTCCCAACAATCATTATCTAGTTCTGGACATAAGACACACTTATATTGCCAGTCACATACCAACACGAAAGTTCGTAATGTTCAAACAATCCGAGTTCCGAGTATACAAGAAACTATCGAATAATCTTAATGAAAGCACTTACATTGGACCACTACTAAACCAATTCTTCAAGGGCATTACGTGAACGAGTGCCCGATAAACTTCCTATTCAATCCGTACAATGAAACTGGTAACTGCGAATACCTAGCTCAAACTCAAGCTCCGCAATTATTAATAAAACTAACCAGGAAAAATTCCTGGCTCTCTTTCGTTTCATACCACACAGAAAATTAAGATTGCCTGCGGAAAAACTCAACATAGCTCCAACCTCTTCGGCAATGGAATACTAATCCTAAACGAACCTTGTAACTTCCAAGTAGCTGATCAGATTATATATTTTGAAGATGAAGACCATCAAAATATTAAAATGACACAGCCAGAATATCCTCACCCTATAAATACTAAACTAACGGAGACCATTCAGAAATACATCAAAAATGTTAATAACACCGCTAAAAAACATGTAATTAATGATAAGAGCAGAAGATGTCAATCATATTCTAAATGAAAACTCATATTCCTTAGATCAACTGGAAGAGCAAATAAATACACTGGAAAAACAAAGAAAAGAGCGAAACAAATCAGAACTGATTCAAATAAGCTCCTTATCTCTGAGTTCTACAGTGATTTTATTACTGTTGCATAATCGGAATGATAAAACTATGTAAAATCATAAAAAAACAAGAAACAGAAAAATATAGTAAAAGCTCCCTGTTCAGGATTGGGCTCCTGACTTGTTTGCTACAGTATGTACCTACCATATAGCTCGCTATGATGTGCCCACCGCTAGGCACGGGCACTCAAACAAACAAATAAATATTTGTGTTTTACTTCAGCGTCTTCAACCTGAAAAAGGAAAAAAGGAACCACAAAGCATCAAACCTTACTTTAAATTATAAACTTCTTACCTAATACAAATAAGTTCAGCAAAACATCAACTGGTATCTCATCTGTTCGTTTCAGCATAATTGTTTTGGTCTTGTTCGGCGGCACCTATATTCATTGTATCTTTGGTACAACTAAAATCGTTGTCTGCATGCTATCGTACAATCTTGACATTTATTTTGTATTCATTTGGGTTAATACTCGGTCAATCTAAATCAGCTTTTCTAGTCTATGCTATTCTAACAATTTCTGCTGTCAACTCAAGTCAGCTGGACAGCAACAAGTATGGCCGCCATGGTATCGAGATACAATAATTCTCATTACGAACCACGTTCCGCCATTACACGAGAAATTACTGCGCAGCAGAATATTGGGATGTGCAGCAAATCGTGTGGGCTGCTTCTAGCTACGTCTAAGTCAGCTGAGGGTATTGGTTTTAGGAATTTACAAACTATTCCGGGTAAGTAAACGTTCTAATTAAACGAAGGCGAAAGTTTTATTTTTATTTATTGATATTTAGACCATATTGATTTGGAAATAATTTTATTTTATCTAAAGCATTTTATGTATTCATAAGTCGAGTGCAGCTTGTTGACAACAATAACTAAAATTGTAACACTTTATGAACCAATGATGAAGTGCAGTTGCTAGGTCAGGTTATTGTTGCTATGCAAGTTTTTGCTATGCCAATATTGTTGCCACGCGCCGTTGACTACCGTTCTTTGGTGCCGTGCCCAACTCTGGCTATATAAACAGCAGATTGACTTGATTCGATCTCTGTTGTGATTTAGCAGTTCAGTGATTAACTTGGCAATTTACTCCTTTGTGTTCTTTCCTAGTGATTTTTCCAAGTGTCATATTTTATTACTAAATTAAATACTTTGTTTAATTGACGGCTAAAATAAAATATTCTTTTTCTGGGTATCGACTGGATTAAGGAGTTTATTTTAGATAGCGATTAAATTAAAGGTTTTTTATTGTGGGTAGCGACTGAAATAAAAATGTTACTAACAATACACTTTATTTCTGGTCTCGACGGAAATAAAGAATCTTTCTTCGGGTGTCGACTGAAGTTAAAATGTATACTAATATTCACTTTAAGTCGGGTTTCGACTGACTTAAAGAATATTATCTCGGGTATCGACTGAGATAATATATTACTAACAAATAACTTTATTGCGGGTCTCGACTGTAATAAAGTTTCTTATTGCGAGTCTCGACTGTAATAAGAAATCTACTAACTCATGACCACTTTATTGTGGGTTTCGACTGTAATAAAGAGTCTTATTGCGGGTCTCGACTGTAATAAGACAATTACTAACAAAACCACTTTATTGCGGCTATCGACTGTAATAAAGATTCTTACTGCGGGTATCGACTATAGTAAGACAATTACTAACACAAACACTTTATTGCGGGTCTCGACTGTAATAAAGATTCTTGCTGCGGGTCTCGACTGTAGTAAGAAAATCACCAACACAAAACACTTTATTGGGGGTATCGACTGTAACAAAGAGTCTTATTGCGGTTTCGACTGTAATAAGACAATTCCTAACAAATCCACTTTATTGCGGGTATCGACTGCAATAAAGAATATCCTCATCCCACACCTCAGTCAAATAAAAGGTCAAGTAAATCAGCTGCTACATATCGATCAGGTGAGTACTAGTCAATTGCTACATTTGAATAAAACAAATTTATATATTAATCATTTATTAAACCTTTTGGTTTCAGCTTCTTTTATTATAAAATATAGATAAAACATATATTGTGGTTCTCCAGTTATAGCATTTATTGAACTGGAAACATTCAGTGCAGTGAATAGATAAATAAAACCACTAACTTTATACCAGTGGTATAAATTCACCACACCCTTCAATTATTGTATGTACGCTCTAACTACGGGCAGTACATTTTATGGTCCTTCGCTGCCAAATTTAAAGTATAGTGGTAAATATCATTTATCTTTCAAACATGACTTCACTTCAAAAGCTGTTGGCTAACCAAGTCACCTCTGCACAAATATTCCAAAAATCTTTCAACAACTACAACAATACTGATGTAGAAAAACGAACGAGAGGACTTATTTCTGAGCGGTTAATCGCCCTAAACGAAATTTGGTCCGACTATAAGAATACGCATTATACGATTCTCCAAGCTACTCAGGCTTTAGAAGATAGCGAATTGCAAAAATACGATTATTTGCAAAGATCAGTTTTCAAGCGTGGAAGATAAATACTACACGTTTGGAGGTATTCTCAGAGATGCACTAGATGCATTCGAACAAAAGTAGATGCAAACCAAACACGGAGAATGAATCTTCTTCGTATCTGAGGTTACCTAGCATCACAATCCCCAAGTTCTCAGGGTCATATGAGTCATGGAGGTCGTTTCGCGATTTATTCCAGTCACTGGTGCATACAAATTCTGCGTTATCTTCAGTGCAGAAATTACATTATTTAAAATCGAGTATTTCTGGAGAAGCAGAACATGTGTTGCGTCAGCTTCCAATGACCAATGCGAGTTATGACAACGCATGGAAGATATTGCTCAATAGGTATGACAATAAGCGAATATTAATTAATGCTCAGCTAAAAATTCTATTTAATCTACCTAAAGCAACACACGAGTCAGCCAAGGCAATAAAAACTGTGCTAGACAAATCGTCAGAATGTATTTATGAACTCGAAGCATTGGAAGTCCCCACCAAACACTGGGGGTACAATCCTTATTTACATGCTAGTGCAATGTTTACCAGCAGAGACGCATCGCTTATGGGAACAAGAAGTGAATAGTACAAATGAACTTCCTACCCTAGAATCTTTAAAGGCTTTTCTAGAGACGAGATTCCCAACTCTGGAAGCAATCTCAGATGCAAAACTATATTCGTAAACAAACCAGCTCAAAGTTCAAAAGCTTCCACTCACCTTCATCATCTGGTGACAGATGTATAACGTGCAAAGGGCAACATCGGATATTCGAATGTCCAAAATTCATTAAACAAGACGTAGATCAAGATTTAAAATTGTCACGTCAAACAACTTGTGCATTAACTGCCTTTCAAAAGGTCACAACTCGAAATTTTGCTCAAGCAAATTTACGTGTCAGCGATGTGGAAGGAAACATCATTCCTTACTCCATAGGAATAATGCATCTCCACAGGGTTTGATCAAAGCATCCGAAAACCGGAATTCACAAGCTCAACCTTCACCTTCTACATCTAGTATGCACACGCTGCACGCGAATCAATCAACAATAACGACACAAGCATTGTTTGCCACAGCATTGCTCAAAGCGTTTTCAAAAAAGGGCACCGTAGTCACATTGCGTGCTTTAATCGACTCAGGCTCGCAAGTCACATTCATTACGAAAGCCGAAGCACGAAAACTACAATTACCAACTAGGAATATGTCAGTATAAATCACTGGCTTAGGAAAGTCAGAAGCTATGAATGTGAAAAAACAGGCAACAATACAAATTCACCCTTATTCATCATCGAACAAGGTAACTACGATCAATGCTCTGGTTGCAAATACTATAGCAGACATATTACCTCCGTCCACCATTCAAAACAAGGAATGGAGTCATGTACGAGACCTGCAACTCGCCGATCCATATTTTTTCAAACCAGGAAAAATCGACCTGCTCTTAGGAGCAGAAGTATACGGAGAAACTCTCTTGGAAGGATTACGAAAAGGTCCTCCAGGAACACCAATCGCGCAAAACAGTACGCTCGGTTGGATTCTTTTGGGAAATATCAACAATACGTTCATAATTCCTAAAGGGTCTGCATTAACAGCACACGCTCATTATGAGGAAGAGTCCTCACTTGATAAACTCCTTCGAAGATTTTGGGAAACTGAAGAACTGTTACCTGAAAGACAACTGTCTAAGGCCGACCATGGTTGTGAAAAGTTCTACCAAAAAACTCACTATCGAAATGCAAACGGCCGATATGAAGTCCGCTTGCGCTTTATACAAGATAGTCCAAGCTTGGGCAACTCGCGTAGCATGGCTTTACGGAGATTTTACAGCTTAGAGCACAAACTACAGCAAAATCCTGAGCTCAGTCAGGAATACAAAGCCTGCATTAATGAATATCAATCATTAGGGCACATGACAGCAGTTGACAACGAAGTTGATAAAGATAAATGCTATTATCCTCCACACCACGTCGTTATTAAAGATAGTACAACTACCAAAGTTCGAGTTGTCTTCGATGCCTCGGCTAAATCCTCTAATGGGAAAAGTTTAAACGAACAGTTGCATACAGGCCCAGTACTGCAATCTGAACTCTTCACAACGGTACTTAGATGGCGAAAGTACAAATACGCTATGTCAGCCGACATAGAGAAGATGTATCGGATGATCAATGTTCAGCCTGCAGATCAAAATTATCAAAGGATACTTTGGAGAAATAATTCTAACGAAGAGATCAAAGAATACAAATTAACTACGGTTAAATTTGGCACAACACCAGCTCCTTACTTAGCAATTAAAACCCTTCATCAGTTAGCAAGTGATGAAGCTGCTAAATACCCTGTAGCTGCAAAAATTATACCACGTGAATTCTATGTTGATGATCTCCTCACTGGAGCAGATTCCATCGGTGAAGCCTTGGAAATACAAACGCAGCTTATAAACATCTTGTCGTCAGCGGGATTCAATTTGAGAAAATGGGTCAGTAATTCATCAGATCTCCTATTAAGCATCCCAGAAGAACACAGGGAAGTACAACTTCCATTACTGTTCGCAAATGATGAATCTATAAAAACCCTGGGCATACATTGCCACCCAGGAGTGGATCATTTTACCTTGCAATATAAACAGTTCGCAGATCGCATTTCTACAAAGCGTTCTGTGTTGTCAGAAATTGCGACACTCTTTGATCCACTAGGTTGGATATCTCCAATTATAGTGACAGCTAAGATTCTGATGCAAACCTTATGGCTTTCTGGATGCTCATGGGACGATCCAATTCCTGCATCCATTGATATGCATTGGCGACAATTCAAAACAAAGTTAAGTTACATTAGCGAAATTCAAATACCACGTTGGATTTTTACAACTAGTGATTTAGCGACTTGCCAATTACATGGATTTTCCGACGCATCCAACCAAGCCTATTCGGCTGCCGTATACATCAGGGCCATTGATGAAGAGGGCCATGTCCATGTCAATTTACTAATGGCAAAAACAAAAATAGCACCCGTTAAACCGATCACGCTTCCTCGTCTTGAGTTATGTGGAGCAGTACTGTTAGCTCGGCTTATAAATCGTGTTAAAACAGATTTAAATATGATCAATACGCCCATATTCGCTTGGACAGACTCTTCCATAGTCTTAGCGTGGATACGCAATCACCCAAACAAATACAAAACATATGTAGCGAACAGGATTGCAGAAATCCAGGCCCTAACTGATATCCAGGCATGGCGTCACGTGCGGTCTGCTGATAATCCTGCTGATTGCAACTCCAGAGGCATTGAACCTCCATCTTTAAGCTCCCAGGAGTTATGGCGGCAATGACCTCAGTGGCTGCTAAACTCGGAGGAAAATTGGCCTTATACAAATATTTTGATCGAGAGTAATGTAATCTCGAAACAAAAACGAGTGTGCTATGTAACCACGTATGTAGATATCAATGAGTTAATTTGTAAATTCTCGACTTTCACAAAGTTGCAACGAATTACTGCATATTGTATAAGATTTATCGATCATTGCCGCAAGAAGGCTACAAATATAACTCAGAATCACCAGCATCATTTAGTTCAATTGAAACCTATAGAAATGACTCAAGCGAAACATCTGCTTATTAAGCTTGCTCAACAAATTGCGTTCGAAAACGAAATCAAGCAATTAAAAGCAGGCATCTCACTAGATGCCAAAAGTAAAATTTTACCTTTAACTCCATTTTTAGATGATCAGGATTTATTGCGTGTGGGTGGCCGATTACAAAACGCCAATATTTCCTACGACCAAAAACATCCAATAATACTGCCGAAAGAAAGCAACTTGACATTATTAATAATTAAGGACTTAATTATTTTAACACCAGGACATTTTTTAATAGGTAACTCATTGATTACTCCTCCAGAGCCAATGACCAACAAGAATGTTTCATCATTAACACGATGGAATTATTTACAAGCCTTACAGCAACAGTTCTGGCATAAATGGTCCAATGATTATTTAAGCTCATTGCAAAATAGACCAAAATGGCATACCCCAGTCTCCAATCCCAAAATAAGAGATTTGGTGGTTATAAAAGAACCCAATTTACCAGCATGTCGCTGGATATTGGGACGAATCGTTGAATTACATCCAGGAGCTGATCAGCTGGTAAGAGTTGCTAGTATAAAAACGAAGAATGGAATCCTAAAAGGCCAATAACAAAATTTGCTATTCTTCCTTTAAATTAAATTACGCTCTAAACGATTAATCATCACAACGATCAAGATTATATGATTATTCTTAAAACCTAAAGTCACATTATCCCATCAAACTAACTTCCCTGTAAGCATACATATTTTTTATTTTATTTTATTTCAAACAAAGTACCCAAAGTAATTTTATTTACAAAAATTTTCATTTCAATCATCGCAACAAAAGTTTAATTTGTTTTTTAACCATAAAAGTGCATTCTTGCCATACAATACCATGCAAACCGTTACATTAGCTAACAAAACATTTATCTCCGTAAAAAAAAAAAAAAATTGGAATTTCAATAATCTATTGAAATTCCAATTGTCACAATTGTAGGCACCTATGTATGTATGTACATCCATTGTTTACATCAAAGTGCATTCTTCATTAGAGTGATTGAAATTGTATCGCTACAATGAATCATGACGGACCAGTAAATTGAAAAACAAATCTCGTCTCTGCAAATTTGTTTCAATGTAAATGCCCAACCGTTACTTAGATCGTCAAATCTCATGCGCAGCCTGATCATGAATAGTTAAGAGGACCCGTTAGTCTTTTTTATATAGCGAGCTCGTCATTTCACAAGCCACAGTTTAGTTCAGAGTTTTAAAAAGGCAAAATGGAATCGTCCAGAGCACGAGGTGAAGAAAATTTGGGAGTTGGAGAAGCAACTGAACCAACTAAGGCAGAAGAGCGGATTCGAAAACTAGGCAGACGGCTCAACTTCCTGCAACTGGAAGAATCGGAGGTGATTGACATCACGGATTCTCCACCGCATACGCCAGGTCGGTCGCCTCAGCTAGAGCCAGCACCAGGACCAAATGGTGCCCTTGTTTTCTGGAGAATTTAGTCCCCAAATCCTCACAGAATTGCAAACCTTTATAGGCTGTTGCAAACAAGTACAACAGTGCCTAGAAGAGGAGGAAAAGCAAGCTTTTATTCAGATTTTCCCACTAGATTGAGAGGAAATGCATACCAGCTGAACGCATCTAGCTCACTCACAACATTTGAAGAGGTTGAACAATTACTTTATCGTAATTACTTACCTCGTGAGACATACCATGATCTGATAAATAGATTAATCACTTGCCGACAATACCCGCACGAGTCATTTAACTCCTTCACAACTAGGCTAAAAGGCCTATTGTTACAATGTCTGCCTCATTACATTGTAACGATAACAATACAATGTAATGAGGCAGCACAGAGTAAATATGGTGCTGAAAATTTCAATATGGTGAAGCAACAAATAGAAGATTTTGCTATGGCTTCAGTGAAGAGTGGTGCTAATAATCCGCATCTAAGTGCCTATTTACTTACTTTAAATGAAGATTCGATAGACCAACTCATCCAAAAGGCACTAGACATGGAACGATTACAACACAGCCTCTTTTATAATCCACAACCCGCCATTCATAATCCCACAAGCTATTTTCCAATGGACAACTTTTTAAGGCATAATTCCACAAATTATGCTAATGCTTATAGTCATCCTATTCACGAGACTGTTGCTCCATACCCTTACAAAAATGAGCTAGGGAGACCTAACATAAAGACTGAGTTCCATATACCTCCCACACAGGAGCCGACAAAATTAGCTTCAGTATCCTTTAATACTGGCAGAAACTCACCGGATAATTGGCACTCGACCCAAGTCAGCTCAACAAGAAAATCTTTAGGAAGTCCACCTCCATACCAGAATTCTACCTTTCATCATACAGGAGAAAGAAGAGACGAAAAACAGAAATTGCTGTTAAACAAGATTACCTGCAGCTATTGCAACTACAAGGGGCACACGTATGATGAGTGCATAAAACGCAAAAACACCCCTTTCTGTATAAACTGCAGAGCGAAAGGACATGATGTCCAATATTGTCGACAAAATGTTAAGGCACCATCTGAGCGAGCAAATACAAAACACAGTTTTCAATGGGGCACTTCAGATCGCGAACCTAGAATTAAATGTGGACAAGAGATGTGTAGTTTTTGTAGCAGAAGGGGCCATACCGTGTCCACCTGTCGGCAGAAACAACGGTGGGAAACTGCAAATCCGGGAAACGGCACACTGTCGACCGAAAAGTCCCCGGCTCGACATTAAAGAAAACTTATCATACTACTTCAGGGTCCTCTCAAAAGAAAAACTCCCGAAAAAGTCGCAGTATTCCATGCCATCTACAGGTTGTAGAAGATGACGCCCAACTCTCTCACGATGGGCTGTTAGGTAATGACTTTCTTGCAAAAAATTGCAATATAGAAGGCCCTAACAAATTACTCCGGTTTCCTCGCACGGAAATCAATCCTATTGAGTTCACGGTACCTCTCGAAACATCCACAGAAGATGGGGAGGAAATACCAAGGGATCAAATAGAGGAGCAATTTAAATCTTCTGCTACCACTTCAATGGCACCCAATAGCAAAAATTCCTTACCTCAAATAGAAGAAATTTCGAGTACCTTGAAAAACGAGAATGAAGACGAAAGTAGGCAATTTGAAGTAGAGCTTCAGCGACCTAATAAAATACCTCCTCGATCTCCAATCGTACTGAGCATACCATTAGAATTGGATCAAGAAATGATCTGTATGTCTCAGGAGATAGGAGAAGGAGTATTTGTCGCCAATTGCTTAGTTAGTCCGAATAAAAGTTTTATACCGTTATCCGTTCTGAACGTTAACAAAGAACCAGTATTCCTGAAGAACTTAACGGTTACGCTAGTTCCACTTAATTACTATAACCTACAGCCTCTCTATTTACCTTTGGACGTCAGTAATTCCCAAAGTTTTCAGAATAAAGGTGGTCCACCTTTCCCTCGTGCACAAAACAATAGCTACTACAACTTCAAAAGTGATAAGACAAATTTCATTTCCAATCCATATTCAGTAAACGTAAACCATACTAAAAGCTCTAATGAAGACAGACTTGCGGCTTTACGTAAAGAATTACTGTTGGAAGAAAATTTAAATCACGAAGAAGAAGAGTGAATTCTTGAGCTACGTTATAAGTATAATGACCTCTTCTACTTAAAGGGAGATAAACTAACGTGCACTAGTACTATAAAACACCCCATACCTATATTGCATAATTAACCACCAATAAATCAAAAAATGTACAGACTTCCAGAGACACATCGCGCTGTTAGTAACTAAAAAAAAAAAGAGATGCTAGAGAATGACATCATTCAAATAAGCAAAAGCCGGTGGAAACGTTGGCGCGTAGTAGTAGATTTCCGTAAAGTCAACGAGAAATCTATAGGGGATGCCTTTCCACTACCCAGGATAGAGGATATACTGGATCAACTTGGGCATTCACGGTATTTTACCACACTTGATCTTGCAAGTGGATACCATCAAGTACTGGTTGACCCAAGGTATAGACCGAAAACTGCGTTTAGTACTGCTTACGGGCATTATGAATTTAAGAGAATGCCATTTGGACTGAAAGGCGCACCTGCGACCTTTCAGCGCTTTATGAACTACATTCTAACGGGTCTCCAAGGATTAGAATGCTTTGTCTATCTCGATGATATTGTAATATATGGAAAAAATTTACAAGATCACAACGAGAAATTGGCTAAGGTATTCGACAGACTGCGAGCCCATAATCTTAAATTACAACCCGAAAAGTGTCAGTTCCTTCGCAGAGAAGTGATCTACCTTGGACACAAATGCTCAAATGAAGGAGCACTTCCAGATCCCAGTAAAACAAGTTGCGTTCAAAATTTTCCTAAACCACGAACGGTGAGACAAACTCAATCATTTCTTGGACTGGCCAACTACTATCGGAATTTCATTCCAAACTTTTCAAAATTAGACAGGCCACTAACAAATCTCTTACGGAAAGACATCAAATTTAATTGGACACAAAAATGCCAAGACGCTATCAATGAAATTAAAACTTCTCTTGTTAATCGTCCTCTATTCACCTACCCAGATTTTACCAAACCTTTCAATCTAACGACAGACGCTAGCAACGAAGCATTGGGAGCTGTTTTATCTCAAGGGATAATAGGCAAAGACAAGCCAATAGCGTATGGAAGTAGAAGTTTAAATAAGGCGGAACAAAAATACTCCACAATAGAAAAAGAGTTGCTCGCTATTGTATGGGCCGCCAGGAACTTCAGGTGTTATTTACAGGGTAGAACCTTCACGGTTTACACAGATCATAAGCCCTTAAAAGGCGTATTCAATGTAAAAGATCCGACTTCGAGATTAGTAAGGTTTCACCACAAACTCTCGGAATTTGACTACAAGATTGAATACAAGCCTGGCAAATATAACACTAATGCCGACGCGCCTAGTCGAATACCTGCCCAGCTGAAACAAACAAGCCCCAATTCGATCATGGTAGAGGCCCAGGTACATCACCGTGTCGATTTCGACATAGACGATGAAGATACTAGTTCTTCGCCTCCACTGAAGTCCAAACCAGCACATTGCCATGCTGTTACACGAGCTCGAGCTAGGGAAACAGAAATTGAGAACATAGTTCACAAAACTCCACCAGAGAATTCAAACACGTTCAGGGAGTCCCCAAAATGACTCAATGAAACACAAATCAACTACAAACAACCAATCTGGAAGTAGTACATCTGAACACGGCGAATTATCTCCGAGCAATAATTATATAAATTCCCAAAGTAAATTACCTGAAATTATCACAAACCCCGAGGAAATTCAAATAATTCTAAAGGACTATCATGACTCGGCATTTGGTGGTCACCCAGGAGTCATTAAAACGTACAAATAAATAAAAAGAAAATATAAATGGAAGAATATGCTCAGTTCTATTAAGAGAAATGTTCCAAATGCCAAAAAATGAAGGCTAGCCCGGAATATCGTATGCCAATGATCATAACAGATACTGCCCAAATGCCCGTCGAGAAAGTCTATTTAGATATAGTAGGACCACTTGAAGAAACCTACTCCGGAAACAAGTACATATTGACATTCCAAGACAATCTTACGAAATTCGTAGATTCTTATGCCATGCCGAATGGCGAAGCAGAAACGGTAGCAGGAATATTCTTCGATGAGATAATTACTCGTTATCGCATTCCTAAAAAGGTAGTAACTGACCAGGGATCTAACTTTTTAAGCGATCTTTTCAAACGTGTCTGTAAACTTCTAAAAATAAAAAAATTACAGACTTCCGCTTATCATCCGCAATCCAATGACGCACTTGAACGAACCCACAGACCTCTAGTGGAGTATTTAAGAGCTATTGTGTCCGAAATCCAAAGTTTGGCATCGATTCCTGAGAACCGCGGCTTTCGTATACAATAATAGCCCACATGACGGCACTAAGCTCACTCCAATGGATTCTCTGTTAGGGTTTACAGCGGATGTACCATCAAATCTGAAAAGAGAACCAGAGCCCATTTACAGCCACGAAAGTTACTACCACATTCTTAGGTACAAATTACAAAAAACATATGCTATCGCCCGGAAAAATCTGCTCAACGCCAAGGAAAGGTCAAAACTTTATTACGATAAACACTCACGCCCGGTAACATTCCAACCAGGTGATAAAGTTTTACTGAAAAATCCGGCCAAAAAACACAAGCTTTCCCAGATATGGCTAGGTCCATATCTCGTGGTAAAAGCTTTTACCCCTGTTAATACTGTTATTCAAATCGGTAAACGACGAGTAACAGTACATAACAACAGATTAAAACCATTCCATGAGTAGTGGTAAAAAAAAAATATACATATTTTTGCAATTCCCATGCAGCAATAGTAGACACCTATTCAAAAAATTCAAAAGAAGAACTTCTCATGCAGAAAAATAATACCCCTCAACCTACCTATTCAGGGATAAAAATGGTAAAAATTTCTTTTGGGTTTAATGAAAGAAAACGAAAATAAATATATAACTAATCATTTATTTCATAATTTAGACATATATTTTTTTTTTTTTTGTTGGTGTTTAAAATTTCTCTTTTTAGCCCTTTTGAAGGCGTTAAGTTCTTTCAATTTTCCCTTGGCCAAATCTTCATACTGAGCACGCTCCTCGGTTGTAGCGGCTAGACTAGCCCTAAGCCTGAAATAATGCAACTCTCGGTTTAGCCTAACACGCGTACCTCCTCCGGTCGACTTGGTTTTCTTTGCCATATCTGGCTGATCTCCGCAGTTCTTCTTAGTCCTCCTGTGATATTCCTCTAAAGTCAGCCTCCTAGGTCCAGGTACGTAAGCCGGCACTTCTTGAGAGGTCCCAGGCAGCCCCTGAGGCACGTACGGCTCGATTGGCTGGTCCACTCGATATAAGGGCATACCTTAAATATTCCTCTCCGGCTGGATAGTCGATTTAGCCAAGGCCATCAACTTGTCAAAAGCAGCACCAATTTTCTTCTCCATATTTTTAATAAAATAAACACTCAAGAGCACAACAGTTTGTAATACACAAATTAACAATGTATAAAACTGAAATATGTTACATTCTATTTATACATAAAAACTGCTTATCTGGTAAATTACCATATAACTCCGATCAACACTAGATGCCATTCATGTCGACATCAAGTGAAAGTCTTGACAAAATTGTAAAAATAAACAGAATTACAGGTCATGACACAATTACAACCGCACGTGGAGAATGAGCTTACCTAAATCGGCTTGACCCGATAATATTGGCGAATCAATAAAATAAACACAGCTAAGAGCAAAGAACGCAAAATCAGTAAAATAGAGACCATTTGACCTATAAAAATATTTACTACCATCAAACAAAGAATTTTCATGCAATAAAAACAATACAAAAAATATTACGGCGTAATTTTCAATATTTTATATATATACATATATATATTATTATAAATATTATACATATATTCACCGATGATCTGTCTTTACAATCTATTTTTCTTCTCCAGAGATGAAACTAATCTTCATCGGTACTTTTTTGGCCATTCTCACTGCAATACCAAAAGTTACAGCAGAACCCTTCAATATCCAGACCCTAAATAACACGGGCATAATGTTCGAGGAACTTGGGCAAATTCTTTTGTTTCATGATACATGGAATTTGTTCACTCAAATAAACATCAGCGATCTAGAAGCGGAAACCACACTGATGGAACACACCGGTTTCCTTATAAATCGACTATGCGATGTACATAATTCCACTACTAGCGCATGTACGGAACAAAATGCCCACATACATAGTCTGATTGGGTCCATAAAAAAGACAACCAAAACCATCAGGGAGATGGTAACCATCCGCCATCGAAGATCTTTATTCGACGGAATAGGAAGTGGACTAATTTATCTTTTTGGAACTATGGATACAACGAACGAGAAACAAATTTATAGTAAGATTGCAAATTTAGAGACGGATACACAGGCGCTTCTAGAATTAGAAAAAAGTCAAATAACCCTGTTCAAGTCTTCATTTGAAAAGTTAAGGAAACTTATTAATCAACTTGAAGCCAACCAGAAAGAGTTAACAAAGACCCTGAATGATCTGCTTGACATGGTCAATGGAGAAATAAGCACGCGACAACGTATCCAAGAGGTTATATCTACAATTAGTCTACAGGTGTTAGACATGGAATTAAGAGAGCAAAATTTTATTCAGATATTAACCGCTATCAAAAATAATCAAGTTCATCCGCTATTAATATCGCCATCCACTTTGTTAGAAGCCTATTATAAGGCCCATCCACAAGAAGCTGGTAGAAATCAAGACCTAGCAATCTTAACACAAACTCTGGAGGTAAAATCTGGAATACTGAATGAGCTCTTGGTAATACGAATTACATTCCCGATTCTTAATATGCCACCTTTCAAACTAAAGCAGATCCATTTACTCCCTTTCCAAACTCCCAACAATCATTATCTAGTTCTGGACATAAGACACACTTATATTGCCGGTCACATACCAACACGAAAGTTCGTAATGTTCAAACAATCCGAGTTCCGAGTATACAAGAAACTATCGAATAATCTTAATGAAAGCACTTACATTGGACCACTACTAAACCCAATTCTTCAAGGGCATTACGTGAACGAGTGCCCGATAAACTTCCTATTCAATCCGTACAATGAAACTGGTAACTGCGAATACCTAGCTCAAACTCAAGCTCCGCAATTATTAATAAAACTAACCAGGAAAAATTCCTGGCTCTCTTTCGTTTCATACCACACAGAAAATTAAGATTGCCTGCGGAAAAACTCAACATAGCTCCAACCTCTTCGGCAATGGAATACTAATCCTAAACGAACCTTGTAACTTCCAAATAACTGATCAGATTATATATTTTGAAGATGAAGACCATCAAAATATTAAAATCACACAGCCAGAATATCCTCAACCTATAAATACTAACCTAACGGAGACTATTCAGAAATACATCAAAAATGTTAATAACACCGCTAAAAAACATGTAATTATGATAAGAGCAGAAGATGCCAATCATGTTCTAAATGAAAACTCATATTCCTTAGATCAACTGGAAGAGCAAATAAATACACTGGAAAAACAAAGAAAAGACCGAAACAAATCAGAACTGATTCAAATAAGCTCCTTATGTCTGAGTTCTACAGTGATTTTATTACTTTGCATAATCGGAATGATAAAACTATGTAAAATCATAAAAAAACAAGAAAAAGAAAAATACAGTAAAAGCTCCCTGTTCAGGATTGGCCTCCTGACTTGTTTGCTACAGTATGTATCTACCATGTAGGTCGCTATGATGTGCCCAGCGCTACCTTACTTTCAATTATAAACATCTTACCTAATACAAATAAGTTCAGCAAAACATCAACTTGTATCTCATCTGTTCGTTTCAGCATAATTGTTTTGGTCTTGTTCGGCGGCACCTATATTCATTGTATCTTTGGTACAACTAAAATCGTTTTCTGTATGCTATCGTACAATCTTGACATTTATTTTGTATTCATTTGGGTTAAGACTCGTTCAATGTAAATCTTTGTAACATCTTAGTGCCCAGTGTCATGGCCGGGGTTAAAAATAAACAGCTTTTCTAGTCTATGCTATTCTAACAATTGCTGCTGTCAACTCAAGTCAGCTGGACAGCAACAAGTATGGCCGCCATGGTATCGAGATACAATAATTCTCATTACGAGCCACGTTCCGCCATTACACGAGAAATTACTGCGCAGCAGAATATTGGGATGTGCAGCAAACCGTGTGGGCTGCTTCTAGCTACGTCTAAGTCAGCTGAGGGTATTGGTTTTAGGAATTTACAAACTATTCCGGGTAAGTAAACGTTCTAACTAAACGAAGGCGAAAGTTTTATTTTTATTTATTGATATTTAGACCATATTGATTTGGAAATAATTTTATTTTATCTAAAGCATTTTATGTATTCATAAGTCGAGTGCAGCTTGTTGACAACAATAACTAAAATGGTAACACTTTATGAACCAATGATGAAGTGCAGTTGCCAGGTCAGGTTATTGTTGCTATGCAAGTTGTTGCTATGCCAATATTGTTGTCACGCGCCGTTGACTACCGTTCTTTGGTGCCGTGCGCAAACTCTGGCTATATAAACAGCAGTTTGACTTGATTCGATCTCTTTTGTGATTTAGCAGTGGAGTGATTAACTTGGCAATTTATTCCTTTGTGTTCTTTCCTAGTTATTTTTCCTAGTGTCATATTTTATTACTAAATTATATACTTTGTTTAATTGACGGCTAAAATAAAATATTCTTTTTCTGGGTATCGACTGGATTAAGGAGTTTATTTTAGATAGCGATTAAATTAAAGGTTTTTTATTGTGGGTAGCGACTGCAATAAAAAATATTACTAACAATACACTTTATTTCTGGTCTCGACGGAAATATTCAGTGCAGTGAATAGATAAATAAAACCACTAACTTTATAACAGTGGTAGGAATTTCACCACAACCTTCAATTATTGTATGTACGCTCTAACTACGGGCAGTACATTTTATGGTCCTTCGCTGCCAAATTTAAAGTATAGTGGTAAATATTATTTATCTTTCAAACATGAGTTCACTTCAAAACCTGTTGGCTAACCAAGTCACCTCTGCACAAATATTCCAAAAATCTTTCAACAACTACAACAATACTGATGTAGAAAAACGAACGAGAGGACTTATTTCTGAGCGGTTAATCGCCCTAAACGAAATTTGGTCCGACTATAAGAATACGCATTATACGATTCTCCAAGCTACTCAGGCTTTAGAAGATAGCGAATTGCAAAAGTACGTTTATTTTGCAAAAGATCGGTTTTCAAGCGTTGAAGATAAATACTACACGTTTCGAGGTATTCTCAGAGATGCCCTAGATGCATTCGAAACAAAAGTAGATTCAAAACCAAACACGGAGAATGAATCTTCTTCGTATCTGAGGTTACCTAGCATCACAATCCCAAAGTTCTCAGGATCATATGAGTCATGGAGGTCGTTTCGTGATTTATTCCAGTCACTGGTGCATACAAATTCTGCGTTATCTTCAGTGCAGAAATTACATTATTTAAAATCGAGTATTTCTGGAGAAGCAGAACATGTGTTGCGTCAGCTTCCAATGACCAATGCGAGTTATGACAACGCATGGAAGATATTGCTCAATAGGTATGACAATAAGCGAATATTAATTAATGCTCAGCTAAAAATTCTATTTAATCTACCTAAAGCAACACACGAGTCAGCCAAGGCAATAAAAACTGTGCTAGACAAATCGTCAGAATGTATTTATGAACTCGAAGCATTGGAAGTCCCCACTAAACACTGGGGTACAATCCTTATTTACATGCTAGTGCAATGTTTACCAGCAGAGACGCATCGTTTATGGGAACAAGAAATGAATAGTACAAATGAACTTCCTACCCTAGAATCTTTAAAGGCTTTTCTAGAGACGAGTTTCCCAACTCTGGAAGCAATCTCAGATACAAAACCATATTCCGTAAACAAACCAGCTCAAAGTTCAAGAGCATCCACTCACCTTTCAACATCTGGTGACAGATGTATAATGTGCAAAGAGTAACATCGGATATTAAAATGTCCAAAATTTATTAAACAAGACGTAGATTCAAGCTTTAAAATTGTCACGTCAAACAACTTGTGCATTAACTGCCTTTCAAAAGGTCACAACTCGAAATTTTGCTCAAGCAAATTTACGTGTCAGCGATGTGGAAGGAAACATCATTCCTTACTCCATAGGAATAACGCATCTCCACAGGGTTTGATCAAAGCATCAGAAAACCGGAATTCACAAGCTAAACCTTCACCTTCTATATATAATATGCACACGCTTCACGCGAATCAATCAACAAGAACCACACAAGCATTGCTTGCCACAGCATTGCTCAAATTGTCTTCAAAAAAGGACACCGTACTCACATTGCGTGCTTTAATCGACTCAGGCTCGCAAGTCACATTCATTACGCAAGCCGCCGCATGAAAACTACAGTTACCAACTAGGAATATGTCAGTATAAATCACTGGCTTAGGAAAGTCAGAAGCTATGAATGTGAAAAAACAGGCAACAATACAAATTCACCCTTATTCATCATCGAACAAGGTAACTACGATCAAATACTATAGCAGACATATTACCTCCGTCCACCATTCAAAACAAGGAATGGAGTCATGTACGAGACCTGCAACTCGCCGATCCATATTTTTTCAAACCAGGAAAAATCGACCTGCTCTTAGGAGCGGATGTATACGGAGAAATTCTCTTGGAAGGATTACGAAAAGGTCCTCCAGGAACACCAATCGCGCAAAAGAGTACGCTCGGTTGGATTCTTTTCGGAAATATCAACAATACGTTCACAATTCCTAAAGCGTCTGCCTTAACAGCACACGCTCATTATGAGGAAGAATTTAACACTCAAAAGCATGTATGAAAGAATTCAATAATTAAAGATAAATCATAAACAATATAGAAAATTATACTGATGCTAATAATAAATAAAATAAGATAAGACTGATAACTAAAGAATAAAAAGAATAAAAAGAATAAGAATATAAAAATATAAAAATTATAAAATTATAAAATTAGTGATAAACAGAAAACAGACGAAATACCTTATCTCACGATTGCATCTTTATAAGCTTCTTAAATGCACTGACAGTACCAGCACTCTGAATATTTAATGGAAGACTATTCCAAAGTCTGGCAGCCTGAACAGGGAAAGAACTCTCCATGACCAATTTGCTGAATCGCGGAAGTATTATGTTACGATTGCGTGGTGAATTCGATAACTGGAAAAATTCCCTGAGATATTCAGGTATATTTCGATTTAATATATTAAAAAGAAGAGTTAATGCTCTTTGATTAAGGTAAGAATCCAGGGAGCATCCAAGCAGTTGGATTCTATATGGCGAGACATGGTCAAATCTACGGAGACCAAAAATGAAGCGTATACAATCATTGAAGGCAACCTGTATCTTACGGGCACATACGCTATCTAATTTTGGGAAAACTACGCTGCCAAAAGTAAAGTACGGAATGATTAATGTTTTCACAAGCTTCATACGAAGTTTTCTTGGCAAAATACTCGCTGAAAGCCATAACCTGCGCAGTCCAGAATAAACCTTTCCGATCACCAGATTAATGTTATCGCGACACTTCATCACACTATTTAAAACAATCCCAAGATTATTAACCCTATCATGTAGCGGCAGTATAACACTGTTTAAAATTATTGGCGGAACATCAAGGTTATCTAGGGATGAGGCGTAAAAGACAATGCACTTCGATTTAGCAGGGTTGAGCACTAGCTCATTTACTAACGACCAATCGCTTATTCTATCTAGCTCAGAATTCATTCGCGCAATGCAATCCTCAAGAAGTCCTATAGGCCTACTAAGATATAATTGCACATCGTCGGCATACAGATGCACTTTTGCATCTTCTACCACTTGTGGGAGGTCATTTATAAATAGGCTAAACAATAAAGGGCCTAGTACTGATCCTTGAGGAACACCACAGAGAATGGGCAACGAACCAGAGACAGCTTGTCCTACCTTAACTCGCTGCTGACGATCAGATAAAAACTCTCTAACCAACGTGATGGCAGAAGAACTGAACCCAAACCTGATGGAGAGCTTCTGTAGAAGTAAACTATGATCAACGCTGTCGAAGGCTTTTGAGAAATCGAGAAGAACTAAGGCGCTAAACTCATTCTTGTTTAACGCAGATCTTATATCTGTGGACACTTTTAATATAGCTGTTTCACAGCTGAAAGAAGTGCGAAAACCTGATTGCCAAAGCGTGAGTAAATTATTGCTTTCCACGTGCTCGAGAATTTGTTTATAAATTAGTTTCTCCAGAACCTTCGATAAAAAGCATAAAATACTTATAGGTCGGAAATCGGATGGTAATTCTACAGCACACGCTTTTTTTGGTATTGGTAAAACTGTTGCTGTTTTCCACGCTTTAGGAAAAGCGGATGACATCAAACACGTATTTATAATATGCAGCATAACTTTCCCGATTAGTGGCAGCAGCAGCTTAATAAAGCGAGGTGGCAACCTGTCAGGGCCCACTGCTTCCGACCTGATAGAAAAGATTGCGGAAATCAATTCATCAAGGCATACCCCACGAAAGGAGAAAGAGTTGCTGATGCTCGCCTATGAGAGTGATGAGCGCGGAAGTCTAAGCGGATTTAATTCGTTCGCTTGAGTTCTTGGGGATGAATTGTTAGAGGAGGTAAAAAAAGAATTTAAAGCATCCGCATCAAGTTCACAAGCTGTGCTATCCCCACCAAAAACTCCAGCGTTCCGTAGATTGCGCCACACAATTTTCGGTTGAAGTTCGTTGTTAAACTTAGAGCTGTAGAATTGGCGTTTGGCATTCAGAATAGCTGTCGTGGCCCTATTACGAGCAACTAGATAGTTTAGTCGAGCAGCATTCGTTTTGAGGCGCTTATATCGCTTGAACAGGAATTCTCGCTCCGCAATAAGCGAACAGACTTCGGATTAAAACCACGGGCACCCCACTCTGTGGACTAGTCTCACTATCAAAGGGACGTATTTTTCAAATAAGTACGCGATAAGAGTGGAGAAAACCTCCACCTGATCATCAGCCAGAGCAAGATTGAGTACCTCGTACCAGGGCAGCAGTCGGCATTCTTCAAATAAGGCATCCAGATTAATATTATTGTAATCCCTGTATGAAAAGCTTTGAGGAGACCCTAGATTCATAGAAAAGTCATAGCTGAGAAAGAGTAAGTCATGATCCAAAGTGCTGGGTGGACTAATCTGGTTAAACATAAATATTTTACTTAAATCTGGAACAAAAAATAAATCTAATAATGACGGATTGGTTGTGTTGAAGTAGGTTGGTTGAGAGTTCACTGTATTAAGATGTAGTGACTGAAAAAGATGAAGAAACTGGTTAGCTAACAGATCACGTCGAAGAAGATTTACATTAAAATCTCCACCCACAATCACATTTGTATAGCGTTGTGTTATGTTAAATAAACAGTTTTCCAGTTGCCTAGCATTATCAGCGTTAAACTGGTTGGGAGGACAGTAAACAGTAGACAACACACATTTTTCTATTCCAGTGGAAACTTCAACACATATAAATTCTATTTCATCATCCACCGAAAAAGAAATTGATTTAGCCTTCAAACAATCCCTAACAAAGATCGCCACACCTCCTCCAATACGAGATGTACGGTTATTACGATATAAATTGTAGCCGGGAATTTTTAGCAAAGAAGAGGGTATATTTTTATTTAACCACGTCTCACATACCAAAATCGCATGAATATCAGAGCCGGAGAAAATCTCGCGAAATTCATCGATTTTGTTTTTAATGCTTCTAGCATTTAGCGAACAGATGTTTAACCCACTTGTACGACTACAAAAAATTTTAAGCAGAGTTCTCACCCTGTCCAGACCCGAAAAGCTATGTGTACTCATACTTATTTGTACTTCGGTAGCTGTCAATGCACTTATCCACAGACACGGAAGTCATATCATCTCTGTTTATCACAAAAGAAAAGGAATAACTAAATAATTCATAAACTACGCTGCGATAGAAATCAAATAAAATTAAAGACATTTTTAATTGTAAAATTAAAGAAAAGAGAAGAAACAGAAAAAAAAAAATTCAGAATAACGCAAAATAGAAGTTCAATTATCTCAAAAACATTGTACACACCGGCTCCATCGTTGCTGAGGGGAAACGGTTAACTACAAGTGGCATGCAATTGCTCTAAACTTAAAATTTTTATCAGAGGGCCATCCTTCTCTTTCCTGATGTACAGCAGTCCATTCCTCGTAGTAGCAGAGTGAATTTTCCCCAATCTACGTATTTTAAGAGCTTCCCGAAGAAGAGAATTATTTGTTGCCGTCAAACTTTCATTAGCATAGATAGCGCTCGCAGTACAAAAGCCCTCAAGCTGAGAAAGAAGAACGCTCTTACAGCTGTGGAAGGCGGATAAGAAAGCACGCTGCTCTGTGTGTCCAGAAAAGCGCACATCAAGTGGCCCATGCTGTGCGGAAGACTTTGATTTTATGCGAAAAGCATCGATGAAAGGTGAAATTGGATGCTTCACAACTGCAGCAATATTTTTGATGATGCTGGTTACATTCTCTTTCGAACTACATGGAATGCCCCGAATAATTACATCGCTGAGACGCTGCACTCGATGGAGACTCTCAATTTGTTGACAAACAGAGTTATTGCTAGCTGTTAACTCGGATAGCGTATTCTCACATTTAGCCAGTCGTTCGTTTAAGCAGCCGATCGAGTCATTAATTTTTGTCAGTATGTGGTCTTCAAATTGTATGAAGAGGCTCCAGTTGATCTACAAAAGCTCTCTGCTCCATATCTGGAATGTCAGCATCAAGGTTGATTCACGTTTGCTGCGCCCTAGCAGCAGCTGCAGTACTACGAGTTTTCTTTGGATAAATGTCTTCTGATAGAGAGTTAGTTCGACGTGTCTCCTTCGGTTGCCCCTTCGATGAGCATTTCAGCACAGAAGCCATTGGGATTTAAGAGAAAGAACGGAACCAGCCAAATGATGTAAAGCACTTCAGAAATTCTGATTCAATTGGAAAAATTAAGTTTTCACAATAAAAAGGTCACTTTTATAATTCACTAGGTGCACCACTGATTAGGTAAACACGTATAATTAATTGCAATTGAAGAAAGTGGATTAAATTTAAACTGGATACTCTCAAATTAAAAAAACTACCGGAGCCGATATCAAATGCGTCTAGTCTCTAGCAAACATTATAAAAGTAACAATGATTTGCACATGATTGTGACAGACAACCAGACGGGAGCCATAGAGGACATCACCATCTCATGGGATGCGTTAATCAAATCAAAGAAACGTAAACAACGGATTACAACCAAAGATGCAACACGGTACAATGTGCGATTGTTGAAAGATGGTAACATTAAAATTTTAAAATGAAGAATCGCAAAAGAAACTGTTTTATTTATTATTCTTCACTCCATACCTATAGTATCTATAACCTCTCTTCGTGAATCAATACTGGGGCTTCCTCAATTTCACATCGACTCTGCGTTGACATATTTGGGGCCACGACGCTTGCAGAATCTCTTGGTTTCTTTTCAGTCTTCCAACCATTTTTCACATCTCTTTTGCTTGTAGCAAAATTACAACATATAGAATGTGTAGTGACAGGGCACATGAATGAACTATCATAATTGCTATATACAAAATAGTTTTATTGCTCTAAAATTTATAAAAAGATTGCATACATTAACACTACATATATTAACGCCAGCTGGAGTGATCAACATATAATTGAAAGGCATTCCAGCCTTTCAACGGGGGGCAGTATGTTCAGGATTGGGCTCCTGACTTGTTTGATACAGTATGTATCTACCATGTAGCTCGCTATGATGTGCCCAGCACTCGGCGTGCCTTTGACACGGGCATCAAATCTTACTTTAAATTATAAACATCTTACCTAATACAAATAAGTTCAGCAAAACATCAACATGTATCTCATCTGTTCGTTTCAGCATAATTGTTTTGGTCTTCTTCGGCGGCACCTATATTCATTGTATCTTTGGTACAACTAAAATCGTTGTCTGTATGCTATCGTACAATCTTGACATTTATTTTGTATTCATTTGGGTTAAGACTCGTTCAATGTAAATCTTTGTAACATCTTAGTGCCCAGTGTCGTGATCGGGGTTAAAAATAAAAAGCTTTTCTAGTCTATGCTATTCTAACAATTGCTGCTGTCAACTCAAGTCAGCTGGACAGCAACAAGTATGGCCGCCATGGTATCGAGATACAATAATTCTCATTACGAACCACGTTCCGCCATTACACGAGAAATTATTGCGCAGCAGAATATTGGGATGTGCAGCAAATCGTGTGGGCTGCTTCTAGCTACGTCTAAGTCAGCTGAAGGTATTGGTTTTAGGAATTTACAAACTGCTCCGGGTAAGTAAACGTTCTAATTAAACGAAGGCGAAAGTTTTATTTTTATTTATTGATGTTTAGACGATATTGATTTGGAAATAATTTTAATTTATCTAAAACATTTTATGTATTCATAAGTCGAGTGCAGCTTGTTGACAACAATAACTAAAATGGTAACACTTTATGAACCAATGATGAAGTGCAGTTGCTAGGTCAACTTATTGTTGCTATGCAAGTTGTTGCTATGCCAATATTGTTGCCACGCGCCGTTGACTACCGTTCTTTGGTGCCGTGCGCAAACTCTGGCTATATAAACAGCAGTTTGACTTGATTCGATCTCTTTTGTGATTTAGCAGTGCAGTGATTAACTTGGCAATTTATTCCGTTGTGTTCTTTCCTAGTGATTTGTCCTAGTGTCATATTTTATTCCTAAATTAAATAATTTGTTTAATTGACGGCTAAAATAAAATATTCTTTTTCTGGGTATCGACTGGATTAAGGAGTTTATTTTAGATAGCGATTAAATTAAAGGTTTTTTATTGTGGGTAGCGACTGCAATAAAAAATAGTACTAACAATACACTTTATTTCTGGTCTCGACGGAAATAAAGAATCTTTCTTCGGGTCTCGACTGAAGTTAAGATATATACTAACATTCACTTTAAGTCGGGTCTCGACTGACTTAAAGAATATTATCTCGGGTCTCGACTGAGATAATATATTACTAACAAATAACTTTATTGCGGGTTTCGACTGTAATAAAGAGTCTTATTGCGGGTCTCGACTGTAATAAGACAATTACTAACAAAACCACTGTATTGCGGGTATCGACTATAATAAAGAGTCTTACTGAGGGTATCCACTGTAGTAAGACAATTACTAACACAAACACTTTATTGCGGGTCTTGACTGTAATAAAGATTCGTGCTGCGACTCTAGACTGTAGTAAGAAAATCACTAACACAAAACACTTTATTGCGGGTATCGACTGTAACAAAGAGTCTAATTGCGGGTTTCGACTGTAATAAGACAATTCCTAACAAATCCACTTTATTTCGGGTATCGACTGCAATAAAGAATATCCTCATCCCACACCTCAGTCAAATAAAAGGTCAAGTAAATCAGCTGCTACATATCTATCGGGTGAGTACTAGTCAATTGCTACAGTTGAATAAAACAAATTTATATATTAATCATTTATTAAACGTTTTGGTTTCAGCTTATTATATTATAAAATATAGATATACATATCTTGTAGTACTCCAGTTATAGCATTTATTGAAACGGAAACATTCAGTGCAGTGAATAGACAAATAAAACCACTAACTTTATACCAGTGGCATAAATTTCACCAAACCCTTCAATTATTGTATGTACGCTCTAACTACGGGCAGTACATTTTACGGTCCTTCGCTGCCAAATTTAAAGTCTAGTGGTAAATATTATTTATCTTCCAAACATGACTTCACTTCAAAAACTGTTGGCTAACCAAGTCACCTCTGCACAAATATTCCAAAGATCGTTCAACAACTACAACAATACTGATTTAGAAAAACGAACGAGAGGACTTATTTCTGAGCGGTTAATCGCCCTAAACGAAATTTGGTCCGACTATAAGAATACGCATTATACGATTCTCCAAGCTACTCAGGCTTTAGAAGATAGCGAATTGCAAAAATACGATTATTTTGCAAAAGATCAGTTTTCAAGCGTGGAAGATAAATACTACACGTTTCGAGGTATTCTCAGAGATGCACTAGATGCATTCGAAACAAAAGTAGATTCAGAACCAAACACGGAGAATGAATCTTCTTCGTATCTGAGGTTACCTAGCATCACAATCCCAAAGTTCTCAGGATCATATGAGTCATGGAGGTCGTTTCCCGATTTATTCCAGTCACTGGTGCATACAAATTCTGCGTTATCTTCAGTGCAGAAATTACATTATTTAAAATCGAATATTTCTGGAGAAGCAGAACATTTGTTGCGTCAGCTTCCAATGACCAGTGCGAGTTAGACAACGCATGGAAGATATTGCTCAATAGGTATGACAATAAGCGAATATTAATTAATGCTCAGCTAAAAACTCTATTTAATCTACCTAAAGCAACACACGAGTCAGCCAAGGCAATAAAAACTGTGCTAGACAAGTCGTCAGAATGTATTTATGAACTCGAAGCATTGGAAGTCCCCACTAAACACTGGAATACAATCCTGATTTACATGTTAGTACAATGTTTACCAGCAGAGACGCATCGTTTATGGGAACAAGAAGTGAATAGTACAAATGAACTTCCTACCCTAGAATCTTTAAAGGCTTTTCTAGAGACGAGATTCCCAACTCTGGAAACAATCTCCGATACAAACCATATTCCGTAAACAAACCAGCTCAAAGTTCAAGAGCATCCACTCACCTTTCATCATCTGGTGACAGATGTATAATGTGCAAAGAGCAACATCGGATATTAAAATGTCCACAATTTATTAAACAAGACGTAGATTCAAGATTTAAAATTGTCACGTCAAACAACTTGTGCATTAACTGCCTTTCAAAAGGTTACCACTCGAAATTTTGCTCAAGCAAATTTACGTGTCAGCGATGTGGAAGGAAACATCATTCTGGCTATATAAACAGCAGTTTGACTTGATTCGATCGCTTTTGTGATTTAGCAGTGGAGTGATTAACTTGGCAATTTATTCCTTTGTGTTCTTTCCTAGTGCTTTTTCCTAGTGTCATATTTAATTACTAAATTAAATACTTTGTTTAATTGACGGCTAAAATAAAATATTCTTTTTCTGGGTATCGACTGGATTAAGGAGTTTATTTTAGATAGCGATTAAATTAAAGATTTTTATTGTGGGTAGCGACTGCAATAAAAAATGTTACTAACAATACACTTTATTTCTGGTCTCGACGGAAATAAAGAATCTTTCTTCGGGTCTCGACTGAAGTTAAGATATATACTAACATTCACTTTAAGTCGGGTCTCGACTGACTTAAAGAATATTATCTCGGGTCTCGACTGAGATAATATATTACTAACAAATAACTTTATTGCGGGTCTCGACTGTAATAAAGTTTCTTATTGCGGGTCTCGACTGTAATAAGAAATCTACTAACTCACACCACTTTATTGCGAGTTTCGACTGTAATAAAGAGTCTTATTGCGAATCTCGACTGTAATAAGACAATTACTAACAAAACCACTTTATTGCGGGTATCGAATGTAATAAAGAGTCTTACTGCGGGTATCGACTGTAGTAAGACAATTACTAACACAAACACTTTATTGCGGGTATCGACTTTAACAAAGAGTCTTATTGCGGGTTTCGACTTTAATAAGACAACTCCTAACAAATCCACTTTATTGCGGGTATCGACTGCAATAGAGAATATCCTCATCCCACACCTCAGTCAAATAAAAGGTAAATCAGCTGCTACATATCGATCAGGTGAGTACTAGTCAATTGCTACAGTCGAATAAAACAAATTTATATATTTGTCATTTATTAAACCTTTTGGTTTCAGCTTCTTATATTATAAAATATAGATACACATATCTTGTGGTTCTCCAGTTATAGCATTAATTGGACTGGAAACATTGAGTGCAGTGAATAGACAAATAAAACCACTAACTTTATACCAGTGGCATAAATTTCACCACACCCTTCAATTATTGTATGTACGGTCTAACTACGGGCAGTATATTTTATCGTCCTTCGCTGCCACATTTAAAGTATAGTGGTAAATATTATTTATCTTTCAAACATGACTTCACTTCAAAAACTGTTGGCTAACCAAGTCACCTCTGCACAAATATTCCAAAAATCTTTCAACAACTACAACAATACTGATGTAGAAAAACGAACGAGAGGACTTATTTCTGAGCGGTTAATCGCCCTAAACGAAATTTGGTCCGACTATAGGAATACGCATTATACGATTCTCCAAGCTACTCAGGCTTTAGAAGATAGCGAATTGCAAAAATACGATTATTTTGCAAAAGATCAGTTTTCAAGCGTGGAAGATAAATACTACACGTTTCGAGGTATTCTCAGAGATGCACTAGATGCATTCGAAACAAAAGTAGATTCAAAACCAAACACGGAGAATGAATTTTCTTCGTATCTGAGGTTAGCTAGCATCACAATCCCAAAGTTCTCAGGGTCATATGAGTCATGGAGGTCGTTTCGCGATTTATTCCAGTCACTGGTGCATACAAATTCTGCGTTATCTTCAGTGCAGAAATTACATTATTTAAAATCGAATATTTCTGGAGAAGCAGAACATTTGTTGCGTCAGCTTCCAATGACCAATGATAGTTATGACAACGCATGGAAGATAGTGCTCAATAGGTATGACAATAAGCGAATATTAATTAATGCTCAGCTAAAAATTCTATTTAATCTACCTAAAGCAACACACGAGTCAGCCAAGGCAATAAAAACTGTGCTAGACAAATCGTCAGAATGTATTTATGAACTCGAAGCATTGGAAGTCCCCACTAAACACTGGGATACAATCCTGATTTGCATGCTAGTACAATGTTTACCAGAAGAGACGCATCGCTTATGGGAACAAGAAGTGAATAGTACAAATGAACTTCCTACCCTAGAATCTTTAAAGGCTTTTCTAGAGACGAGATTCCCAACTCTGGAAGCAATCTCAGATACAAAACCATATTCCGTAAACAAACCAGCTCAAAGTTCAAGAGCATCCACTCAGCTTTCATCATCTGGTGACAGATGTATAATGTGCAAAGAGCAACATCGGATATTCAAATGTCCAAAATTTATTCAACAAGACGTAGATTCAAGATTTAAAATTGTCACGTCAAACAACTTGTGCATTAACTGCCTTTCAAAAGGTCACAACTCGAAATTTTGCTCAAGCAAATTTACGTGTCAGCAATGTGGAAGGAAACATCATTCCTTACTCCATAGGAATAACGCATCTCCACAGGGTTTGATCAAAGCATCAGAAAACCGGAATTCACTAGCTCAACCTTCACCTTCTATATCTAATATGCACACGCTTCACGCGAATCAATCAACAAGAACGACACAAGCATTGCTTGCCACAGCATTGCTCAAAGTGTCTTCAAAAAAGGGCACCGTACTCACATTGCGTGCTTTAATCGACTCAGGCTCGCAAGTCACATTCATTACGCAAACCGCTGCACGAAAACTACAGTTACCAACTAGGAATATGTCAGTATAAATCACTGGCTTAGGAAAGTCAGAAGCTATGAATGTGAAAAAACAGGCAACAATACAAATTCACCCTTATTCATCATCGAACAAGGTAACTACGATCAATGCTCTGGTTGCAAATACTATAACAGACATATGACCTCCGTCCACCATTCCAAACAAGGAATGGAGTCATGTACGAGACCTGCAACTCGCCGATCCATATTTTTTCAAACCAGGAAAAATCGACCTGCTCTTAGGAGCGGATGTATACGGAGAAATTCTCTTGGAAGGATTACGAAAAGGTCCTCCAGGAACACCAATCGCGCAAAACAGTACGCTCGGTTGGATTCTTTTCGGAAATATCAACAATACGTTCACAATTCCTAAAGCGTCTGCCTTAGCAGCACACGCTCATTATGAGGAAGAGTCCTCACTTGATAAACTCCTTCGAAGATTTTGGGAAACTGAAGAGCAGTTACCTGGAAGACAACTGCCTAAGGACGACCATGATTGTGAAAAGTTCTACCAAAAAACTCACTATCGAAATGCAAACGGCCGATATGAAGTCCGCTTGCCCTTTATACAAGATAGTCCAAGCTTGGGCAACTCGCGTAGCATGGCTTTACGGAGATTTTACAGCTTAGAGCACAAATTACAGCAAAATCCTGAGCTCAGTCAGGAATACAAAGCCTGCATTAATGAATATCAATCATTAGGGCACATGACAGCAGTTGACAACGAAGTTGATAAAGATAAATGCTATTATCCTCCACACCACGTCGTTATTAAAGATAGTACAACTACCAAAGTTCGAGTTGTCTTCGATGCCTCGGCTAAATCCTCTAATGGGAAAAGTTTAAACGAACAGTTGCATACAGGCCCAGTACTGCAATCTGAACTCTTCACAACGGTACTTAGATGGCGAAAGTACAAATACGCTATGTCAGCCGACATAGAGAAGATGTATCGGATGATCAATGTTCAGCCTGCAGATCAAAATTATCAAAGGATACTTTGGAGAAATAATTCTAACGAAGATATCAAAGAATACAAATTAACTACGGTTAAATTTGGCACAACACCAGCTCCTTACTTAGCAATTAAAACCCTTCATCAGTTAGCAAGTGATGAAGCTGCTAAATACCCTGTAGCTGCAAAAATTATACCACGTTAATTCTATGTTGATGATCTCCTCACTGGAGCAGATTCCATCGGTGAAGCCTTGGAAATACAAACGCAGCTTATAAACATCTTGTCGTCAGCGGGATTCAATTTGAGAAAATGGGTCAGTAATTGATCAGATCTCTTACTAAGCATCCCAGAAGAACACAGGGAAGTACAACTTCCATTTCGGTTCGCAAGTGATGAATCTATAAAAACCCTGGGCATACATTGGCACCCAGGAGTGGATCATTTTACCTTGCAATATACACAGTTCGCAGATCGCATTTCTACAAAGCGTTCTGTGTTGTCAGAAATTGCGACACTCTTTGATCCACTAGGTTGGATATCTCCAATTATAGTGACAGCTAAGATTCTGATGCAAACTTTATAACTTTCTGGATGCTCATGGGATGATCCAATTCCTGCATCCATTGATATGCATTGGCGACAATTCAAAACAAAGTTAAGTTACATTAGCGAAATTCAAATACCACGTTGGATTTTTACAACTAGTGATTTAGCGACTTGCCAATTACATGGATTTTCCGACGCATCCAACCAAGCCTATTCGGCTGCCGTATACATCAGGGCCATCGATGAACAGGGCCATCGATGAACAGGGCCATGACCATGTCAATTTACTAATGGCAAAAACAAAAATAGCACCCGTTAAACCGATTACGCTTCCTCGTCTTGAGTTATGTGGAGCAGTACTGTTAGCTCGGCTTATAAATCGTGTTAAAACAGATTTAAATATGATCAATACGCCCATATTCGCTTGGACAGACCCTTCCATAGTCTTAGCGTGGATACGCAATCACCCAAACAAATACAAAACATATGTAGCGAACAGGATTGCAGTAATCCAGGCCCTAACTGATATCCAGGCATGGCGTCACGTGCGGTCTGCTGATAATCCTGCTGATTGCAACTCCAGAGGCATTGAACCTCCATCTTTAAGCTCCCAGGAGTTATGGTGGCACGGACCTCAGTGGCTTCTAAACTCGGAGGAAAATTGGCCTCATACAAATATTTTGATCGACAGTAATGTAAACTCGGAACAAAAACGAGTGTGCTATGTAACTACGTATGTAGATATCAAGAAGTTAATTTGTAAATTCTCGACTTTCACAAAGTTGCAACGAATTACTGCATATTGTATAAGATTTATCGATCATTGCCGCAAGAAGGCTACAAATATAACTCAGAATCACCAGCATCATTTAGTTCAATTGAAACCTATAGAAGTGACTCAAGCGAAACGTCTGCTTATTAAGCTTGCTCAACAAATTGCGTTCGAAAACGAAATCAAGCAATTAAAAGCAGGCCTCTCACTAGATGCCAAAAGTAAAATTTTACCTTTAACTCCATTTTTAGATGATCAGGATTTATTGCGTGTGGGTGGCCGATTACAAAACGCCAATATTTCCTACGACCAAAAACATCCAATAATACTGCCGAAATAAAACAACTTGACAGTATTAATAATTAACTACTATCATATGAAAACATTACACGGAGGTGTGCAATTGGTTCTATCAACAATAAGAAACAAATTTTGGATACCACAAGGACGAAAAACCGTCAAACACGTTTTACATAAATGTGTTACCTGTTTTAAACAATCCGCTTCCAATAAGAATCAAATCATGGGAAACCTACCCGCATCAAGAGTTAACATATCCAGACTTTTCCAACAAACTGGTGTTGATTATGCTGGCCCCATAAATTTGAAAATGTCGAAACATCGAGGCAATCGTTTTTTTAAAGGTTATATATGCATTTTTATCTGCATGGCCACTAAAGCCATCCATATAGAGCCAGTCTCCGATCTCACCATCGCAGCATTCCGTCGCTTTTCTAGTCGACGAGGACTTTGCACCGACATATATTCCGATTGCGGAACCAACTTCGTTGGAGCCGACAAAACTTTGCAAAAGGATCTCAAAAATGCGATAAAACAGGCTAGCGAAGAAATGGCAGGAAGGGTAGCAGAAGATGGAATTAGGTGGCATTTAATCCGCTCTCAGCTCCACATTTTGGCGGATTATGGGAAGCGGGAGTGAAATCGATTAAATTTCATATAAAGCGCATACTAGGAAATTCTGCACTCACGTATGAAGAATTCGCAACCGTGTTAGCTCAAATCGAAGCTTGCTTAAACTCTAGGCCATTATGCCCCATCTCAGAGGATCCAGAGGACTTAATTATTTTAACACCAGGACATTTTTTAATAGGTAACTCATTGATTACTCCTCCAGAGCCAATGATCAACAAGAATGTTTCATCATTAACACGATGGAATTATTTACAAGCCTTACAGCAACAGTTCTGGCATAAATGGTCCAATGATTATTTAAACTCATTGCAAAATAGACCAAAATGGCATACTCCAGTCTCCAATCCCAAAACAGGAGATTTGGTGGTTATAAAAGAACCCAATTTACCAGCATGTCGCTGGATATTGGGACGAATCGTTGAATTACATCCAGGAGCTGATCAGCTGGAAAAAGTTCTTAGTATAAAAACGAAGAATGGAATCCTAAAAAGGCCAATAACAAAATTTGGTATTCTTCCTATAAATTAAATTACGCTCTCAACGATTAATCATCACAACGATCAAGATTATATGATTATTCTTAAAACCCAAAGGTCACATTATCCCATCAAACTAACTTCCCTGTAAGCATACATATTTTTTATTTTATTTTATTTCAAACAAAGTACCCAAAGTAATTTTATTTACAAAAATTTTCATTTCAATCATCGCAACAAAAGTTTAATTTGTTTCGTAACCATAAAAGTGCATTCTTGCCATACAATACCATGCAAACCGTTACATTAGCTAAAAAAACATTTATCTTCGTAAAAAAAAAAAAAAAAAAACAAATTCGGAGTTTCAATAATCTATTGTAATTCCAATTGTCACAATTGTATGCACCTATGTATGTATGTACATCTATTTACATCAAAGTGCATTCTTCATTAGAGTGATTGAAATTGTATCGCTACAATGAATCATGACGGACAAGTAAATTGAAAAACAAATTTCGTCTCTGCAAATTTGTTTCAATGTAAATGCCCAACCGTTACTTAGATCGTGAAATCTCATGCCCAGCCTGATCATGAATATTTAAGAGAACCCGTTAGTC
The DNA here is from genome assembly GCA_963924295.1 of Dioctria rufipes. Taxonomy (NCBI): domain Eukaryota; kingdom Metazoa; phylum Arthropoda; class Insecta; order Diptera; family Asilidae; genus Dioctria; species Dioctria rufipes. The sequence goes on from OZ002740.1 coordinate 179,938,336, forward strand.
TTTTTTATATAGCGAGCTCGTCATTTCACAAGCCACAGTTTAGTTCAGAGTTTTAAAAAGGCAAAATGGAATCGTCCAGAGCGCGAGGTGAAGAAAATTTGGGAGTTGGAGAAGCAACTGAACCAACTAAAGGCAGAAGAGCGGATTCGAAAACTAGGCAGACGGCTCAACTTCCTGCAACTGGAAGAATCGGAGGTGATTGACATCACGGATTCTCCACCGCATTCGCCAGGTCGGTCGCCTCAGCTAGAGCCAGCACCAGGACCATATGGATCCGAACCGATAGTCGATGAAGCCCAGTAGACATCTTCATCGCCCAAGATAAAGATTCTGGAGGACATTGTGGTAGTACCTGCCACAGAAAAAAACAATGATTTGCACTTGATTGTGACAGACAACCAGACGGGAGCCATAGAGGACATCACCATCTCATGGGATGCGTTAATCAAATCAAAGAAACGTAAACAACGGATTACAACCAAAGAGGGAACATGGTACAATGTGCGATTGTTGAAAGATGGCAACATTAAAATTTTAAAATGAAGAATCGCAAAAGAAACTGTTTTATTTATTATTCTTCACTCCATACCTATAGTATCTATAACCTCACTTCGTGAATATATACTGGGGCTTCCTCAATTGCACTTCGACTCTGCGTTGACATATTTGGGGCCACGTCGCTTGCAAAATCTCTTGGTTTCTTTTCAGTCTTCCAACCATTTTTCACATCTCTTTTGCTTGTAGCAAAATTACAACATATAGAATGTGTGGTGACAGGGCACATGAATGAACTATCATAATTGCTATATACAAAATAGTTTTATTGCTCTAAAATATATAAAAAGATAGCATACATTAACACTACATATATTAACGCCAGCTGGAGTGATCAACATATAATTGAAAGGCATTCCAGCCTTTCAACGGGGGGCAGTATGTTCAGGATTGGGCTCCTGACTTGTTTGCTACAGTATGTATCTACCATGTAGCACGCTATGATGTGCCCAGCGCTCGGCGTGCCTTTGGCACGGGCACTCAAACAAACAAATAAATGTTTGTGTTTTACTTCAGTGTCTCCAACTTGAAAAAGGAAAAAAAGGAACCACAAAGTATCAAACCTTACTTTAAATTATAAACATCTTACCTAGTACAAATAAGTTCAGCAAAACATCAACATGTATCTCTTCTGTTCGTTTCAGCATAATTGTTTTGGTCTTGTTCGGCGGCACCTATATTCATTGTATCTTTGGTACAACTAAAATCGTTGTCTGTATGCTATCGTACAATCTTGACATTTATTTTGTATTCATTTGGGTTAAGACTCGTTCAATGTAAATCTTTGTAACATCTTAGTGCCCAGTGTCGTGGCCGGGGTTAAAAATAAACAGCTTTTCTAGTCTATGCTATTCTAACAATTGCTGCTGTCAACTCAAGTCAGCTGGACAGCAACAAGTATGGCCGCCATGTTATCGAGATACAATAATTCTCCTTACGAAGCACGTTCCGCCATTACACGAGAAATTACTGCGCAGCAGAATATTGGGATGTGCAGCAAATCGTGTGGGCTGCTTCTAGCTACGTCTAAGTCAGCTGAAGGTATTGGTTTTAGGAATTTACAAACTATTCCGGGTAAGTAAACGTTCGAATTAAACGAAGGCGAAAGTTTTATTTTTATTTATTGATATTTAGACCATATTGATTTGGAAATTATTTTAATTTATCTAAAACATTTTATGTATTCATAAGTCGAGTGCAGCTTGTTGAAAACAATAACTAAAATGGTAACACTTTATGAACCAATGATGAAGTGCAGTTGCTAGGTCAGGTTATTGTTGCTATGCAAGTTGTTGCTATGCCAATATTGCTGCCACGTGTCGTTGACTACCGTTCTTTGGTGCCGTGCGCAAACTCTGGCTATATAAACAGCAGTTTGACTTGATTCGATCTCTTTTGTGGTTTAGCAGTGCAGTGATTAACTTGGAAATTTATTCCTTTGTGTTCTTTCCTAGTGATATTTCCTAGTGTCATATTTTATTACTAAATTAAATACTTTGTTTAATTGACGGCTAAAATAAAATATTCTTTTTCTGGGTATCGACTGGATTAAGGAGTTTATTTTAGAAAGCGACTAAATTAAAGGTTTTTTATTGTGGGTAGCGACTGCAATAAAAAATGTTACTAACAATACACGTTATTTCTGGTCTCGACGGAAATAAAGAATCTTTCTTCGGGTCTCGACTGAAGTTAAGATATATACTAACATTCACTTTAAGTCGGGTCTCGACTGACTTAAAGAATATTATCTCGGGTCTCGACTGAGATAATATATTACTAACAAATAACTTTATTGCGGGTCTCGACTGTAATAAAGTTTCTTATTGCGGGTTTCTACTGTAATAAGACAATTACTAACAAAACCACTTTATTGCGGGTATCGACTATAATAAAGAGTCTTACTGCGGGTATCGACTGTAGTAAGACAATTACTAACACAAACACTTTATTGCGGGTCTCGGCTGTAATAAAGATTCTTGCTGCGGGTCTCGACTGTAGTAAGAAAATCACCAACACAAAACACTTTATTGCGGGTATCGACTGTAACAAAGAGTCGTATTGCGGGTTTCGACTGTAATAAGACAATTCCTAACAAATCCACTTTATTTCGGGTATCGACTGCAATAAAGAATATCCGCATCCCACACCTCAGTCAAATAAACGGTCAAGTAAATCAGCTGCTACATATCGATCAGGTGAGTACTAGTCAATTGCTACAGTTGAATAAAACAAATTTATATATTAATCATTTATTAAACGTTTTGGTTTCAGCTTCTTATATTATAAACTATAGATATGCATATCTTGTAGTTCTCCAGTTATAACAGTTATTGAACTGGGAACATTCAGTGCAGTGAATAGACAAATAAAACCACTCACTTTATACCAGTGGCATAAATTTCACCACATCCTTCAATTATTGTATGTACGCTCTAACTACGGGCAGTACACTCCCAAAGTAGTAATCGTCGGTAATCCAAAAACTCAATTAGATGCGGAAACACATCCACAACCTAAAGTAGAAATTACGGAAGACATAAAACCCGAAGGCAAAGTAGATACCAAGTGTCGGTCGTATACTCAACCCCAGGAAAAGGTGTCGACTGGAAAAGTCAAACAAATCTCCCAAAACTTCCAATCGGAAATCTTCAAAGCTCACAAAGCCAGATTAAACCTACTAATTAATGAATCAGAAGAGGTGACAACAAACAAAGAACGCATTGCCCCTCAAATCGCTCGTTCTGAATTTAAAGGTTCAATTAAATCACAAAATATTTCGTCTCCACAGACAAATAGTAGACACAATTTACCAATACCTCCACCACCACCACTTCCACCATCCTTAACCAATTTTGAACTAGATTCAATTAAAGACCCCGCAATTTACAAGTAGTTTAATTAATCATTGAATATAAATTTATAAAAATACCAGAAATAATAAGAAATACCTGCCTTTTTTGATATATAAATTCTTCAAAAAAAATTTGTTTTTTCAAATATTTATACCTATACGTATATTATAATTAAAAATAAAAACACACATACGAGTATGTATAATTGTAAAAATATGTACATATATACACATAAATTAGAATTAAAAATAATATATATGTGTACAATAATAGAAACTAAAAATGTTAATTTATAAAAGAGACCAACTTAAAAACCAACATACTTATAAATGTATACTAATATTAGAGAATTAATTAAGAAAAATACCTTATGTATAAACATTTAAAAAAAAACAAAAAAACAAATATATATAATTAATAAAATTAATTAAGAAGAATATATGAAAGCAATCCGATTATCAATACTTGTAATAAAGAAAAATATGTACACACAAATATGTATAAACATATGATTAACAGTGCCCTATATAAAAAGAAAAGAAAAAACAATTACAATGTGAAATTTTTAATATGTGCCAAACAAACTATCAAATATTATAACTTCATTGTACTAATATAAGAAATATTGTAACGTATTCCTAACTTTAATTTAATTTATTACATAGATGAACTTGTATTTATTAGTCTTAACGACCTAACCGTATGCTTGTCCCGGAGTTCGACATCATTTATACATATAAAATCAATAACGAAGTGCTGCCAATAAGATAAAACCCTTTCATCATGTTTTGATGCGTTATTCCTCTTCAAAGAATAACACATTGTTTTTTACAAGGGCGGAGAATTGCTACATACATAAAAACTCAAATAAACCCCAATCTAAAAACATCAATTACCTACATTAGTACATTGCAAGTAAACATTTCACATATTCCGATCAGGAAATAAAACAAAAAGTTTACGGCATGGTATACCTACATACCTACATCAGTTTCCACTGCATGTAAAAACAAATGGTATACGTACATACATAATTAATCATCACTGATCTACCTCAATTATTTCAGTGAATGATGTGATAAAACCACTGCGCGCAAGAATTCGCACGTTGAAATACGACGACCTTGCACCAGAGGTAGAACATATGTTTGTAAGTAACTAAATTGTTTTTGTAATAAGCCGCAAAGTACTGAGTGTAATTCGAGTAGGAAAGAAATTAAAATAAACAATGAGTTGAAAACCCGCAACATGGATTGGGTAAGATATACGTATAAATTTGTAAAAAGCAACGAGTGCCGTGACTTGCATACTTCCGTAAATAGTAAAATTAAGTAATAGTTGTTAATGAAATACTTCCGACTTACACTTTGTATGAATTATACGTTAAATAAACAAAGTGCTGGGTCAGAGGTATTTCATATATTATTCTGTGTAGTATAAGTAGTCTTAGAGTAAGACAATTTTTATATAAATATACTGCAGAATAAAGTACAGAGAGTTCAGTCTTCAAACCAGGTTTTCGTTAAGCCTTATTTGGCTTCGCCTATTCCTCAGTCTTCAACAAGGTATACGTTAATTAAATAGGTACAAACCCTTATTTGGCTTCGCCATTTATTAACAACAAGTTGTACATTAATTAAATTGGTGCAAAGCCTCATTTGGCTTCGCCATTTATTTAACAACAAAGCTTCGCCTAATATAACGAAAATTATATTATTATTATTATATTCGTAAGATCACTCGAAACGACAACAATTTTGGCGCAGCCGGTAGGATAACACAACAAGCCGGTAGGATCAAGGAAGTTGGTCAATCTACATACACTTGAAAAACCTTGATCATCCAACCTACGAGTTACGAGTTACTTACCGTGGAATCTGTCGACAGAACCCAGCCTAAGAAAATAAGAAGTCCCCCAATTTGGAAAAGACGACTTCCGTTTACACAACACGACAAAGAGTACGGCTAAACGACGCTGACTGAAACGACAACAATCATTCTTAAGTAAGTTAAAAAGAGGCAAAACTGTTATTCCTCATTAATAATAGAAAAAAGACTAAAACAAGGCAGCTTTCACATATTCGGGAAAATTTCTTGCTTTGATTAAATTAATTAAACTTCTTTGATAAAACTACTTATTCCCTGTTCTCCTCTATTCTCTCTAACTCGAATGATTTTGCTTTCATGCCTAAAACTGGCCGTAGTTCTTCATGCTCTAACTTTGAGACGGCAATAAATTCATGACAATACCAGTCCTCCAGATAGCCTAAGGGTAGAGTGCAATTCACCCCAAAGTCGACCTTCCGTAAACTGGTATCGTGAGCATCGCTCAGGTAAACGTTTCAGAAGGCACAGCCTAATTAATTTTCTAGCAAGAAGCAATAGCTTAAACGCCCTAATCACAGAAAATTCATTAACCTCGCCTACTTCTAATAACGATACTCCAGATATTCTCCAGAGAAAGCAACCAAACCAACCAGTCAAAATGCCAGTGAATTATGAAAAGGTAGTTAAACTGACAGCACAAATGGTGCCCTTGTTTTCTGGAGAATTTAGTCCCCAAATCCTCACAGAATTGCAAACCTTTATAGGCTGTTGCAAACAAGTAGAGGAGGAAAAGCAAGGTTTTATGCAGATTTTTCCCACTAGATTGAGAGGAAATGCATACCAGCTAATCGCATCTAGCTCACTCACAACATTTGAAGAGGTTGAACAATTACTTTATCGTAATTATTCACCTCGTGAGACATACCATGATCTGATAAATAGTTTAATCACTTGCCGACAATACCCGCACCAGTCATTTAACTCTTTCACAACTAGGCTAAAAGGCCTATTGTTACAATGTAATGAGGCAGCACAGAGTAAGTATGGTGCTGAAAATTTCAATATGGTGGAGCGACAAATAGAAGAGTTTGCTATGGCTTCAGTGAAGAGTGGTGCTAATAATCCGCATCTAAGTGCCTATTTACTTACTTTAAATGAAGATTCGATAGACCAACTCATCCAAAAGGCACTAGACATGGAACGATTACAACACAGCCTCTTTTATAATCCACAACCCGCAATTCATAATCCCGCAAGCTATTTTCCAATGGACAACTTTTTAAGGCATAATTCCACAAATTATGCTAATGCTTATAGTCATCCTATTCACGAGACTGTTGCTCCATACCCTTACACAAATGAGCTAGGAAAACCTAACATAAAGACTGAGTTCCATATACCTCCCACACAGGAGCCGACAAAATTAGCTTCAGTATCCTTTAATACTGGCAGAAACTCACCGGATAATTGGCACTCGACCCAAGTCAGCTCAACAAGAAAATCTTTAGGAAGTCCACCTCCATACCAGAATTCTACCTTTCATCATACAGGAGAAAGAAGAGACGAAAAACAGAAATTACTGTTAAACAAGATTACCTCCAGCTATTGCAACTACAAGGGGCACACGTATGACGAGTGCATAAAACGCAAAATACCCCTTTCTGTATAAACTGCAGAGCGAAAGGACATGATGTCCAATATTGTCGACAAAATGTTAAGGCTCCACCTGAGCGAGCAAATACAAAAAACAGTTTTCAATGGGGCACTTCAGATCGCGAACCGAGAATTAAATATGGACAAGGGATGTGTAGTTTTTATAGCAGAAGGGGCCATACCGTGTCCACCTGTCGGCAGAAACAACGATGGGAAACTGCAAATTCGGGAAACGGCACACTGTCGACCGAAAAGTCCCCGGCTCGACATTAAAGAAAACTTATCATACTACTTCAGGGTCCTCTCAAAAGAGAAACCCCCGAAAAAGGGAAAACATTTCAATAGTAGATCTGCCATTAGATATAAGCAAAAACGAAGCCGTTCGGCTGATAGTGGACAGTGGAGCTGAAGTAAGTCTTATAAAACAGGAAGCACTTGATACGCCAGAACGTATAGAACAGAGTCAAAAGGTCACTCTGAAAACTCCATTTGGAGATGGAGAAACATTGGTTAGCTGCCAAGACAACTTTTTATTTAGTCGCAGTATCCCATGCCATCTACAGGTTGTAGAAGATGACGCCCAACTCTCTCACGATCGGCTGTTAGGTAATGACTTTCTTGCAAAAAATTCCAATATAGAAGGCCCTAACAAATTACTCCGGTTCCTCGCACGGAAACCAATCCTATTGAGTCCACGGTACCTCTCGAAACATCCACAGAAAATGGGGAGGAAATACCAAGGGATCAAATAGAGGAGCAATTTAAATCTTCTGCTACCACTTCAATGGCACCCAATAGCAAAAATTCCTTACCTCAAATAGAAGAAATTTCGAGTACCTTGAAAAACGAGAATGAAGACGAAAGTAGGCAATTTGAAGTAGTGCTTCAGCGACCTAATAAAATACCTCCTCGATCTCAAAACGTACTGAGCATACCATTACAATTGGATCAAGAAATGATCTGTATGTCTCAGGAGATAGGAGAAGGAGTATTTGTCGCAAATTGCTTAGTTAGTCCGAATAAAAGTTTTATACCGTTATCCGTTCTGCACGTAAACACAGAACCAGTATTCCTGAAGAACTTAACGCTTACGCTAGTTCCACTTAATTACTATAACCTACAGCCTCTCTATTTACCTTTGGACGTCAGCAATTCCCAAAGTTTTCAGAATAAAGGTGGTCCACCTTTCCCTCGTGCACAAAACAATAGCTACTACAACTTCAAAAGTGATAAGACAAATTTCATTTCCAATCCATATTCAGTAAACGTAAACCATACTAAAAGCTCTAATCAAGACAGACTTGCGGCTTTCATGTTGGAAGAAAATTTAAATCACGAAGAAGAAAAGTCAATTCTTGAGCTATGTTGTAAGTATAATGACCTCTTCTACTTAAAGGGAGATAAACTAACGTGCACTAGTACTATAAAACACCCCATACCTATATTGCATAATAAACCACCAATAAATCAAAAAATGTACAGACTTCCAGAAACACATCGGGCTGTTATTAACGAATAAATAAAAGAGATGCTAGAGAATGACATCATTCAAATAAGCAAAAGCCCATGGAAAAGTTGGCGCATAGTAGTAGATTTCCGTAAAGTCGACGAGAAATCTATAGGGGATGCCTTTCCACTACCCAGGATAGAGGATATACTGGATCAACTTGGGCATTCACGGTATTTTACCACACTTGATCTTGCAAGTGGATACCATCAAGTTATGAATTTAAGAGAATGCCATTTGGACTGAAAGGCGCACCTGCGACCTTTCAGCACTTAATGAATTACATTCTAACGGGCTTCCAAGGATTAGAATGCTTTGTCTATCTCGATGATATTGTAACATATGGAAAAAATTTACAAGATCACAACGAGAAATTGGCTAAGGTATTCGACAGACTTCGAGCCCATAATCTTAAATTACAACCGGAAAAGAGTCAGTTCCTTCGCAGAGAAGTGATCTACCTTGGACACAAATGCTCAAACGAAGGAGCATTTCCAGATCCCAGTAAAACAAGTTGCGTTCAAAATTTTCCTCAACCCCGAACGGTGAGACAAACTCAATCATTTCCCGGACTGGCCAACTACTATCGCAAGTTCATTCCAGAAATGTTCCAAATGCCAAAAAATGAAGGCTAACCCGGAATATCGTATGCCAATGATCATAACAGATACTGCCCAAATGCCCTTCGAGAAAGTCTATTTAGATATAGTAGGATCACTTGAAGAATTCTAGTGGAGTATTTAAGAGCTATTGTGTCCGAAAATCCAAAGGTTTGGGATCGATTCCTGAGAACCGCGGCTTTCGTATACAATAATAGCCCACATGACGGGTTTACGGCGGATGTACCATCAAATCTGAAAAGAGAACCAGAGCCCATTTACAACCACGAAAGTTACTACCACATTCTTAGGTACGAATTACAAAAAACATATGCTATCGCCCGGAAAAATCTGCTCAACGCCAAGAAAAAGCCAAAACTTTATTACGATAAACACTCACGCCCGGTAACATTCCAACCAGGTGATAAAGTTTTACCGAAAAATCCGGCCAAAAAACACAAGCTTTCCCAGATATGGCTAGGTCCATATCTCGTGGTAAAAGCTTTTACCCCTGTTAATACTGTTATTCAAATCGGTAAACGACGAGTAATAGTACATAACAACAGATTAAAACCATTCCATGAGTAATGGAAAAATATATATATATATATATATTTTTGCAATTCCCATGCAGCTGTCGTGTCCCAATGATAAAACTCACGAATCGATAAAACAATAAATCTTTAAACCGAAGAAAATGCACGACTTGCATTTAAAACAATACTTTATTTATCTGAGAACTGACCTAACTTAATGACAATATAACTAAGCTACCTGGCGCTTAGGTAACCTGAACCGACTCTAATCACAATAAGACTGTACACTTTACGGCACTCGCCAGTCCAGTCATTGGTCTTTTATGCACCAATATTCGGAAGTAGACTTTACTTAACAACGCGGATGTAAACAAACGACAACAACCTTGCCGTTTGTTCTACCGATTTCAGCACCTGAGACGCTCAGTAGTAAACAATCGCTTTACATAATAATTACCATGCGAGGTTAATTATTATTGTAATCGTCGATTGCTCCACTAAGCGCTCATCGCAGCCAGCTGTTGAGCTAATCAGCAAAATAACCGACAGTTGCAGAGCAGTACCATGCGAGGTTACTGTTTAGCAATTGCTAATTATTTCACTAAAATGCGCCCTTGGCTGCTGGAAGAATCTTCCGTATATTGGGCCATAACATTCCTCCCCCCTCGGAAAAACTAGTTTCCGCCGGGAACTAGTTCTGGAGAGTGCAACAATCTTAATTAAAACTGAAAATGTCTTTATCCTCATTCGGTTCAGATTCTTTACATTTTCCATTATATACCATTATATACTATCTAAATTGTCTTATTTTCCTTTTTCAAACCGTACATTTTACATTTTTACATCTTTTTACATCATTTCTCTTTTTATTTTCTTTTACATTTAACTTCTTTAAATTCAATATTACATTTTCACATTTAGTTCCTTTCTTATATTTTTACATCTTTTTACATCATTTCTTTTATTTATTCTGATTTTACAACATATCTATTTACTTTTGTTTTTACTTCACATGTCCTTTCTTGGAAACTTCCTCCACTTCTTAAATGCCTTATTATACAAATAATTTCCTACATTTGAATCTTATAACAATTATTCTATTTCTTTCCATTGAACATGATTGAATATTATAAACCATATATACATATTTTTATTTCTATTTAACTTTACACGTTAATCTCTAACTATGTTTGCATTTTGGGCTTTGGGTTGCTACTCTGACTTACGAACTATAGGTAGAATCACTCTGTTAGTGCCAGCTTGAGTATAGTTCCTCTTCCAGCACTTCAAATGGCATAATACTCCTATCAGGATTATTAAACTGATGATGGCTAAACATGCGGTAGTAGTTGTCGCTGCTAAATGTACTGGATGTGGAATGGTACGTCTACTTGCCTCCTCCGTGCTGATTTTGTCTTCAACCCTCTTTATAGCTGCAACCTGCTCTCTCCATGCTTGATTAAAGTTGTCACTAGCCAGCAATCGTATTTCGTCCCTTTTTTCTTCTACTATCTCCTCTCTCTGCCTGTCTGTCTGTGTTGCGATGCTGCTCTGGGCTGCCATAGAGATATATTTCGCTGCGCGACATCTTCGGCTTGTATTCGTAGGTCACCGATTTGTAGGTGACAATGTTCTTCGATGAATAATACCCCTGTTTGCTCCAGCTCACCGATGGAAGTTGGTGAATGTTGGCAGTTCACTTCCAGCTTGTTCTTCTCGGATATGACAAATAACCAGTGGTTTCTCGTTACCATTCTCACTAAGCTGCTCCACCTTGCTGTAACTCTTTCCTTACAGGCCTGCGCATTTACGTTGAAGCTCCGGAAAAGGTTCAGCATACAGTTTTCTCCAATAGCAGTAATAGTTGGGGCTTATTGTGGGCATACGATTTGCGGGTAGTCTGATGCGGTTAACAATCTCTGGCACTTCTGGTACTGTTGGTAACTCAGCAAGACATACTGTCGTTCATGATTGTTGGCTGCCACAAATTCAGCGTCCAGATCATATACATGATACACAAATTCATCTATAGCTATCGGGATCGTGTATACCTTATGTAAGTCAAATGCAACTTGTTGGGGCTGTGGGATATCTACCCTGACTAGTATTTCTTGGCCTACCTGGAGTGCTTGTACCTTTGCAATTTGTACCAGCAATTGGAAATTCTGGAATTTTTCATCTAAATCCAGTTTACTAGTGGCATTCTTCATTATCTCGGTCAGCTCTCGTGCATGAATAATCAGCGGGTGTAGCTTTCCTACGCTTAGGGAGATTAATATGCTCATCATTGTTTCTTGCATTTCGCTGATTTCTCTTAAGTGAAGGCTCATTAGCGTAATTACCTCACTCAATTCCATTCTTAGTTTTAATGACGATAATTCCAGATATTGACCCTGCTGCTCTTTAACGATGGTTGAAAGTTTATTTTGTAGTTCTTCTCTCTTTTCTGCTGCCTGTAGCCTTGAAGCATTAAACAAATCGAACGTAGATTTGACGACTGTAATTTGGTCCTTCAGTAGATTTGATGTTCGTCTCTCCTTCTCATTAAGGTCATCTATAGGTGCATGTATTTCTTCCGAGTCGGCATGGTCCATGGTTCCGAACAGTGTCTTGGCCAGAGATCCTACTCCATCAAAAATTGAATGCTTGTTTTTTCCGGGCGTCTCATTTTGGCGTCTCGTTTTGGGTTCCTCATCCTGACGCTTAATTTTTTCCACCCAGCCTCCTATCTCTTTGACTGCTGCCTTACACCTTGCAACGCCTCCAGTATCAGTTACGTTTGCGCATAATCCGCTTATCAAACCGCTGCATTTGCTGACGAATTTTAAGTATTCAGTGAGATCTGGTGTTTGGCACTTAGACAGAATAGTCCAATGTTTCGTGTAGAAATTAACCACCCCGAGACGCTCGAACAACACTCCCGACTGTGGTATCGGCTCGATGCTGCCTGCTCTGCTTGTATCCCAGCTACAAAAGCGAAGATTAAAATTTTTGCCGTCTTCATCGCGAAGCTAAACCTTACTTTATAACTATATAAGTTTAGGGCAATTCTAGTATCCTTATACTAAATGAATTTTCCGTTTCTTTAATATAACTATTCTACTATATTTCAATTCTCACTTTTGTTTTACAATCTTTATTTCTCTTACACCTTCTTTCTTTAACAGTTCTCTTTTCTCTTTACACAACTTGTATAAAAACTTCTCTTTTAAATTTCTGAACCTGTTTTTTTTTAATCTTTTTATTTTTAATCTCTTATTTATGTTTTCTTTCAACAGCTCTTCTTATTGATTTTCCATTATTTCTTTCAAAATCTCTTATCTCTTTTTTTTTTAAATCTTTATATCACTATTCCTCTTTTCTTTCTCTTTTTTTTTTTAATTATTATTTCCTTTAAATTCTCTATTTCTGTTTTTTTTTTACATATACATACTTACTTCCCTCTATTGGCAGTCTTTTCGCATCTGCATAATCTTCTTTTTCCTTTCCTCTCAGCCTAAACGCTTAATGAACCTTGTTCTGCAAGAAAAACAAAGAAACTAAGAAAAAGACTAAATAAAATAAAATATTCAAATTGTAAAACTATTCTCTCGCGCTTCATTCCACTTAGGTTATCGTCCTAATATGACGAACAAACTCTAATCTTAAAATTAATCATGATACCTTCTCAAACGATTCGTATGAATCCGCTTTAGCTTTTTCCCGTGAAGTATACTTACATTCTCAGGAGTGTGAACGTAAATTACTTCATGTGGACCTTTAAAAATGGATGCTAATTTCCCTGCCCTAGCTAAGTCTTTAACTAGAACTTTATCACCAATATGTAAGACTTCCGGCCTAGCTGAATTGTCATGGTACCTCTTTGCCACTAGTTTGCTTTTAAGTAGGTTCTCCCTAGCTAGTTGAAATGCCCTCTGTAATTTGAACCGCAATACCGAATGGTACTTATCCATATTATATACCGGTTCAGGCTGACGCTGTACGCTACTGGGGATTTCCGCTACAAATCCAAACAACATTTCCATGGGCGTAAGTTTTGTGCCTGTATGCACAGTGTTGTTGTACGCATGCGCTGCGGTTCTCAACAGCTCTTCCCAGTTTCGTGGCTCCCGATCAACGAAACTCCTCAGATAGTTGGCTAGCATAGAATGCTGCCTCTCCACAGCGTTGGATGGTAGGCAGTTGTTTGCAGCTTCTTTATCTTCAACATTTTACAAAGAGCCTTTAAGACTTCTCCAGTGAAGTTTGCTCCCTGATCCCTTACTAGCTGTTTCGGTAGCGAGTACCGGGTGAGGATTTGCTCAAACAAGGCCTGGGCTACCGTGTTCGCTTCTTGGTCTGGTATCGCCACGAAATCTACAAATCTAGTCAGATCATCCATCATAGACAAGATGTACTTGTTACCCTTGTGACTGACTGGCAAAGGTCCAACTAAGTCAACATAGACTTTCTCAAAAGGTCTTTCCGCGATTTCCGTCACTACAAATGGCATCTTGATGGCTCTAGCGTGCTTATTTTTTTGGCAAATCGTACAACATTTAACATACCGAGCTATATCAGCTTTTATTCCCTTCCAACGGTAGAAGCGCTTCACTCTGTTGAACGTTTTGTTCCTCCCAAAGTGTCCTCCAAACCTAGAGTCATGATAATCTCTTAGAATTAGCTCAATCTCTTCTGGATTGGTCACCAGTTTTGGTTCTGGTTTCTTCAGTTGTTCTTCAGTGATTATCTCAGTAACTTCAATACTGTTACCTTCGTTTTTAGAATCTCGCAATGGTGTTTTTTTGGTTGTTCCCTTTCTTTCTGTTCCCTAGCTTGAGCACGAGTTATTGCAAGGCATGGGTACTCCCTGTTATGATAGAACTCAGGTTCCTCATCGTAGCTTGGAATTCTGCTTAGAGCATCGGCATTACCATTTTCCTTTCCAGTTTTATATATAATCTCAAATTCATACTCCGATAGTTTTTGGTGAAATCTGAGCATACGTGAAGTAGTGTCCTTCACCTTGAAAACTTCCCGTAGCGGTTGGTGATCCGTTATTATTTTGAAAGGTTTGCCCTGAAGGTAGCACCTATAGTTCCGTACTGCTCACACAATGGCCAACATCTCACGCTCTGTAGTGGAGTAGTTTCTTTCTGCCATGTTCAAAGTACGACTAGCGTAACTAATTGGCTTGCCCTCTTGCTCCAGAACTGCCCCTACAGATTCCCCACTTGCATCAGTGATTACCGTAAATTCCTTTGTGAAATCCGGGTATATCAAGAGTGGTGGTGTAGTAAGAATTTCCTTGACACGACTGAAAGCCTTTTCACACTCGAGTCCCCATGTGAACTTAACGCTTTCCTTTAATAAACTATTAATGGGTGCCAATATTTTTGAAAAATTCGGAACAAATTTCCGATAATAATTGGCTAGCCCTAAAAAAGATTGAACCTGACGAACAGTTTTTGGTTTTGGGAAATTTTGCACTACTTCTACTAACCGTTTATCAGGCTGTACCCCTTGTTCTGAACAAATATGGCCCAGGTACACTACCTCTTTCCTTAAAAACTGACATTTTGAAGGCTGCAACTGAAGGTTGTGTTCTCTGAAGCGCTGAAAAACTTCTCGTAGTTTGCTGTTATGTTCGTCCAAACTATTAGCAAATATCACTACATCGTCGAGATACACGAAGCATTTAATCCCTTGAAGTCCCGTTAGAATTCCGTTCAGTAGAGATTGAAAAAATGGGTGGGCCGTTTTTAAACCAAATGGTAATCGTTTATAATGGAAATGATTAAAATTGGTACTAAACGCCGTTTTTTCTCTGTCTTTTGGGTCGATTAATACTTGGTGGTACCCGTTAGCTAAATCTAACGCGGTGAAGTATCTAGAATGACCCAAACGATCTCAGATGTCCTCAATTCGGGGAAGGGAATAAGAAAACGGGATGCAGACTTTGTTTAGTTCTCTGAAGTCTACACACAGCCGATACTTTCTTTTACCGTTATCATCTACTCCTTTCTTAGGAATTAGAAGTACGGGGAAATGAAATGGACTGTCACTGGGTTCGATGATATCGTCCTCGAGTAATTTTTTGAGTTGTTCCTGACACTCTTCTCGATGGGCTTCTGGCATGCGATATTGCACAGTATACTTACTCAATTTTTCAAGCCTCGGCCTGAATTCTCTAGTTCAACGGGTTCCCTTCCTGCGTTAATAATACCTACCCACACTTTACCGTTCCTTGGCTTAATTATACACAATACACTCCTGGCCTAATTTCTTCCGCCATGCATACTAAATCTTCCTCACCTGTGACAGGAATTTCCAATAAGCGCTCTGTTCTTGTGTTCAATTTAATTCTTGTCCCCTGAGTGTTTTTACTCTTTCCTAAGTAATACTTTTCCTTTAGCTGTGTAAGATGTACCTTTTCGCTCTGAGCCTCTGCGTAAGCTGTAGCTTTAGAGGGGTCGCGCTGGACTTCCATGCGAGGAATTTCCAGCTCCTTTTCCCTTCTTCCTGCTACACCTTCTTGTTCTCTGCTTCCCCTCGGTTTAGTCCTATTGATGGGTGCTTCTTGAGAATCTTTTTGATTCGTTCCCGTGCTAAAGGACTCGACCAATTGTACGAAAGGCCACTTTTCAGCTGTTAAAGCTGGCTGTACATCATCTTCTTTTGGAAAAGTCATCTTTCTTTCTTTTATTGGTAAGATTCTACTTCTGAAAGATACTTTGTGAGGCTATCTGATACTACACCCGCTTTGGATATAATGTCGCGCAAGGCTGCGACTCGATTCTTCATTCGTTGCTGAATTTTTTTGCGGAAGAATACACTGACTCTTCTTTCTGGATAAACTGGTGGTGATTATCCTGGGTGCTTTCCTTCAACTCTATTATCTCGATTTTCTCCTTTCTAGTGATGCATCCAAAAAGAGGTTTTTCTTCCTTTATTTTCTCCATGCCTTTCACTGACAGTTTTCCATTTATACAAAATTCCGTCAGCTGGAATCGAATTAGTTTCATAAATGGTGTTAAACTCGCATGGCTGTTCTACTCCACCTATGCGTAGTGTGGCTTTGCAAGTTCCAATTGAGCTTTCTTGTGCCCCAAACAACCCTCCAATCATTATTTTCTTGAGAGTTTGTATAGGCGTGTTTCCTTTAATACGATTTACCTTAATTATATTACATGTTGTACCTGTATCTACTAATAATGTTAATTTACCCGTTATACCTATATCCGATTCTACTGAGATAATGCAGTTATTTAACAAACTTAACTCTATGACACTGGCTTCTTTCTGTGAGGTCTTCATGGTCTTGAATTCCGTTAATTGAAGGCAGCTGCGGATAATTCCCCCAGCTACCGCTCCCCGTTTCCCTTCTTTAGAGCTTCTTGTTCCGCTAGATATTTCTTCAAGCGGTTTGCGGTATAATGATCGCAGGTTCTACAAAATTGGCAATAAAGGATATCTGGGTCTGTTTGCAGCTGTCCTGGAGGACCAATTGAAGTATCCGCGAACCTTATACTTTGTCTTCGGCAACTAGTAGTATCGTGACCATAATTTCGGCATTTTACACAGTATGGTGGCTGTTTTCTTGATTGGTATTCCCTCGCAATATGCACTCTTTGCCCACACTGGAAGCACTGGATGGGCCTAGGCGGCGTTGCCGTAGCCTGTTATCCACGATATATTCTTGCTGCTGCTGGAAATGAGCCCTTCTGTACGGCTTCTCTGAATGGTCTGCTGGTATTATTGTTGAAATGATTAGTCCCCCAGCTATCTCGCATTGTTTCGGAATTCAGTTTTCGCCCACTTCCCCAGAATTCTGGTTCTCTACTCTGGAGCCTCGTTGCATTCTTCTCGAAATAACTAGCTTCTTCTTGTACTTCATCTAGAGATTGGAATCTCCTTCCCGTCAGATGCACTTGCGTTGCCTTATTCCCTACGCCTGCTTTAAAAGTAGCCACTGCGTCAGCTTCCAATTCTGCTACTAGTCCACCTTCCTTATTTGGGTACTTAGCTGTGACTGCTCTTTTAATTTTGTCCAGAAGCTCTTTCATTCTGTCAGCGAATTCTCGAATGTCCTCTCGAGGTCGTTGTTTACACTCCAGCATTTCCGTACGTAGCTCACTGAACGTTTTTCGTGGCGTATAAGCAGTTGTAATAACTTGCTGCAGAGTTTCAAAATCCTTCGGCTCCTGGGAGCACACTAGATAATAAGCGTCATCTGTAAGCCGAAATTTCACACATTTGATAAAGATAGCTTTTTCTTCAGTAGTCAATTGATCGTAGAGTTCCTTGCTGCAATTCAGGAAACGGTAAAGTTCTTTGCCCAGCTTTGGTGACCTTTCCCCAGAAAAAAATGGTATATATTTGGATACCATATCCATAACTTTCCCGTGAGCTTCCGCCATACTGTTCTTGAGCAATCCGTATGATTTACTGCTTCCTGGTTCTTTTGTCTTTCCCTTCGATGAGCTTTCTTTCGTTTCTAGTGGTTTATCCCAGAACACTAACTTCCTTGGTGTCCAATTCTTACTGACTTCTTGCCTGTATACTTTTTCTTGCGGCAGTGGACTCTCGGCTCTTAACTCTGTCTCCAGTTCCTCCGCTGCCTCTTCTGCTTCCTTAAGTTGCTGTTCTAAGGACAATATTTTCTTTAGTAGACCCTTGTTCTTTCTTTTATCTTCTTCCAACAATTGTTCTGCTTGGATCTCACCCCTTTGATTCACCTCGAGTGTAGCCGTTACCAGCAAGTCTAAAGCTTCGCCTTTCGTACAGGACTTGGCAGCTGTATTCCACTCCTGAATCAATTTTCTCGATTCTTCACTTGATGTTCGTTTTTGCAAATCTGCCGTGAGATGCTCTCCGATATACTGCCAGTCTTGCTCGAAGCTTTCTAGCTTCTCCTTACACTTTTTTAGCTCCTGCGATCTTTCCTCTAGTTCCTTCTCTTGAGTTTTGAACCGTAACAGTTGCTCTCTTGTCAGTACATTACTTCTACTCCCCGACATTGAAGTCTGCACCAGAAGATCATCTAATTCTCTTCTCTTTACCTTCCAATCTAAGCCTAATTACCAATGACTCCCGATACCTTAATTTATTAAACTTAACACCCAACCAAAACTTTGTAACATAAATGCTCCCTAGATTAACACTTTAATCACAATCGTTACAGTCGACTTGACTTTTTG
This sequence comes from Dioctria rufipes, assembly GCA_963924295.1. NCBI lineage: Eukaryota > Metazoa > Arthropoda > Insecta > Diptera > Asilidae > Dioctria > Dioctria rufipes. The sequence continues at coordinate 179,957,044 of OZ002740.1, forward strand.
TGTGAATCATGAAGACATAAACCCAACACCTCAGCAGATATCAATATGGAGATTCATAATCTCTGTTTAAAATGTTGACGACTCAAACGAATATAGCATGCTATATCAAAATTACTACAATAGCGAGAGAGCTTCGATCAAACAGGAGTGAAACTCAACTTTTAAACGGCAGAAAAGAAAATAACGTTATCATTACAAAAAGTTCCTCTTCTTAACAACTACTTTCACACTATTTACCGCCTAAGAAAAAATTCACCGTTTCTCCTATACACATAAGTTCATTTACCAACACAACGCTAAAGAAAAACTTATTACACTTCCCATTTGTAACAAGAACACGAAAGCCAACTATGAACACACAAAACATTTATTTCCTTCGGTTGAACGAAAAGCATTGATCCACATCACTGCAGACAAAACAAAAACAAAATTCCAAGAGCCCCCGATAAATTAAATACTTAACCTATACTTTGATATTTTCAACTTACACATGGAATTCCGAAAAACAAAACTTTCAAACGCCTATAACTATTAACACTTAACCCAAACACTCAACGTCAGCATTATCACAACCTCAATCAATTTCTATATATTTATATTATATTTACCACTTATTCTAACACTTCTTTAATTTACCCTGAAAAGTAAATGGAGCAGCTAAAAGAAGGATAACTCCCACAATTAACCAAAAAAATGGAGCAGAGAAAAAAGCATAACTCCCAGAAAATAAAAAAAATGGAGTAGCTAAAAAAGCATAACTCCCAATATATATCAATTTTAAAAACACAATACCTTTTTAAACCAGCTGCGCCAATTTGTCGTGTCCCAATGATAAAACTCACGAATCGATAAAACAATAAATCTTTAAACCGAAGAAAACACACGACTTGCATTTAAAACAATACTTTATTTATCTGAGAACTGACTTAACTTAATGACAATATAACTAAGCTACCTGGCGCTTAGGTAACCTGAACCGACTCTAATCACGATAAGACTGTACACTTTACGGCACACGCCAGTCCAGTCATTGGTCTTTTATGCACCAATATTCGGAAGTAGACTTTACTTAGCAACGCGGATGTAAACAAACGACATCAACCTTGCCGTTTGTTCTACCGATTGCAGCACCTGAGACGCTCAGTAGTAAACAATCGCTTTACATAATAATCACCATGCGAGGTTAATTATTATTGTAATCGTCGATTGCTCCACTAAGCGCTCATCGCAGCCAGCTGTTGAGCTAATCAGCAAAATAACCGATAGTTGCAGAACAGTACCATGCGAGGTTACTGTTTAGCAATTGCTAATTATTTCACTAAAATGCGCCCTTGGCTGCTGGAAGAATCTTCCGTATATTGGGCCGTAACACAGCAATGGTAGGCACCTATTCAAAAAATTCAAAAGAGGAACTTCTCATGCAGAAAAATAATACCCCGCAACCTACCTATTCAGGGATAAAAATGGTAAAAATTCCTTTTGGGTTTAATGAAAGAAAAAGAAAATAAATATATAACTAATCATTTATGTCATAATTTAGACATTTTTTTTTTTTTTTTTTTTTTTTTAAATTTCCCTTTTTAGCCCTTTTGAAGGTGTTAAGTTCTTTCAATTTCCCCTTGGCCAAATCTTCATACTGAGCACGCTCCTCGGTTGCAGCGGCTAGACTAGCCCTAAGCCTGAAATAATGCAACTCTCGGTTTAGCCTAACACGCCTACCTCATCCGGTCGACTTGGTTTACTTTGCCATATCTGGCTGATCTCCGCAGTTCTTCTTAGTCCTCCTATGATATTCCTCTTAAGTCAGCCTCCTAGGTCCAGGTACGTAAGCCGGCACTTCTTGAGAGGTCCCAGGCAGCCCCTGAGGCACGTACGGCTCGATTAGCTGGTCCACTCGATATAAGGGCATACTTTCAATATTCCTCTCCGGCTGGATAGTCGATTTAGCCAAGGCCATCAACTTGTCAAAAGCAGCACCAATTTTCTTCTCCATATTTTTAATAAAATAAACACTCAAGAGCACAACAGTTTGTAATTCACAAATTAGCAATGTATAAAACTGAAATATGTTATTTATACATAAAAACTGCTTAAACTCCGATCAACACTAGAAGCCATTCATGTCGACATCAAGTGCAAGTCATGACAAAATTGTAAAAATAAACAGAATTACAGATCATGACACAATTACAACCGCACGTGGAGAATGAGCTTACCTAAATTGGCTTGACCCGATAATATTTACGAATCAATAAAATAAACACAGCAAAGAGCAAAGAACGCAAAATCAGTAAAATAGAGACCATTTGACATATAAAAATATTTACTACCATCAAACAAAGAATTTTCATGCAATAAAAAGAGTACAAAAAATATTACGGCGTAATTTTCAATATTTTATATATATACATATATATATTATTATAAATATTATACATTTATTCACCAATGATCTTTACAACCTATTTTTCTTCTCCAGAGATGACACTAATCTTCATCGGTACTTTTTTGGCCATTCTCACGGCAATACCAAAAGTTACAGCAGAACCCTTCAATATCCAGACCCTAAATAACACGGGCATAATGTTCGAGGAACTTGGGCAAATTATTTTGTTTCATGATACATGGAATTTGTTCACTCAAATAAACATCAGCGATCTAGAAGCGGAAACCACACTGATGGAACACACCGGTTTCCTTATAAATCGACTAGGCGAGGTACATAATTCCACTACTAGCGCATGTACGGAACAAAACGCCTACATACATAGGCTGATTGGGTCCATAAAAAAGAGAACCAAACCATCAGGGAGATGGTAACCATCCGCCATCGAAGATCTTTATTCGACGGAATAGGAAGTGGTCTACATTATCTTTTTGGAACTATGGATGCAACGAACGAGAAACAAATTTATAGTAAGATTGCAAATTTAGAGACGGATACACAGGCGCTTCTAGAATTAGAAAAAAGTCAAATAACCCTGTTCAAGTCTTCATTTGAAAAGTTAGGGAAACCTATTAATCAACTTGAAGCCAACCAGAAAGCGTTAACAAAGACCGTGAATGATCTCCTTGACATGGTCAATGGAGAAATAAGCACGCGACAACGTATCCAAGAGGTTATATCTACAATTAGTCTACAGGTGTTAGACATAGAATTAAGACAGCAAAATTTTATTCAGATATTAACCGCTCTCAAAAATAATCAAGTTCATCCACTATTAATATCGCCATCCACTTTGTTAGAAGCCTATTTCAAGGCCCATCCACAAGAAGCTGGTAGAAATCAAGACCTAGCAATCTTAACACAAACTCTGGAGGTAAAATCTGGAATACTGAATGAGCTCTTGGTAATACGAATTACATTCCCGATTCTTAATATGCCACATTTCAAACTAAAGCAGATCCATTTACTCCCTTTCCAAACTCCCAGCAATCATTATCTAGTTCTGGACATAAGACACACTTATATTGCCACTCACATACCAACACAAAAGTTCGTAATGTTCAAACAATCCGAGTTCCGAGTATACAAGAAACTATCGAATAATCTTAATGAAAGCACTTACATTGGACCACTACTAAACCCAGTTCTTCAAGGGCATTACGTGAACGAGTGCCCGATAAACTTCCTATTCCATGCTCACAAAGCTAGATTAAACCCACTAATTAATGAATCAGAAGAGGTGACAACAAACAAAGAACGCATTGCCCCTCAAATCGTTCTGAATTTAAAGGTTCAATTAAATCACAAAATATTTCGTCTCCACAGACAAATAGTAGACACAATTTACCGATACCCCCACCACCACCACTTCCACCATCCGTAACCAATTTTGAACTAGATTCAATTGACAGACCCCGCATTTACAAGTTGTTTAATTAATCATTGAATATAAATTTATAAAAATACCAGAAATAATAAGAAATACCTGCCTTGTTTGATATATAAATTCTTCAAAAAAAATTTCTTTTTTCAAATATTTATACCTATACGTATATTATAATTAAAAATAAAAACATACATACGAGTATGCATAATTGTAATAAATTAGATAATTGCATAAATTAGAATTAAAAATAAGATATATGTGTACAATAATAGAAACTAAAAATGTTAATTTATAAAAGAGACCAACTTAAAAACCAACATACCTATAAATGTATACTAATATTAGAAAATTAATTAAGAAAAATACCTTATATATAAACATTTAAAAAAAAAATGTATATAATTAATAAAATTAATTAAGAAGAATATATGAAAGCAATCCGATTATCAATACTTGTAATAAAGAAAACTATGTACACACAAATATGTATAAACAATATGATTAACCGTGCCCTATATAAAAAGAAAGGAAAAAACAATTACAATGTGAAATTTTTAATATGTGCCAAACAAACTATCAAATATTATAACTTTATTGCACTAATATAAGAAATATTGTAACGTATTCCTCACCTTAATTTAATTTATTGCATAGATGAAATAGCCTTAACGACCTAACCGTATTCTTGTCCCGGAGTTCGACATCATTTATACACATAAATTCAATAACGAAGTGCTGCCAATAAGATAAAACCCTTTCACCATGTTTTAATGCGTTATTATTCTTCAAAGAATAACACATTTTTTTTACAAGGGGGAGATTTGCTACATACATGAAAACTCAAATAAACCCCAATCTAAAAACATCAATTGCATACCTACCTACCTACATCAGTACATTGCAAGTAAACATTTCACATATTCCGATCAGGAAATAAAACAAAAAGTTTACGGCATGGTATACCTACATACCTACATCAGTTTCCACTGCATGTAAAAACAAACGGTATACGTACATACATAATTAATCATCACTGATCTACCTCAATTATTTCAGTGAATGATGTGATAATACCACTGCGCGCAAGAATTCGCACGTTGAAATACGACGACCTTGCACCAGAGGTAGAACATATGTTTGTAAGTAACTAAATTGTTTTTGTAATAAGCCGCAAAGTACTGAGTGTAATTCGAGTAGGAAAGAAATTAAAATAAATAATGAGTTGAAAACCCGCAACATGGATTGGGTACATACATACATAATTAATCATCACTGATCTACCTCAATTATTTCAGTGAATGATGTGATAATACCACTGCGCGCAAGAATTCGCACGTTGAAATACGACGACCTTGCACCAGAGGTAGAACATATGTTTGTAAATAACTAAATTGTTTTTATAATAAGCCGCAAAGTACTGAGTGTAATTCGAGTAGGAAAGAAATTAAAATAAATAATGAGTTGAAAACCCGCAACATGGATTGGGTAAGATATACGTATAAATTTATAAAAAGCAACGAGTGCCGTGACTTGCATACTTCCGTAAATAGTAAAATTAAGTAATAGTTGTTAATGAAATACTTCCGACTTACACTTTGTATGAATTATACGTTAAATAAACAAAGTGCTGGGTCAGAGGTATTTCATGTATTATTCTGTGTATTATTAGTAGTCTTAGAGTAAGACAATTTTTATATAAATATACTGCAGAATAAAGTACAGAGAGTTCAGACTTCAAACAGGTTTTCGTTAATTAAATAGGTGCAAAGCCTTATTTGGCTTCGCCTATTCCTCAGTCTTCAACAAGGTATACGTTAATTAAATAGGTGCAAAGCCTTATTTGTCTTCGCCATTTATTAACAACAAGTTGTAAATTAATTAAATTGGTGCAAAGCCTCATTTGGCTTCGCCATTTATTTAACAACAAAGCTAGGGTTTGGATTAACTTCTCGACGTATTCTGCTGGGGTTCCAACAGAGTCATTGTGTACATGGCCATAAGATCTGTAAAGCGGAAGCCTTTGCTCCCGAACGAAGTTGAGTTGCGCAGGTGTAAATTTGGTACTCTCGTGTATAGAAGAGCGATAGGCTAACAAGGCTAGATGATGGTATTGGTCCCAATTCGTTTGGCTATTGTCGACAAATTTAGCTAAATAGTCGAGAAGGGTGCGATTAAATCTCTCAACCATGCCATCGGATTGCGGATGTAATGCAATTGTCCGAGTCTTTTCTATGCCGAAGCGTTTTAATACGACTTGAAATACTTCTGCCTCGAAGTTTCTTCCCTGATCAGAGTGAAGCTGAAAAGGCATTCCGAACCTAGGGAAAACGTTCTCTATTAATCCTTCTGCCATAGTTTCTGCTCTCTGATCTGGGGTTGCGAAGACTTCTGGCCATTTCGTGAAATAATCCATAACAACTACCACGTTCATATTCCCTTTCTTAGTTTTCGGTAGAGGGCCTAGAACATCGACTGCAACTCGTTCAAATGGTGCCCCTATGTTAAAGGTCTGTAGATCTCCGCGTGTTTTCCTGGGGGACCTCTTTTCGCATGGCATAATTGACACTTACCACACCATATTTCGACGTCCCTTTGTAAAGTGGGCCAAAACCAACGTTCTTTAACTTTTTCCGATGTTTTTTCTCACGCCGAAATGCCCGCCTTCTGACTTATTGTGTAGATCGAGGAGAATTTTATGTATGTGGCCAGGAGGTGCCACTTTTACAAGGGTTTCATTTTTATTCCCATGTCGAACTAAATGCAAGACTTTATCCACCATTCGCAGTGACTCCCATCTTGCCCAAAAGGTCTTTAAGTTGGGATCTTCTGAAACTATTTGCTCTCGGGTCGGTCTTTGGTTACTTTCAAACCAAGATCTTACAGTTTGAAGGGTGAAATTTTTATCTTGCTCAGCTGCCAAGTCGACGGTGGCTTCAACGCATATTAGATTCACCCTACGATCCTGTTACTTTTGTTCCTTTTGTTCACAGTGACAGTCTTGACAGGGCCGTCGTGACAAAGCATATTTGTCATATTGCTGTAACCTTTCTAGCCACCTTGCTATCTGGCCATCAGGCTCTTCTAAATTCAGTTCGGATTTTGAACGGCCTGCCAAATAGATAATGATGAAAGTGGGCTGTTGCTCTCACCATGGCTAGAAGCTCTTTGCGAGATACACAGTAATTCCGTTCCGCTCTATTTAGTGTTTTAGAGTAATATTCCATGATCTTTTCGTTATTATCTTGAATTTAACTGAGGACGGCACCTACTCCACTTTGGCTGGCATCCGTGTCTAATATGAACTCACCTTCTGTCTGGGGGAATCTTAAAACAGGAGGGGAACTTAGTCGTAGCTTCAGATGTTCGAAGGCATCATGTTGTCTCTATTCCCATTGGTTAATTCTGATAGAGGTTTGGCAATAGTTGATAAGTCTTGAACAAATCTCCGGTAATATGAGGCCAACCCAAGGAAGCTTCGCACATCTCTCTTGGTTTTGGGAACCGGCCAAGACTCAATAGCTTTTGTCTTATCAGGATCAGTTTTGAGACCTTCTGTGGACACTACATGACCCAAATATTTTACCTCTCGTCGAAGAAGGTGGCATTTTTGTGGAGAAATGATCATCCAGGTTTCGATCATGCACGATAATATCGTCTAAATAAACCAGGGCTACTCTGGTCCTAAAATTCTAAACACGTCACCCATCAAGCGTTCGAACGTAGCGGGAGCGTTACATAAGCCGAATGGCATCACATTGAATTCCCAGATGCCCATGCCAGTTGTAAAGGCTGTCTTCTCTTTATCACTTTCTCCCATTTCCACCTGCCAGTATCCACTTTGTAGATCAAAAGTGGAGAGCTATTTGGATCCAGTGAAAGACATAAGGGTATCATCGATGCGGGTAAGTGGATTTGAGTCCTTTTTAGTAATGTCATTCAGACGCCGATAGTCAACGCAAAATTTGGTAGTACCATCTTTTTTTTACCAGAACAACTGGTGATGTCCAAGGACTGGTGGAAGGTCGTATAACGTTGTTATCTTCCATCTCTTGCACCAACTGTCCTGCGTCGGCTCTTTTCGCTAGGGGCACTGTTCGGGGAGGTATCTTAAAGGGCAACGCTTCCCCGGTATCAATGTAGTGTTTCGCCACTTTTGTACGACCCGTATCTCCTGGTCCAGCCGAAAAGACGTCTCGATACTCTTCTAATACGTTACTTAGCCTTTGTTTCTCTTCACTGGATAGGTGCACTTCCAGATCATCAAGAATTACGCTGAGGGCATCCGGTCGCGCATCACATGTAGGGGAGAACGCCTTTAACGTAGAGACAGGTTCCAGAGATCCGACTAAAGTGCATCGCGAGAGGAAAACTTCCCCCTCAGAAAGGTTTACTAGTCTTATAGGAATGTTTTTCGAATTAGCTTCAATAAGAACGCGAGCGCAAAGTACTCCATAAGGTAACTCGGACTCCGCTTCATAATCTATTAGTAAGCAGGAGTCTGCCGGTAGTACTTTAGTTCTGTTTGTGCGTAGAATTGTTTCGCTGCGAGGGGCCAACAAATTATTTTCAGGCAAGAAAACTTTAGAATCTCGATACTTAGGTTTACTGAGAGTAACAGATATTCGAGTTAACTGAAGAGCATTTGCTTTGAAATTTAATTGACACTGGTTCTTGTCCAGAAAATCTACACCGAGTATACACACAGGTTCTATATTGGCTACCAACACTGTGTGTAAGAACCTGTAGCTCTCCAAGCGGATCTCTACTGCCAGTTTACCTACAACTTCGATAGTGTCTCCTGTCACGCTCCTAATCACGACGGTCGACTTTTTGAGTGCCTTAAGTGATGAACGGTTGAGGAATATAGGATTTACGATAGAAATTGTCGCGCCAGTGTCTAAAATGAAACTGCAAGGCTTGCCATTCAGCAGTCCTTCTAGAGTGAGGCTATTGGTTGATGGGCCTATAGCTGAAACCGTGACTTCTAACTTAGCTGTCTCTGCCTGATCGAGATTACAGGAGGCCTTTATTCGCGTATCTTCTTTAATATATTGGGGTAGTTCGACATTAGCCGGAGGTATACCAAGGTTGTCGATAATTTGTCTCTCGACTAGGGGTTTCAACGCATTCATCCACTCGCACCCCACTGAGTCGATACTGACGGGCTTCCCTGGTCCGTGAATACCGGACTGGGAATTTCGTCATGGGATTCAGGCTTGAAGGATTCGTAAAGTCTGTGAGGATTTGGGGCTATATTAGGTTTCGATTTCTCCGTTGTTCTCTGTATCTGCGGTTCCGGAGGCGATCTAAAATTTCTGGTATGCCTCCTTCGGCGAACGTTATTACGCGGGGCGGGAGCTACCTGAGCTAGGTGGACTCTCGTATTTCTTCCGATATTGGTATCAGTAGCCACTTCCTGTGCTGCACTCACCGCTTCGTGGAGAGCTTTTGGACCTCGTACTTTGACCAAGGTCCTCAGCTCGTCGTCACGCAATCCCTGCAATAAACGCTGAGTCACCATTCTATCGACTATATCTGTCGGACAGAATGGAAACGCGACTGTAGCAAGCCTTTGCAATTCTAGTGCAAAGTTGGCGAAACTCTATCTAAGACTTTGCGCCCTGCCAAAAAACTGTACTTGGCTGGAATATGAATCAGAGCCGAATCGCTGTTCTAGTAATGCCACTCACTCAACATATTGGATGCGATGACCTGCCGGAAAAACGCTAAGAACAGAAAGTGCATTACCTCGTAACTGGGTCGCCATGGCATCTGCTTTCTTCTGCTCCGTCCACTGGTTGTTGTGGGCGACGATTTCGAACTGAACACGATAGTCGGACCACGATATGGTTCCATCAAATGGGGTGAGGTAACATACAAGGCATGTAGATCCTGAGGTTGTATTGGAAGTCAGTGGTACAAGGGGTTTCTCAAAAGCGCTTGCAACAGACGGCTGGACACAGCTATGCTTAGATTGCGGAACCGAATTAAAGTTAGTCTGTTTTCCGATAGTAGGGCTTGGTTTCTGACTATAGGGTGTGTAATTAGAAATAGCCTGAGCCAAAGCGGGATTGTCTTGATCAATATACAGGTGTGTGATGCCCTGCGCTGGGCCGAAAATTGGTGGATGTACTCCGAATGGAGTTAAATCCCAGCTGAGCCGATTATTCCAACTAGCAGCCGTCTGCAGAGGGTGATAACACATTTGACTGGTCGGAGCTGAAAAAGATATAGGCAGTTGATGGTGCGAAGCTGTAGACACTGTAGTGTGGGACCTGCTAGCAGGCAACCCTAAGAAATTCAAGTCACTGGCTTGAATAGGTGAGGAGGCAGATATCGATGACACCGAAGTTGGAGTCGAGGCAGTAGTACTCGTTTGCGACGAAGTATGAGCTGAAGGAGGAAATTCGTCAAACACAGTTTACAAATTGAGTCCCATTTAAGGTTTTATCCAGATCCTCTACTTTCTTTGTAAGCTTGGCCACATTATCACTTATTATCGATTCTATTATAGCCATGGCATCAGCCTGTTCCGATTTCAGTTCATCTTTAATTTCGCCGATAACGCATTTTGCTAAAGACGCCGCGATGGCCTTCATCCCCTCTTTCAATTCCCGAAGTTGGTCGGAGTCCATCGTGCTTAACACTATCAATACAAGGGAGAAACTACTTACACCAGCGCAACGCAACAATCGATTTCGTCACTCTAAAGCTATGGAGCAGTTGCTTGCAAAAATCAAATGAAATCAAATAATTCACGAATAAATCATGTATCGGGTAATAGGGACTTCAAAAATCTATTTGTCACGATTCAAATGATCGGGCTTAGAATCAATTAAAATTAAATAAAAGGGGAGTACCTAACATAATTGCACGAATATAGGAAAGGAAAAGTAAAAAAAAAATGGATTTTATGCAAAGAAATACGAGTGAGATAAAAAATCTTCAATAATAAAAGTTACAGAAAACAAGAAGAATTTATTGCTAATTAAAAGGGCTTACAAAAATAAAAGAGCAAAAAGATATGGTTTTATGTATTTAAATGGGTTAAAAGTGTTCATTATTAATCACAAAACAAAGGAAAAGAAAATATTTATTTGATTTAATGTGTATGTAGTAATTAAGAAATAGAAATATTGAAATTGTTTTTTTCTTATAAGTAAATAAAAAGAACAAGTTTTACCAAAGTTCGCTGAAAGAGAAACAAAATATTACGTGGGAAAAATATCTGTGGGGATATTTTCTAACACCCCATACTTGACACCAAATGTAACACAAAAATGTATTTAATACAATTTTAATTCGAAGAATTAAATTGCCCAGGCCGAGCGGTAACGGGGGAGCAATTTTAATTGAAAATATGGTTTTGCTTTCCTTTCGTTGGTCGAACAGCAAGGTGAAGATTTTGAGGATTTGAATCACTGTGCGCTCCACCTGTTCATCACTAGTTGAATCGATAGCGCTCGTAAGTTGCCTCGTTACGCTGAAGTCTGGTGAGAAACTCGATTCCAGTAATTCGGACAGTGCTTCAGAGTAAACGGGGTGAATTCCTATATGGGTCCCCACTAAAAGCTTTGCGCGAGTTAAGTATTTTAACTTTATATTTATTTAAAAAAAACAACAACTTTGAACTAAAAGAAATTTATTGTTAATACCTCGACCGAATATATAAGACTGGCAACTAAAAATGTACTTATTGTATTCTATCGTTATAATTATGGCTTAAAATGCTTATTATACAAAACGTGCCATCTGCGGCACGGGAAGCTAGGTGTCTTCTTGCTGGAATGCCTGGGAACAATTCTATTATGTGTATACACTGAATTGCAAGGTGAGGAATTTGCAATGAAGATTATTTAGATTCAGCTATGCTCGTAACTCCTCCCCCCATAGAATGGAGCGACGGCCACAGAAACTGAATCCTTGAAGTTTCAGGAGTGAATGATGCCGCCTTCGGGCTTTCATCTTGATGGTAAGTAGTGTTTGGCTCATATGTTGTATTGGATTTTACGCAATTGTTCAGTTGTATGATTACGCATAATGTTGTAGTAATGCAGAGAAAAGCTATAAGTCCATATGATATATTGTCCTTGTATGTTGATTTTGTTTCCAGGAGCTCTATGGCTTGTCTGTTTTCGAAAAGGGTAAGCTTCCAGTTTTTCCAGATTTAGGCCGTTAATAGTTGTGGATGCGTTGATCTCGTTAAACATAGGTGAGTATGTTGGCTGGTTTACTGTCATACGTAATTTCATTAATTGTAATACTGCAATTTTTTGAAATGAATAAGGGCTGTCCATTGATTTGTTTCTGAACATTTTCACATGTCGATTTGAGAGTTGTAGTATGAATATTAATGAGGAGTATGAAATCCGGTTCCGGTTGATATATTGAAGTAATCTTGGGTCCTTGTTGTAGGTTACAATTGGCTGGTTCATTTTTAATGATGTTGGGTATGAATGTAACTTCATTAACCTTTGGTGTGCTGGTAGTTTCCTTACAAACGTATCTTCCTTCTATAAACGGGCATGCTTCGTCGAAGTATTGAATATCAAGCTCATTTAGGGCAATATAGGATTTTGTTATAATTGTAAATGTCGTATTAATTGTAAGTGGTATTAAATGGAAAAAGGAATAAGTCTCATTAGAGATTATGGGAATTTGAATATTAAAAATTACATTTGCGTTATTATAGTATGCCTGTAGGCCAAGGAATTCGTAAATCTGTTCCTCTGTCTTAATTTCAACTGATTGACTTTGGAAGAAATTATAGATTTCTTTTATTTCAGCTGGATTTAGAATTAATTTTGATATAATATTAAGTGTTGCAATGCAAGTGTGATTGCTTCAGCTATATTAGTCAAATGGTTGTTTAACAAATCTACATTAAAATTTATTCTATTTGTATATTGGATGAATTTAAGAAATTTTTCTTCTGTTCCTATTTCATTAATAAAATGATTTAAAAATATTTCTATAGTTTCTTGCTGCTTATTGATGTGGAGAGTTAAATTGTTAAATCTTTCCATCATTCGAATATATATTTGGGTTTGTTTATTAATTTCATTCCCCATAATGTGTTGATTAATTTTGACAACTTCTATTTCCTTGTTTATTTGTTGGGCATCTTCAGCGTCCATATTTCCCGTAATTGATTTTATGAAAGTTCCTAATCCATTAACTATCCCTCTTTTAGATCTATACCTAGGTAGAAGTGTATGTAATTTCTGTTCTAGTTCGTTAAATTTCAGTTTAGTTATATTTATTGTGTCTTCAAACTCGTTTCTGTAGTCTATGATATCTAAAGAATTTCTAATCTTCTCTATATTATCCTCATAATTTTCTAGTTGAACTATGTGTATTAGATTCTTACGTCCTTTAATAATTCTAGCATGTCCCAGTTTCATCGGTAGAAGTCCGTTGCTGTTGCTGAGGTCGTGTATCTCTAGTTTCTGTCCGTGTGTGTTCATCGTTGTTAACCTGCAAAAAGCGTTTTTTTTATTCTAGATTTATGTAGTTTTCTGTTGCCTTTCGTAAAGATTACAACTTTCTTGTTATTTCTAATTTTAAGTTTCCTAAACCTAGGGGTCAACTTATTTCGTCTACTTTCTTTCCTAAAAATATTATCATTTTCCTTATATTCACTTGGGGGTTCTCTATTCTTATTTAATTTATCAATATTCTTATTCATGTTTTCTTGAAGTATATTTTTAATAGAAGGGAATAGATTAGATTGGAATTCATTGAGTTTTTGTAAGTATTCATGTTCGTTATTGAAGGTCACTTTATTTGTAAATTTATTAGTTCTTCCATAAAATAACTCATAAGGAGTATATTTGGTGGATGAATGTATCGCATTATTGTACGTGGTAAGCGTTTCATTCATGATATCCTTGTGGTTTTTATCTTTACATTTTTAGTGAATGATTCTGTAAATTTCAGTTAATGTGGAATGTAAAGTTTCGACTGGAGAATTGCTGCTAGTCTGTTGAAAGGATGTAATATGAAGTTGAATGCTATATTGCTGACAGAAATCTTTGAATATGGTTGCGGTGAATTCTGCGCCCTAATCTGATACTAATTTCTTTGGGATACCATGGAGGCTAAGGAAATGTCTGAGCGATTTGATACTATTGAGACTATTGCGAGCAGTTAATGTATATGCAGCTGCGAACTTAGAAAATTTATCAATGATTGTTAAGGTCTGTTTACCATTAATTGTATAGATATCTGTATGAAGGATATTTAAGGGTTTCGATGGAATTTCAGGCTTTTCGTACTGTATCTTAGGGGGTCTTCTAACGTATTTTAGAGTTTGACACGTATCGCAATTGTTTATGATTTGCGTTATTTTCCTTTTCATAAATGGGAAAAAATACTCTCTTTTTAGGTGTAGTAATGTTTCATTGATTCCTCGATGATTATTATGGGTATGATATTCATTGATTAATTTGTCTTGTTTGTCATTGTCACTTATGTCTTTTAGTATTTCAGTACAACGGATTAACTTGAAGGTCTTGCTTCTTGCAAAAAATTTTAAATATACGGTTCGAATAATTTGAAATATATTATCATCAGTAAGTATGGTTGTTGTTTTTTTTGGAGGCAAATATTCTTTAAAAATGTTTGTGATAGCTTCTTCAGAAAAATCTGGGCTTCGGATAGTTCGTCTTTGCTTATTTTTAAATATGACTTGTGTTGAAACTGGTGGGGTTCTGTTCGATTTTTCCAAAATAATTTGTATGTTAAATTCGTTTAATGGACGTTCTGATATTGCTATATGGTCATCTAAGTTTTCATTAGCAGAATGGATAGTTGAATTATCTGAATTTTGCCTTGCATTGTTCATACTATCGTGAGTTGTTTCATTTGTATTGATTTCTGTCTTATGAGGGTTTTCTTTGTCTATTATTTTGATGCGAGTTAAGGCGTCAGCATTGGATTCATAGTACCTTTCTTGTATACTATCTTGTAGTCGAACTCCTCGAGCTTTAGTCGCCATCTGACTAATTTCGAATTGGGGTCTTTTAGACTCATTAACCACAACAGAGGCTTATGGTCGGTGACAATCTTGAATTTTTGGCCAAAAAGGTATGGGCGGAAGTATTTTGTTGCCCAAACTATCGCCAGAAGTTCCTTCTCGATAGTCGAATAATTTATTTCGGAGTCTGTTAGGGTTCTACTTGCGTAACATATTGGCATATCACTACCAATGACACCTTGCGATAAGACCGCTCCGATGGCAAAATTACTCGTGTCTGTGGTTAAGATAAATGGCTTTGAAAAATCTGGGTACTGCAATGTAGGATCGTTTATAAGTATGTCCTTACATGCGTTGAAAGCTTTTTGATATTTTTCACTTAGCTCAATGGTTCTGCCTTTCTTCAAGCATTCGGTTAAGGGTTTTATCAGTTTTGCCAAGTCCTTAATGAACTTGCGATAATAGCCTAACAATCCCAGAAAGGATTTAATTTCCCTCTGTGTTTTTGGTCTGGGAAACTCACGAACTTCTTTTACTTTATCAGGATTTGGTTTGATACCATGATTTGTAACGACATGGCCCAAAAATGCGATTTCTTTGTGGAGAAAATCTGATTTGTCCAGTTGGACTTTGAAGTTAGCTTCACGCAATTTGTTGAAAACTTTTCTAAGGTTTTCAGCGTGTTCTTGTAGAGAAGTCGAAAAATAATTATATCATCTAAATAAACTAAGCAGATTTTTCCTTGGATATCCTGGAGGACGTTGTCCATAACGCGTTGGAAAGTAGAAGGGGCATTTTTCAACCCGAAGGGCATTCTGACATATTCGTAGTGTCCGCCTTCAACTGTGAAAGCTGTCTTTTCCGTATTTTCAGGGTGCATTTCAATTTGATGGAAACCGCTTGCTAAATCAAGCGTTGAAAAATGCATACATTTACCGAGTTTGTCTAGGATTTCGTTAATATTGGGTAAAGGGTATCTGTCAGAGATTGTCTTCTCATTTAGATTGCGGTAGTCAATTACAAGGCGCCATTTCTGTTTTCCGTTGGCGCCCCTTTTTTTGGGCACTATCCATATAGGAGAGTTCCACGGAGAATAGCTTGGCCTTATGATGCCTTGTTGTAGCATGTCTTTGGTTTGAGACTGAACTTCATTTTTGTGCACGAATGGATACCTGTACGATTTTGTATAAATCGGTACGTCATCGGTGGTTCTATCCGATGCTTTATTTTGTTAGAAAACGAAAGGTCTTGGCCTTCTTTGAAAAATATGTCATCATATTCTTTACATATTTTGTAAATTAATTTCCTTTCTTCATCGTTGAGGTGAGAAACACGAAGGAGGCTTGTAATGTCTGTTCGTCTAATAGAATCAAACTTATTAGTATCGGAATATTGGACATTGAAATTATTTACTTCACAATATTCTTTATTATAGTATTGGTGGACTTTGAGGGGTTGTTCTAAGAAAAGACTTTCCTCAGATTCGGAATTGTTTATTACCTCTACTGTAATGTACCAATTCCTTGCGTTGTAAATACCTTCTGGTAGTAATAGGTTTGGCTACAGCTTTCTTGCTGGTATAAAAATGTCTTCATGTTGTACATCTACCGGGAGTTTAACAATCTGCTTTGAGTTCTGAGGAATCGAATATTGGCTTGACATGAAATTGGGTTTAAATTGAAGAAGCATCACTGAGTTTTTCGTAATAAGGGTTTTGTTCTGCACCTCGACTTTGGCACCTAATGATTTTAGCGCATCAAGACCTATTAGTCCGTCGAAATAGCCATGAAATTTAAACACTAGAAATCTGGTTATTCCAGGATTATTAAATTCAATAAAATTGGACAATATTATTTCTTTATTGATTTCGTGTGTATTCAGAATAGTTATAATGAAGGTAGGTGGAATAATAGTTAGGTCATCGCGGTGAACAAATTCAGGGTTGATAAAGGATGAAGATGCTCTGGTATCGATTAGAAATTTCAATGGTCTGCCAAAAGGTGAAGAAATATTTACGTAAGGAAGAACGAAACCGTGCTTGTTTACATCTAAGTAGCCGATTTGTTCTGTGAGGCTTCTACAGGAAAATTTGCATAATCTATTTCAAATGACTGATCAGATTCGTAATTATCATAATATTGATCTAATTCGGGTTCGTAATTTGAGGGATCTACTTGAAAATCACGAGATCTATTAACATTTTCGTAATAATAATTATTATTTGTACTACGACGGTTCTGTTCAGAGAAATTGTGCAGTTCTTTACTGATGAAATTAGCTTGTCCTGCTGGCCTAAAGAAATTATTTAAGTGTGGTCTGAATTGTTGAGGAGTCCTGTGTGTTTGTCTGGTTGGAGCTGGTCTCGTATTTCCTGCACTAGTGTCCATAGGTTCTACTGGAGATAAATTTGATTGTCGGGGTGGAGAAGATTGTTGATGACGTAAAAAGGGTGTAGTTTGTTGATTAACTGGTGAAAACAATCTTGGTGTTTGGGGTTGAAAGGGTTTGGTTTGTTGGTTAAATTGTGTATTTATTGGTCTGTTGAATGTAGAGTACTGTGTGTTATAATAGGGTCTTGCTGATTGTTGAGGAATAAAAGTTGGTCTTGCTGTTCGGTGATTTGTCGTTGGTCTGTTTATAATTCGGTTATTTGACTTCATGTAGAATATATTCTGCTCTTTGAGGCAATATGAAAAAGCTTCAGTTAAATTACTAGGCTTCATGGCCCTTATTGTACAGCCTAAATGTTCTTTCAATCCTGTATGGAAAACGTTCGGACACATTTCGGAGTAAAGGTATCTTTTTGCTCTGATAACGTTTGCACCATTTTCATGAATTTGAAGATGGTTATTAACAGTGGATAAAATTTCAATAATTTCACTATAGTATTGTTCGACTGCTTTATTACCTTGTCGTAAGTTATGCAGGTCCTTAATGAGAGATGTTTCATTACGCTTATCAGAGTAATGAAGAATTAAATTATTCTTGATCTCGACCCATACGAGAGGTGTACCGTCTATGTTCAGCACTTCATTAGCTGGTCCTTCTATTTTGTTTCTGATAGCACGTAATAGAATTGCAGCATATGTAGTACCATCGATACATGCAACTAGGGACAAAATTTCCTCTGCGTTTTTGAGAAAATCGTACAAAAGTCTAGGATTGCCATTAAATTTCGGAAGATCTTTAATTGCATCCGGAACTTTAAAACTATTAAAAACATTAGTTATTATTCGGGTTGTTTGAGCAGCTTGAGTTGTCTGAGTAGCTTGGGCTGTCTGAACAGCTTGAACTATTTGAGCCGCTTGAGCTATTTGGGCAGCTTGGGCTGTCTGAGCATCTTGAGCTAATTGTACATTATTCTCAGCCATTTCTATTTCGTTAAGATTTTCACTAATTAAAAACTCTTTAGAATTCGAGGTTTTAATTGAATCAAATAATATGGAAAGATTTAACAAATTTCCTTGGAATAAATCACTTTCACTTTCAGAAGAATTTCTTTCACAAGTTATAGGTAATTTATCACAAAGTTTTTCCTTTTTTAGTTTACACTTTTCACCTTTATTCTTTAAATTAAAAATGCTCTTCATTGATTTTTTTTTGTTTAAGTACGAAACTGTAGTATATGCATTTATTTAATGATGAATTGGTTTGGTTAGTTTATTAATTATCTTATATACTATAAATATATATGTATATATGGAGTAAATTAAAAATCAAAAATTTTCATTTTATTTATTATTATTTTAAAAGCTAGAGAAAAAAAATGTTTAACTACATATACTACTTTTAAGGAAAGGAAAAGGAATTGAGCTTGGCTTACAGCACAAATATCAAAAATTGTTTCATTATTTCTATTCGATGATCCGTCGTAATATTTCAAATGATTAAGTTCCTGATATGATTGCAAGTGATTTTTTTTTCGATGAAAGTCCTTAAGGTTCCCAATTGAAGGGTAAAAACACACCAGGAGAATTCTGAGTCAACGATAATCCGCCGTTGGAGGTTTTTCAGAAGTTTCCTGTATTGGTAATTAATTGCACTCTTTTTTCACTACTACCGATATGCCGTCGATATTGCAAACTATTTACCGATAAACCCTCGATATTTAATTTACACGAAAAAAGGTGAACTAATTGATAGCTTATCGAATAGCTATCCTACCGACTGCGCCAGTTAAGTATTTGAACTTTATATTTAATAAAAAAAACAACAACTTTGAACCAAAAGAAATTTATTGTTAATACCTCGACCGCATATATAAGACTGGTATTCTATCGTAATTATGATGCTTTAAAAATGCTTATTATACAAAACTTGTCGTCTGCAGCACGGGAAGCTAGGTGTCTTCTTACTGGAATGCCTGGGAACAATTTTATTATGTGTATGCACTGAATTGCAATGTGAGGAATTTGTAATGAAGATTATTTAGATTCGGCTATGCTCGTAATTCGCGCTCAAAATCGAACAAAACCTTTCACCATTCGCTTCTGTTTCGCTGAGACTACTCTGGTTAGAACACAACCAAAACTGAAAGCTGCTCTTACCTTCAAAGCATAAACGAATCTCAGCTAGCAAATAAGAAGTGAAACGGAAAAGGTCTGGAATTGGACGAAAGAATCCTTCGTCGAATTAATGCGAAATCTTCTGTTCCACTGTCAGCGGAACTCGTATATCAGCTGATAGTGAGTCGTTCGCACTCAAAGTTTGTTTATTTTCGTGGTGTCTTTGAGTTCGATCGCAGACACAAATTGAGTGTATAATTACCACGGAGTACCTCTGGGTGTGCCGCGGTTTTAATTCATATAGGTTCGCGGCTGATTGGTTATTATAACTAAAGCCTGCTGACTTCTGACGCAACACTGGAGTAGCTGCAGCTGTGGACAACTTCTTAGGAAGACGAGCTCGGGGGATCTCTTCTCGATAGCCTGTATGAAGTAGTCAGGTTGTCTGTCGAGATCCCTCATGAACGGTTCCTAAAGACGCCTATAAAAGCGAAACTCGGTTACGACTTCTTCGCGTGGAAGTTTATGGTTTGACCATCACTAAACCTAATTTGATTTGTTTTAAAGTTTGCAGATAGACGTGATGCCAGTAATGTCTCTTTTTCTACAATGTCAGTATGCACCCCGAGCTGACTAGTAAAATTATAAGGATGTTACATAAGCCAAAAGGCTTAATTAAAATATAAGCAGAATGGCTTATACGAAATTAGACCGGCTTCAGTACGAAATTTTCCCACAAAAGGCAAAATCGCTCATTTTTGTCATCTGAAAGTATTTTCCCACAAATACAAAAGAATTCAAATTCCAGCTCAAAAATACTTTCCCACAAAATGCAAAAGCATTAGTCTATCATCACAAGAACATTTTTATGGAAAGACAATGAAATCTGAGAAGTCTCTCCTTTCAACAAATTCAAGGCAAAGTAAAAAATATTCATATTTCATCAAGTACACACGCGCTTGATACAGTTTTCATATTTCCCACGAAAATATACTCGCACCATATATGCCAGAAGAGTACTCTGATAAGAACTCGCCATAAGCGCTTTACTTAACTTCGAGATATTTTTCGCATAACAAGTGCAGCGCATGAGACTCATGTTACGAGCAACCATCTAGCCGTACATAATTCTCTCAAAACTGAAAATATAACTTGAGAAGGGTCTGATTGCGGACAAGTGTCCAGACAGTATATTACTAATATACATGCGCCAATGATATGCAACGTAGGATGCATAGGTGAGATGAGCATTTTTGACTGTGGGAACGTCTTCGCGTAATTTTGGACACGAACATTTTTGACTGTGGGAATGTTATTGCGTAATACGGAAATAATGCCGAGATCATGAATTTAAATAGAGTGATCGGTGTACGAGGAAGAATGTTAATTTCAAATCGTGAAGTGGAAAGGTTGTGCAACTCCTAATCGGTCTGGTAAAAAGCTGTCAGTAATTTGTTCAAGTATTAAGTCTCAATTATAAGTTTGTAAAAAATAGTAATTAAATAAAAAGTGTTAAAAATAAAACAAAACTAGTAATCTTGTATTAGTTAAAAGTAAAGAGTTGCAAAAATATATACAACAATTTAGTTGTAAAAATATATACAACAGTCTGGCGCAGCCGGTAGGATCGTGGAAGCCATTTCAATTAAGTGCTTGAAAATCCGCGACCCTGCGAAGAACCAAGGGGTTAAAAAAAAGCAATTAATTCATTAGCGTATAATAAGGTACCAACGAGGGACTCCCGTGGGCTTCATCCCTGTCCAACACATATAGATGAACCAGGACAGCCAGCCAAAGCCAAACGAAGAAGAGGAACTAATACCGCAGCAGACGACAACATTTCCACAAACTTCCTTGCTGGGCGAACCTAAGGACAACACGTCCCAGCTAAACGGAAGCACCCCAGAAGATACGGAATCTCCAGTGTCAGACGACACAAGGGACAGCACATCTACACTCAGCCCTACGCCGTCAGCAGCAGAAACATCAAATCATCACCAAAGAGTTCAACAAAGGAGCGGGACAGTATTGCGAGATCCCGTACAAATAAGCTCTAACAAATTAGAATTATATTTGAAATTGTTAGAAGAGAAAGTGCGAGAAACAAATAAGCTTTCGATTATTCAGTGTGACGCCATTGACAAACACTTATCAAAATCTAGAGAACATAATCTCGGTAAAATAAAAAAGTTCAAGGCAAACACAGAACGGCTAAGAGCCGAAACAAAAAACTTTAAAGAATTCTCGCACTCTCTCGAAGTCGTCCAAAATATTAGTGGTAACAATAAGGCAGTGCTAGATCTAAGTACAGAGTTTAGTGAAGGTGACTATACCAGTGACCCCTTTTCAAATTGGCTTGGTGATTCCAAAGTTGGTCACCAAATTTTAAAATGTCTGTTGACTACGCCAAGGTAGTTAAGCTAACGGCACAAATTGTGCCACTATTCTCTGGTGAAGCCAGTCCGCATCTTAGCATTGAACTACAAACATTTTTGGGATGTTGTAAACAAGTACTTCAATGCCTTAGTGAAGAAGAAAAAGGTGCATTTTTGCAAATTTTGCCCACGCGCCTCCGTGGTGAGGCGTATCAAATGGTAACATCCTCCAATTGGACCTCCCTGGATGACCTAGAGGCCCTTTTAAACCGCACCTATCTTCCCAGGGAAACGTACGAGGAATTAGTTAACAGACTAATTACCTGTCGTCAATTTCCTTCAGAAAATTTTATAGTTTTTACTCAAAGGGTAAAACAAATCTTCACTCACTGCAAACAGCCAGTGGAGACAAAATATGGAGCAGACGTGTATAAGAACACTAAGCCCCAACTCGAAGATTTTGCTATGACTGCTGTCAAAACAGGATCTTCAAGCCAACACTTAAGCACATAACTCCTAGCTCAGAAAGAAAATTTCTTGGAGGAATTAATCCAGAAGGCATTGGATATGGAGAAATTACAACAATCCCTCACTCATTCTTCTATCAGAGGTTTCCAGCCACAAAACAATTTTCTGCCTTTTTCAGGCCACATTCCTCCCACGTCAAATAACCATACTCAGAATGTGGTTTATCATCCATCTGGATCACAGATCTCACCTAGCTCTGCTCAAGGATACCATCCTAGGGTGATGTCACAAAATTTACAATCAATAGCCCCACCAAGGTCTGCACTAAACCCGGCGGCTAACATATTCCCGTTTTCTGGTAGAAATGACCAACAGACACGTCAAGTGAACCCTAGGGTGACTCAAAATTCCACTAAAACTCGAATCTCCTGTAGGTTTTGTAACATTAAAGGATATACTTACGACGAGTGTCTGAAAAGGAAAAACACCCCTTTCTGCACTGCATGTCGCAGCTTTAATCACGATGTACGTGATTGTAAACAAAATCGTCCTATAACAAATAATAGGTTTCAAAACAGAAACACGAGCGCCCCGCATAGAGCAACAATAAACCAAGTGCAAACAAAATGAAATTTCAGTGGACGAAAAGGGCACACAGTTACAAATTGTAATCAAAAACGCAAATGGGAGTCGCAGGGAAACGACAAGCAGTCGACCAGAAACCCCTCGGGTCGACTTTAAATAATTTCAATAATAAGAAAGTGTATACTCCGTCGTCTACAGCTCAAATACCTATACTAAACCTACCAATAGATGTTGCCCAAAACGGTAAAGTAGGTTTAATCGTAGACACAGGAGCGGATGTAAGTTTAGTGAAACACCAAGCGCTCAACACCCACGCACAGATAAACAAACAAGAAACTTGCACACTTCAAACCACTCGTGGTACGGACAAGACACTGGGGAGCTGCCAAGGAAATATAACGCTGTGAAATAAAATACCCTGCAACCTCCAAGTCGTACATAACTGGCGACGGACTACTAGGAAATGATTTCCTTTCAGATCACTGTAACATTGAAGGCCCTAACCTAATAGTGAGATTTCCTCGCACAGAAATCAACCCAGTAGAGTTCGCAATACCCCTAACTTCAGCAAAAATGGATCTTCTTTGTTTCCAAAGGGCCCGAAAACCCTAACACCACTAAAAGTTGAGCAAGAAAATTTCAACCTCAGGGTATCGCGAGTAACTCACACCGGAAGCCAAAACTCCATAGATACGCCAACAAAGCATGTTAGTAGCAAGTTGGTTAAAAGCTACCAGGCTGATGAAATCAGACAGCAAGTTCTCGCTCTCGTAGAGTCCATTTGCGTATCTGCTCGGTCACAAATAGTAATCAGAATTCCGCTAAATCTCGAGGAAGAAATGCTCTGTCTATCGCAAGAGTTAGACGATGGAGTCTTCCTAGCGAACAGTTTAATAGCTACTGGCGGTAAAACAGTGTTAATAGGCATCCTCAATGCGAAGACACAAAATGTGGTGTTAAAAAACTTCACTCTACAACTAATCCCATCAAAAGAGTATAGTATAGCCTCTACAGGCCAAACATACGAAACTGAAAACATAATTTATCCTCCAGTACCTTCGTGGCCTTTGGATCCCTCTAGAGACTCTTGCGAGCGCGGCTCAAATCCAAAGTCAGATGGTCTCACGGATAATAAGGTTCCTTCGCCCAAAAACATAACCAAATCAAAATCCAAAAAACAAAAATAGGTCAAAGAGGCCTCACGGAGTACAGCGATCCAATAGGCAATTCTAATAACAGGAGAATTGGCCAACTAGAGCAAGAACTCGGTTTGGATGGTACTCTGAATACAGAGAAAAAATCTTCATTACCTCAGTTATGTTTCGAATATAATGATATTTTATTTTTAAAGGGCGACATACTCACTCACACTAAAGCCCTAACTCACTCAATTCCTCTGTATCAAGACCAAGCCCCCATCAACCAACAAATGTACAGGCTACCAGAAACCCAAAGAGAAGTCATTAACCAACAAATGCACGAAATGCTAGAAAATGACATAGTTCAACCAAGCAAAAGTCCCCCCTTCTTGTAGTCTCCAAGAAAGCAGGGCCAAATGATGATAAGAGATAGCGAGTATTGGTAGCTTTTAGGAAGCTAAACGAAAAAACAATAGGTGATGCTTTCCCACTACCACGCATTGAAGACATCCTAGACCAGTTATGGCATACGCGATATTTCACCACGCTTGATCTAGCCAGCGGGTATTATCAGGTACATGTACATCCCAAGAATAGACACAAAACAGAGTTCAGCACCAACTATGGCCATTACGAATTTAAACGTATGCCATTCGGATTAAAAGGGGCTCCAGCCACATTTCAGCGCTTAATGAACTACGTTCTAATAGGTTTACAAAGCTTGGAATGTTTTGTCTATCTGGACGATATAGTCATCTACGGAAAAAATTTAAGAGATCATCATGATAAACTCCGTAAAGTATTTAATCGGCTACGGGAGTATAACCTAAAATTACAACCCGAAAAATGTCAGTTCCTTAGGCGAGAAGTAGTGCATCTGGGCCACAAATGCTCAGTGAAGGAGCTCTGCCTGACCCAAGTAAAAAGACATGTGTTCAAAGGTTTCCAGTTCCCCGAATAGTAAGACAAGTGCAGTCCTTTCTAGGACTAGCCAACTACTACAGGAAATTCATCCCTGAATTTTCGAAAATAGTGCGCCCTATAACAAATTTACTCCGTAAGGATGCAAAATTTAAATGGAAGGAAAAATGTCAGGAAGTATTCGGGAAGATTAAATCTGCTCTAGTTTCACCTCCAGTTCTAATTTACCCAGATTTTACTAAGCCTTTTAACCTGACAACTGATGCGAGCAATGAAGCTATCGGAGCTGTCCTATCTCAAGGTTAAGTGGGAAAAGATCAACCAATTGCCTATGCCAGGCGGACATTAATTCAGGCCAAGCGCAATTACTCAACGATTGAAAAGGAATTACTTGCATAGTGTGGGCAAGCAGGAACTTCAGATGTTATCTTCAGGGCCGAAAATTCAAGGTATATACGGACCACAAACCACTCAAGGATGTATTCAACGTAAAGGACCCGACATCCAGACTAGTAAGGTTCCATCACAAACTTTCTGAGTTCGATTATGAAATCGAATACAAACCAGGAAAGTATAACACGAATGCGGATGCTCTAAGTCGAATCCCCCTTTCTACGGAAGAAGAGGACCCGATGTCAACCTTGTTAGTAAAAGCAACAGTTCAACACTGTATGGACTCCGACTTCGAGGAAGAGGCCACTTAACGAGAAAAGGAACCCGCCAAATGTAACGCAGTAACTAGAGCACAAGCACATAACGAGGTCCAAGGCAGAGACACCTCCAACTTAGAATTGAAAACCAACATGACCAGCAAAAATACAGAGCCGATAAAGGCTCCAATGGACAGAAACGGAACTACTACCAGCCATGAGCCCCTAGCTTGTCTATCAAAAAGACCTGAAGTAATAACAAATCCTGAAGATATACAAACTATATTAAAGGATTATCATGATTCGCCTTTCGGTGGACACCAAGGTATCATAAAAACCTATAAAAGAATCAAACATAAGTTCTGGTGGAGAAGCATGATGAGGGACATTAAGTGGTATATGAAGAAATGCCCTAAATGTCAAATGATGAAATGATCATCTTTATTCAAAATGCCAATGGTTATAACCGATATTGCTGAGCAACCATTCGACAAAATATATTTGGATATTGTGGGACCCCTAGCGGAAACATTGACAGGTAATAAATATATCCTGACCTTCCAGGATTATCTGACTAAATTCGTGGATTGGTACGCTATACACATAGTCACAGATCAAGGAACGAATTTCCTTAGCGATCTGTTTAAAAAAGTTTGTAAATTGCTTCGGGTGAAAAAACTACAAGCCTCAGCTTACCACCCGCAATCTAACGGCACGCTGGAGCGTGCCCACAGACCACTAATAGAATATCTGCGCACGATAGTGGATGAAAACCCCAGAACTTGGGGCCAATTTCTTAGAACTGCCGGATTTGTATATAATAACAGTGCGCACGAGGGTACTACACTAACGCCAATGGACTGCCTGTATGGTTTTACTGCGGACGTTCCCTCTAACTTAAAACGGGACCCTGAGCCTTTATACAACCACGATAGTTAATATCATGCGCTACGGTATAAACTACAGAAATCATATACCACAGCTCGTAGAAATTTATTGTCCAGTAAGCAACGGTCGAAAGTCTACTATGACCAAAACACACGGCCGAGAACCTTTCATATAGGAGACAAGGTTTTCCTAAAAAGCGAAAACCGGAAACAAAAGCTCTCTCAGATATGGGTTGGACCATATTTAGTATCCGGAATTCCCAGTCCCGTGAACAGCACATTGAAAATAGGAAAAACAGTTGTCACTGTTCATAATAATAGACTCAAACCGTACTATGAATAAGATATTACGACAATTCCAAAGCTATCGATCAGCCTAACCTAGGTCACCACTTCTACTTACCCCCTTAGTCAAAACTACTTCCTGTTATAATATTACGTGAGTTAATCAATCACTTTCTATTCAATCAACAGTATATCATGCAATTTTCGAAACTTTATCTTTTCACCACTATGAGGAAGAAAATATAGTCAAGCTACCAGAGCTTCAATGTCAAGGACAAATTGATTGATGGATAATCAAATCACCTTGACCTTGTACTACCCTTCAGCATATGATGCACAAGTTGGAATGGATTATTAACTTTTAAATTCCAACTGACTTTAACTACAACATAACCACAGTATCGTCAACACTATACCATGTGTTAATAATCCGACTTTCTGAATCTTCAGCAACACACTTCCAGCTCATTGGACTAGTTACTTACCGTCCAACAATGGGGACAACCACACCACTTCGATGCTATACAACTACAAGCTTGAAGCTTGCACCTTGGAACCACCAGGTCCTCCTGCTCTCCCCCTTTTCTCTCCTTGATCAAAATGTGGCGCATTATTCAACACCCACTCGAACTTGAGAAAACCATATTTTCATGTTTACTAATTGCTTGCGACACACCAAATTTACGTGGAATATCGAAACGCGGTAAAAGGCCGCAGTAACACTTTTCCCTACACCCATTACCGTATCAAAGGATGCCGTTCGTTATCCGCGCCTCACTTAATAAGCATTAGCTATTCTACTTACTCAAGTAGGGCAATCGTAAAATGTGTAACTAAATAACCTTCACCACTAGAACATAACAACAATTAATATAATGTTGATAAACTCACCGCCAACAAATTGCGAGTAAGGTAGAACCAGCAGCTTAAAACCTTGAAAAAAGATATTCCCTAACATAATTCAAGCCAACGCTCTGACATCGAACCTTCATCTAGTACTGATTGCTAATATATTATAAATCCCAATTCCTTTCCGATTTATTTTCAAACAAATAACCAGCCAACAAGAGCCAAATACACCTGAGCACTCTACTTGCAGGAACGGTGAAAGTTAACACTTTCCAAATGCCGGGCCTTTGTACAGTTAGAGTCGCAAATAATAGGGTTTAGAGTTCTGGTAAAAGAACAGATTGCATTCTGTATAATACCATTTAACAAGAGTGGTGTACACGATGAGCACAACCTACGGTACGCCCTCCACGTTGAGGTAGCCAGATTAGCAAAAGAAAAAAAAAATTTTAATAAGAAAGAGTTTTTTGGTAACTTACTGCGTATGGTTTTGAGAGTAATAAAATACATATATAAATAAAGCACTCGGAGAGATAGTATCTTACATACCCCTTTTCTCAAACTTGAAGGAACAATGTCGGAAGTCTATGTGCTATCTATAAATTAAAAAAAAAAAAAAAACAAAAAAAAAACAAAAAGTGAACTGGTTCTGCCTCGCCGAACTGAACAAAACCTACGACAATTTTAAAGGTTTTTATTGCGGGAATTCAAGGTTGAATACCCCCGCATTTGTCGTGAATGCACTCAACTTAAGAGATGAACATTCTCCTCGCGGATAACAAACGACTACCTTTAGATATCCATCTGCTGATAACAATCTTATAGCACATTTTTGTTTTCTGCCTACTTCAGTAACAGAGTACACTGCTCCCCACTCTCTAAGGAATCCGTCAAAACACCCTGGCTTTACGTAACAAAACACAACTATATCACTAAATGCAACACGTTCCAGTATCCATGGAACATCCCAATTCACCCATTACCAAAGTTCTTTACAATCGATTCATACGATTGTCTGTCTTCCGAATTCGCTCGTTACCAAAGTTCTTTACAATCGATTCATACGATTGTCTGTCTTCCGAATTCACCCGTTACCAAAGTTCTTTACAATCGATTCATTTACTGATTCATACCACTGTTTTCTCAAACAAGTATTGTGCCATTCGGCCCTACCTTCAGCTGCTCTCACACTGCGAGGAAATATTGTCGTAATATCACTAAACCAATTAGGAAAAAACTAACCTGCCGGCAATACCTTCGTGAGAGATCTACAGGTGTAGAGAAGTACTCCTCTCTATTTGATAAATAATCCACTAGGGGAGCGGATAATACCGCATTAACGAGGTAGACTCCATTTTTCAATACTTTATATACATTTTAGCTACGTCAACTGACGTTTGTACTATTTTCAACGGAATTCTTTGTTACGTTTTTCCAGATGGCAGTCATGCTAATACTAATCCTGATACTCGCACCTACCGGAGCGCATGATACGAAGGAACCATACACGGTGACATCACTAAGTAACTCAGGAATACTCTTTGAGGATTTAGGCAACCAAACTGTCTTAGCAGAACGGGCGGAAAGTCTCATGCATCAGTTATGTGTGAACGAAACCGAAACAGAGGAGGTGTGTAATACCCAAAAGGTACACATTCACTCCGTAATTGAAAGTATTCAAAGGCGAACCAACACCATACAGCAACTGGTGCAAAAATCCCGCCAGGAACGATCAATCTTCGACGGTATGCGCAATGCCATGCATTACATCCTTGGAACGATGGATAACAATAATGAACGTGAGATATACAGTTTACTGGAAGAAATAGAGCTCGACAAAAAGGCACTGACCGAACTAGAAAAACAGCAAATAATTGTAGTAAAAAACACCTTGAACAAAATCCAAAAACCCATGGCCTCCATCATGGACAGACAGTAACAAATTGCTTATCAACTCAACAGTTTACAAGCCGCGTCCGATAAAGTAAATAAAAGGCATTACAAGCCGCGTCCGATAAAGTAAATAAAAGGCACTTACGCCAAGAAATTATAACAAATATTTAGCTGCAAGTAGTAGAAATCGAATTCCGGCAACAAAATCTATTAGATATAATTCTAGCCAGTCAACATAATCAAGTCCACCCTTTACTAATATCACCCAACACCTTCCTAGCAATCTACTACAAGACTCATTCGAAGTGTCCGAATATACAGAAATGTCTAACAATACTCTATCAAACATCAGAAACGCGATCTCACCTCCTGAATTGAAAACTCATAGTAAAACTAACTTTACTTATCTTTAACTTACCCATTTTTAAACTGCAACAGATCCACTGTTTCCCAGTTGAAATGAATGGACGCCATTTTTTAGTGCCTGATATTGAATACTCTCATGTGGCAAGCAATACAAAAACTCAGGAATTCTTACTGTTGACACCAGGCAGCATAAAAACATTCAAACGTATTACCAATGACCTAGAGGAGAATACTTTATTTGGATGATTAAACACGCCTATAATAAAGTCATCTAAAACTAAAGAATGCGTAATCAAACTGATATTCAATCCTGTAAACGAAACAATCAACTGTTCGGTCAGAGTCCAAATACCGCGATGAGACGTTTTGATCAAATTAAATAGACCTAATACCATATAACCTGTGCAAACCGATTCATTACTTCACGTCTAGTTGGTCAAGGCTCCTTATCAATCAACGAACCGTGCCAAACACAAATAGGCGCAAACACTCTGTATTATGAGATAATAAAGAGACAGCCTATCAAAATCAATCAACCAACCTATTTTCCGCTGCAGACTGATGCACACCTTGGTTTGAACTTAACATTAGCCCATCTCTCCTTCGACAGAAAGATAAATTTAACCCCCGACTTTCTGGTAGCCGATGAGACTAATCGAGAGATACACGACTCAACCCGATCCTTGGAAGAGATCCAAGCAAAGTTAATAGAAATAGCGCAATCATCATCGAACAAACACCCACATATTATGGCAACAACAACCATATCTCTAAGCAGCTTACTGCTGATTATTCTAGTTGCCCTCAGTATAGTAAGGTATATTTACCCGAAAATCGTCAATTTTGTACGCCAGAAAACAACAAAAATACCTAACGAGCAACACTTAGTAGAAACGTTAGAGGTTGATAAGGCAGTACCCATCAAAAGAACACAATCACTACCCAAGCCCAAGTCAATACAACTGGTATAGGGCTACTTTTACCGATTAAGAACCTTATGAACAGGCGTTATCTCTCTTATGGTTTTCCTAAAAGACAGATAATAGATTTTTTTATAGATATAATAGATTTTTTTGTACACTCCTTATAAAAGGATAGATAATAGATTTTTTTTATAGATAATAATTACTCCCAACAAAGGGATAAGTAATAGATTTTTTTTGTACACTCCTTATAAAAGGATAGATAACAGATTTTTTTATAGATAATAATTACTCCCTAGAAAGGGATAAATAATAGATTTTTTTGTACGCTCCTTATAAAAGGATAGATAATAGATTTTTTATAATAATTACTCCCAAAAAGGGATAAATAATAGATTTTTTTTGTACACTCCTTATAAAAGGATGGATAATAGATTTTTTTATAGATAATAATTACTCCCTAGAAAGGGATAAATAATAGATTTCTTTTGTACGCTCCTTATAAAAGGATAGATAATAGATATTTTTTATAGATAATAATTACTCCCAACAAAGGGATAAATAATAGATTTTTTTTGTACACTCCTTATAAAAAGATAAATATTAGATTTTAGTCAATATACTAAAGGACTCCGTAATACTTGTATGTTCAGTGTAAGTACTCCTACATAAGGATAAACATGTAGTATAAAAGTGTTAAGAGTATTTTTTACCGACCCCTTCAGGGATGGAAATTTTTGTTTAATATACAATGTCAAACCAAACGGAACGCATAACCACCACAATCTTCCCCGTAAATTATTCCTCTACAAAGAATAATTTACTTTTTTATAGGGGGAAGGAATTGTTACATAAGCCAAAAGGCTTAATTAAAATATAAGCAGAATGGCTTATCCGTAATTAGAACGGCTTCAGTACGAAATTTTCCCACAAAAGGCAAAAGCACTCATTCTGTCATCTGAAAATATTTTCCCACAAATGCAAAGGAATTCAAATTCCAGCTCAAAAATTCTTTCCCACAAAATGCAAAAGCATTAGTCTATCATCACAAGAACATTTTTACGCAAAGACAATGAAATCTGAGATACTACATTCAACAAATTCAAGTCAAAGTAAAAAATATTCATATTTCATCAAGTACACACGCGCTTGATACAGTTTTCATACTTCCCACGAAAATATACGCGCACTATATATGCCATAAGAGTACTCTGATAATAACTCGGCATAAGCACTTTACTTTACTTGGAGATATTTTTCGCATAACAAGTGCAGCGCATGAAACTCATGTTACGAGCAACCATCTAGTCGTACATAATTCCCTCAAAACTGAAAATATAACTTGAGAAGGGTCTGATTGCGGACAAGTATCCAGACAGTATATTACTAATATACATGCGCCAATGATATGCAACGTAAGATGCATAGGTTAGATGAGCATTTTTGACTGTGGGAACGTCTTCGCGTAATTTTGGAGACGAACATTTTTGACTGTGGAAATGTTATCGCGTAATACTGAAATAATGCCAGATCTTGAATTTAAATAGAGCGTTCGGTGAACGAGTAAGGAAGTTAATTTCAAATCGTGAAGTGGAAAGGTTGTGCGACTCCTAATCGGTCTAGTAAAAAGTTGTCAGTAATTTGTTCAAGTATTAAGTCTCAATCACAAGTTTGTGAAAAATAGTAATTAAATAAAAAGTGATAAAATAAAACAAAACCATTAATCTTGTATCATTTAAAAGAGAAGAGTTGTAAAAATATATACAACACAGGACAGTAAAATTAATTGGCCGAAATCTAAGACCATTGCAGGTAATGAGCATGAAACTGAACAAAGACGGGTAACTCGCTTAACAACAGCTCATTCAAACATCGATGATTTGTTTGAAAAATTCTCTAACTTTTGCAAATTGCAAAGAATCGTCACATATTGCGTCAAGTTCATCAATAAGAGTAAAAATGTATCGGCGAAGTCCATAGAAGAACAACCAATGGATGCAAAGATACTTCATCCAATAGAAATCGCTCTAGCAAAATTTCGGCTCATTAAGGCAGCACAGAATGCCGCTTTCGGTACTGAAATTAAATGTTTACAAGAACAAAATGTGCTTCTAGTTAGAAGCAAGATCTTATCACTCAATCCATTCTTAGATAACAATGGAATAATTCGGGTAGGTGGTCGATTAAGGAATGCTAACATTTCTTGTAATCGAAAACACCCACTACTCCTGCCGAAGGGCAGCAAACTAACCATTTTAGTCATTGAACACTGCCATACAAAAACGCTGCATGGAGGCCCGCAACTGGTATTATCCATCATTCGAAATGAATATTGGATTCCACAAGGACATAAAACCGTAAAACAAGTGTTACATAAATGTATAACTTGCTTTAAGCAGTCCGCAACTCGCAAAAATCAGATTATGGGACATTTACCTTCATCACGGTTCAATGTGACTAGACCGTTTCAACAAACTGGTCTCAAAAATGCTGGTCCTTTAAATTTAAAGGTATCTAAATTTCGAAACAATCGTGTATATAAAGGGTGTATATGCATTTTCATTTGCATGGCCATTCAAAAAGAAGCCGTGTCAGATTTATCAACAGCGGCTTTATAGCAGCTTTTCGCCGGTTCTCCAGCCGAAGGAGACTCTGCACAGATATATTTTCAGACTGTGGCTTTAGTTTCGTTGGAGCTGACAAAGTCCTACAAAGAGAATTCAAAACAGCCATACTGCAAGCAAACAAGCAGAACAAGCAGATGGCAGAAACACTAGCCCAAGACGGGATATGTTGGCACCTTAACCCGCCTTCCGCACCTCATTTTGGAGGTTAATAAGCATTAGCTATTCTACTTACTCAAGTAGGACAATCGTAAAATCTGTAACTAAATAACCTTCACCACTAGAACGTAACAACAATTAATATAATGTTCATAAACTCACCGCCAACAAATTGCGAGTAAGGTAGCGCCAGCAGCTTATAACCTTGAAAAAATATATTCCCTAACATACTTTAAGCCAACGCTCTGACATCGAACCTTAATCTAGTATTGATTGCTAATATATTATAATTCCCAATTCCTTTCCGATTTATTTTCAAACAAATAACCAGCCAACCAGAGCCAAATACACCTGAGCACTCTACTGGCAGGAAAGGTGAAAGTTAACACTTTTGAAATGCCGGGCCTTTGTACAGTTAGAGTCGCAAATAATAGGGTTTAGAGTTCTGGTAAAAGAGTGGTGCACACGATGAGCACAACCTACGGTACGCCCTCCACGTTGAGGTAGCCAGATTAGAAAAAAAAAAAATTTTTAACAAGAAAGAGTTTTTTGGTAACTTACTGCGTATGGTTTTGAGAATAATAAAATACATATATAAATAAAGCAATCGGAGATATAGTATCTTACATACCCCTTTTCTCAAACTTGAAGGAACAATGTCGGAAGTCTATGTGCTATCTATAAATTAAAAAAAAAAAAAAAAAAATAAGACAAAAAAAAGTGAACTGGTTCTGTCTCGCCGAACTAAACAAAACCTACGACAATTTTAAAGGTTTTTATTGCGGGAATTCAGGGTCGAATACCCCCGCATTTTTCGTGAATGCACTCAACTTAAGAGATGAACATTCTCCTCACGGATACCAAACGACTACCTTTAGATATCCATCTGCTGATAACAATCTTATAGCACATTTTGATTTTCTGCATACTTCAGAAACAGAGTGCACTGCTCCCCACTCTTTAAGGAATCCGTCAAAATACCCTGGTTTTACGTAACAAAACCAAACTGTATCACTAATTGCAACACGTTCCAGTATCCATGGAAGATCGCAATTCACCCATTACCAAAGTTCTTTACAATCGAGTCCTACGATTGTCTGTCTTCCGAATTCGCCCGTTACCAAAGTTCTTTACAATCGATTCATACGATTGTCCATCTTCCGAATTCACCCGTTACCAAAGTTCTTTACAATCGGTTCATACGATTGACTGTCTTCCGAATTCACCCGTTACCAAAGTGTTTTACAATCGATTCATACGATTTTCTGTCTTCCGAATTCACCCGTTACCAAAGTTCTTAGCAATCGTCATTTATTGATTCATAGCACTGTTTTCTCAAACAAGTATTGTGCCAGTGGGCCCTACCTTCACCTGCTCTCACAATGCGAGGGAATATTGTCGTAATATCACTAAACCAATTAGGAAAAGCTAACCTGCCTGCAATACCTTCGTGAGAGATCTACAGGTGTAGAGAAGTAATCCTCTGTATTTGATAAATAATCCACTAGCGGAGCGGATAATACCGCATTAACGAGGTAGACTCCATTTTTCAATACTTTATATACATTTTAGCTACGTCAACTGACGTTTGTACTATTTTCAACGGAATTCTTTGTTACGTTTTTCCAGATGGCAGTCATGCTAATACTAATCCTGATACTCGCACCTACCGGAGCGCATGATACGAAGGAACCATACACGGTGACATCACTAAGTAACTCAGGAATACTCTTTGAGGATTTAGGCAATGTATGGTTATTTCACAGCACATGGAATATATTTACTGAGATAGACCTCATTGAATTGCGCAACCAAACTGTCTTAGCAGAACGGGCGGAAAGTCTCATACATCAGTTATGTGTCAACGAAACCGAAACAGAGCAGGTGTGTAATACACAAAAGGTACACATTCACTCCGTAATTGAAAGTATTAAAAGGCGAACCAACACCATACAGCAACTGGTGCCAAAATCCCGCCAGGAACGATCAATCTTCGACGGTATGCGCAATGCCATGCATTACCTCTTTGGAACGTTGGATAGTAATAATGAACGAGAGATATACAGTCGAGTGGAAGAAATAGAGCTCGACAAAAAGGCACTGATCTAACTAGAAAAACAGCAAATAAGTGTAGTAAAAAACACTTTGAACAAAATCCAAAAACCCATGGCCTCCATCATGGACAGACAGTAACAAATTGCTTATCAACCCAACAGTTTACAAGCCGCGTCCGTTAAAGCAAATAAAAGGTAATTACGCCAAGAAATTATAACAAATATTTTGCTGCAAGTAGTAGAAATCGAATTCCGGCAACAAAATCTATTAGATATAATTCTAGCAAGTCAATATAATCAAGTCCACCCTTTACTAATATCACCCAACACCTTCCTAGCAATTGAAAAAAAACTTTACCTATCTTTAACTTACACATTTTTAAACTGTAACAAATCCACTGTTTCCCAATTGAAATGAATGGAAGCCATTATTTAGTGCCTGATATTGAATACTCTCATGTGGCAAGCAATACAAAAACTCAGGAATTCTTACTGTTGACACCAAATAGATTGAAAGCATTCAAATGTATTACCAATGACCTAGAGGAGAATACTTTAGTTGGACGATTAAACACGCCTATAATAAAGTTACCTACAACTAAAGAATGCGTAATTAAACTGCTATTCAACCCTCTAAACGAAACAATCAACTGTTCGGTCAGAGTCCAAATACCGCGACGAGACGTTTTGATCAAATTAAATGGACCTAATACCTGGTTATTTTCATTAAGCACACCATATGACATGCATATAACCTGTGCAAACCGACTCACTACCTCACGTCTAGTTTGGCCAGGCTCCTTA
Source organism: Dioctria rufipes (assembly GCA_963924295.1). Taxonomy (NCBI): domain Eukaryota; kingdom Metazoa; phylum Arthropoda; class Insecta; order Diptera; family Asilidae; genus Dioctria; species Dioctria rufipes. The sequence goes on from OZ002740.1 coordinate 179,993,342, forward strand.
TCAATCAACGAACCGTGCCAAACACAAATAGGCGCAAACACTCTGTATTATGAGATAACAAACAAACAGCCTATCAAAACCAATCAATCAACGTATTTTCCGGTGCAGACTTATGCACAACTTGGTTTGAACTTAACATTAGCCCATCTCTCCTTCGGCAGAAAGACAATGAGACTAATCGAGTGACACACGACTCAATCCGGTCCTTGGAAGAGATCCAAGCAAAGTTGATAGCAATAGCGCAATCATCATCGAACAAACACCCACATATTATGGCAACAACAGTTATATCTCTAAGCAGCTTCCGGCTGATTATTCTAGTTGCCCTGTGTGTAGTAAGGTATACTTACCCGAAAATAGCCAGAAAACACCAAAAATACCTAAAGAGCAACACTTAGAATAAACGCTAGAAGTTGATAAGGCAGCACCCATCAAAAGAACACAATCATTACCCACGACCAAGTCAATACAACTGTTGCAGGGCTAATTTTACCGATTCGGTACCTTATGAATAGGCGTTATATAGGCGTTATCTCTCTTATGGTTTTTCTAAAAAGAAAGATAATAGATTTTTTTATAGATAATAATTACTCCCAACAAAGGGATAAATAATAGATTTTTTTTTGTACGCTCCTTATAAAAGGATAGATAATAGGTTTTTTTTCATAGATAATAATTACTCCCAACAAAGGGATAAATATTAGATTTTTTGTTTTGTACAGTCCTTATAAAAGGATAGATAATAGATTTTTTTATAAATAATAATTACTCCCAAGAAAGGGATAAATAATAGATTTTTTTTTGTACACTCCTTATAAAAGGATAGATAATAGATTTTTTTTATAGATAATAATTACTCCCAACAAAGGAATAAATAATAGATTTTTTTTTGTACACTCCTTATAAAAGGATAGATAATAGAGTTTTTTATAGATAATAATTACTCCCTAGAAAGGGATAAATAATAGATTTTTTTTGTACACTACTTATATAAAGATAAATATTAGATTTTAGTCAATATACTAAAGGACTCCGTAATACTTGTATGTTCAGTGTAAGTACTCCTACATAAGGATAAACATGTAGTATAAAAGTGTTAAGAGTATTTTTTACCGACCCCTTCAGGGTTGGAAATTATTTTTAATATACAATGTCAAACCAAACGGAACGCATAACCACCACAATCTTCCTCGTGAATTATTCCTCTACAAAGAATATGTTACTTTTTTATAGGTGGAAGGAATTGTTACATAAGCCAAAAGGCTTAGTTAAAATATAAGCAGAATGGCTTATACGTAATTAGACCGGCTTCAGTACGAAATTTTCCCACAAAAGGCAAAAGCACTCATTTTTCTCAACTGAAAATATTTTCCCACAAATGCAAAGGAATTCAAATTCCAGCTCAAAAATACTTTCCCACAAAATGCAAAAGCATTAGTCTATCATCACAAAAACATTTTTACGGAAAGACAATGAAATCTGAGAAGTGTCTACTTTCAACAAATTCAAGTCAAAGTAAAAATATTCATATTTCATCAAGTACACACGCGATTGATACAGTTTTCATATTTCCCACGAAATTATACGCGCACCATATATGCCATAAGAGTACTCTGATAAGAACTTGGCATAAGCACTTTACTTAACTTCGAGATATTTTTCGCATAACAAGTGCAGTGCATGAAACTCATGTTACGAGCAACCATCTAGCCGTATATAATTCTCTCAAAACTGAAAATATAACCTGAGAAGAGTCTGATTGCGGACAAGTGTCCAGACAGTATATTACTAATATACATGCGCCAATGATATGCAACGTAAGATGCATAGGTGAGATGAGCATTTTTGACTGTGGGAATGTCTTGTCGTAATTTTGGACACGAACATTTTTGACTGTGGAAATGTTATCGCGTAATACTGAAAAAATGCCGAGATCTTGAATTTAAATAGAGCGATCGGTGAACGAGGAAGAAAGTTAATTTCAAATCGTGAAGTGGAAAGGTTGTGCGACTCCAAATCGGTCTGGTAAAAAGTTGTCAGTAATTTGTTCAAGTATTAAGTCTCAATCACAAGTTTGTGAAAAATAGTAATTAAATAAAAAGTGTTAAAAATAAAATAATAAAACAAAACAAGTAATCTTGTATTAGTTAAAAGAGAAGAGTTGTATAAATATATACAACAATCTAGTTGTAAAGATATATACAACAAGGACAAGCAGAGAGTTGCTAGCGCGATCCCAAACCAAACCGATGTTTAGGTTATGCACTTTATAGCCGAACATAGGAGGTACGCGAACGTGTGAATACGTGCCGATCTTATATTACAGGCGCGTGGACATGCATCGGTGATCCCTGGAAGGAAAGTGGCCTAACCCAAAGAAGCAACACGGTCACTCGTTTCAAGAGTAATCGGCGTAGAGTCCTTAAGGGTTCCGAAAACAAGTGCAAATTTCCCACTGGATGATCACTCACTTTGTAAATTTCGATTTTGTTTTTGACGGCTTCTCGAAAGCTGTGTTTATAGCGATGTACTGAGTTCAGTTCGCAGAGAAGGAACTTGGTATGGAAGTACGATCTTATTGTTTCCAAAAATAAGTGCAAAGGTTCTACTGGACACTGCTGATTATCTGGACAATCAATCAGTTTGTAAGTGGTAATTTGATTGTTGTTTGTGTCTCCGAATATGTACGAATGGACGTAAGATTGTACAAAACTCTCAAAAGAAGTGTAAAGTTTCTACTGGACACTGCTGGTTATCTGGACAATAATCACTTTGTTAATTTTAATTTGATTGTTGACAGTTTCTCAAAAGCTGTGTTTATAGTGTTGTACTGAGTGCGGTTCGCAGAGAAGGAACGGAATGGACGTACAATCTTATTGGATTCCGAAAATAAGTGCAAAGTTTCTACTGAGCACTGCTGATTATCTGAAAAATCGATCACTTTGCGAATTTTAGTTTAATTGTTGATTGTGTCTCGGAATATGTGCTCGTTATATTATGCTGAGCACTGTTCGCAGAGGATTCTAGTGTTTCCATTAAGCAGGATAGCACAATTGGAATTTTCGCAAGTGCAATAGAAAAAAAATAGCTAATAAATTAAAGAAATAGATATAGTATCTCACAAAACAATAGTGAATGATGATGGGCTTCGGTGGTACTTATGTTAAGTCTCCCGCACCTTTGTTCGAAAAGCGCAGTATTGCAAATTAAATTAAAAAAGAAATACTTAATAAATCAAAGGAGTGAATATACAATTTTATAAAATAATTGTAAATAAAGGTAGAATTGCAATTGAAAGCTGTACTTATCTCCAGTATTCAACGCTTCTATTCGACAAGCGGGAATCCTCTCTGCCGTTGGACAGACTGTCCCGTTGCGAGACTAAATTCCTGTAGTGCTTCGGGATACTAGGGCACTGGAGATAGTTAACACCTTAGTAGATTGTATCTTCTTTTTATTCAGCGGATTATTTTCAATAACTTTATAATAGTAACCCAAAAAAAAATTATAACACTTTAAGACAATAATTTCTGGATTGCTCTCGTTTCAGGTTCATTTCAATTGTGTCCAAAATCGACTCGACTCTCCTTCCCTCTGTCTCGGGCCACCGTTCTTCTCGTTGGGTTTTTATTGCCAGCTCTATTCGGGCCGAAATTCGCCGCATTAGGGGGAAGCCGCGCCATCTCTTAGGTTTTTGTGGTTCCCCTCTCAGAAGCACTGCATCGCTTTCCTCATCGGCGTCATTGTATACACCTGAGGCTTAAGCAGGCTTCTTTTTCTTCATTGCGGGGGAGAAAATCTAAAGATTTTTTTTTTGCAACATTGCCCCCTTCTGCAGATTCGAAGTTCCAGCCGAGCACCTGGAAGAAAAAAAGAAATCTTGAGAGCCGCATTTTAACTTTTTATAAGAAGGGGAAGAAAAATGCATTAAACATATTCCATCCTAGTATCCAGGTTAGGTGGGTTGGTGCCTGCATCTCAATAAGGTCAACCGTCTTGAGGTTCGCTACTACCTTTACCAAGAAGGATTTCATCTGCCAGCTGTGTCGGTTACCTGCTAAAGAAAAGGTTAATATGGCTCTCTAACAATTTATCGTCACTGAGGTTCAAATTCTTTTCATCCTATTATTTGCTCTATAGTTAGGGTTTTGGTGATGGGGATGGCCTCTACTCTCCCGGGATTAACAGACGCTGCCGACAGCTCTGTATCACCGGAGGGAGCTCCACCAATCGGGGAAGAGAATATCTCTGATTAAGGCGGGCGCGGGGGGGCAAAGAAGGTGCTTCAGTAGACTCGCATTCTAGACTATTTCTCTTTATCTTTACTCATTTTTATTTTTATTTTTTTTATTTTATTTTTTTAACCATTAATCAACTAGTGTAATTATCCTAATTACTCATTTCATTCTAATTATTTTTCGCATGGCATTCTACTTTAATAAGCTGGTGCAGTGGTCTTAAGTGGACGAAGAAACCTAAAGTGTCTCGGGGAACATTTACATTAACCTGTGTAGATTGGGACTAAAAATTTGGAACTTTTCTGGCTTAAAACTAGGTGGACTTTGACAGGCTGTCTACAATCCTACGTCAAGAATGGAAGAGACCAAGTTTACTGTTCCAAGCTGGGAGCTAGGCTACCGTAATCTGGTCATATATCATGTAAATTTTTTTTTTTAGATTAGAAATCGTCGTCCTCAGCTTTAATTTGCTTGGCTCAGAATTAACGTTCTGTTAACCACGCTGATAGGCTGTCTTGGTTCATCATTTCTGGCTGACGTAACCTCGGGATTGTGTATCCCGCTAGCTACACAAAGAGAACTTTCGTCGAGTAGTTCATATTTCACTAAAGAGCATGAATCAATCTGGCTTCCGGGTTGAAGGCTCTTCCAACCATTTAATTATGCTGCAGTCTGATTGATACGAATTTCTACCATTTCCGAATGGGCGTCTGATCAGTTTATTTTTGTTTTTTTTTTTTAGATTAGGAATCATCGTCATTAGCTTCAATTGGCTTGGCTCAGAATTAACATTCTGTTCACCACGCTGATGGGCTGTCTTGGTTCATCATTTCTGGCTGAGGTATCCACGGGATTGTGTATCCCGCTAGCTACACAGAGAGAACTTTCGTCTAGTAGTTCATATTTCACTAAAGAGCATGAATCAATTTGGCTTCCGAGTTGAAGGCTCTTCCAACCATTTAATTATGCTGCAGTCTGATTGATACAGGTTTCTACCATTTGTGAATGGGCGTCTGGTCAGTGGATTTTCCAGGGGAACAGTGTGCTTACATTTCCTCCTGTTTATCGACACGAGAAGTTGCTCTTGCTGCTGATTTCCAATTCTATGTCTTCAAACCGAAAGCGGGTTGGAATTTTTTTTTTGTTTTTTTTTTTTTTTGTAATGTTTCTTTAGTTCAGCCAATTAAGAGTAGTTACATGTTACGTCTGTATATCTTCGGGTGTGAAACTGAAGGCTGTTCGCAAAATTTGATATTTGGGAGTAATTGGTTCGACTATACCTTGTGATGTTTTTCCTAAGCCTTTTCCCGGTTCGAAACCGTTTTTAATTAGAATTTTCGAGATGACTTCAGTCGAATATTTGTCCAATGGGGCGAGATAACTAATGTCTAAATGATTGTTAATGGTTAGTACGGTATCTGCATGGAAGGTGTTGCCGCCGGAATTATCCTCGGAGTGAAACTTAGCTAATCGTTCTACGTGAAGCACCCTCTTTGTCCTGCCCCGCCCCCGCCCCCCCCCCCCCCACCCCCAGGAACTCAACCCTATAGAATACGTCGCCCAACCGAGGAAATACAGTACCTGGGCCTTCCCCATCCGTGTGCAGTTTGGGGCTTTTGCTTTTACGGCATTTCGGGGTACTAGATCCAAACTTTTTCCCTCTCTGCGAACGTAAAGGGGTGGGCTCTGAGGTCGTATTGAGTTTTCATATGACAGGAAGACAAGCTTAAGTTTCTTCTAGTTACGGAGTGGATTCTTTCGATGGTTTGGATTAACTTCTCGACGTATTCTGCTGGGGTTCCAACAGAGTCATTGTGTACATGGCCATAAAGGATGTAAAGCGGAAGCCTTAGCTCCCGACCGAAATTGAGTTGCGCATGTGTAAATTTTGTACTCTCATATATAGAAGAGCGATAGGCTAACAAGGTTAGAGGAAGGTATTGGTCCCAATTCGTTTGGCTATTGTCGACAAATTTAGCTAAATAGTCGAGAAGGGTGCGATTAAATCTCTCAACCATGCCATCGGATTGAGGATGTAATGCAGTTGTCCGAGTCTTTTCTATGTCGAAGCGTTTTAATACGATTTGAAATACTTCTGCCTCGAAATTTCTTCCCTGATCAGAGTGAAGCTGAAAAGGCATTCCGAACCTAGAGAACACGTTCTCTATTAATCCTTCTGGAACAGTTTCTGCTCTCTGATCTGGGGTTGTGAAGACTTCTGGCCATTTGGTGAAGTAATCCATAACAACTATCGCGTATTCATTCGCTTTCTCAGTTTTCGGTAGAGGGCCTAGAACATCGACTGCAACTCGTTCAAATGGTGCCCCTAGGTTAAAGCTCTGTAGTTGTCCGCGTGTTTTCCTGGAGGGACCTCTTTTCACACTTAGCACACCATATTTTGACGTCCCTTTGTAGAGTGGGCCAAAACCATCGTTCTTTAACTTTTTCCGATGTTTTTCCTACGCCGAAATGCCCGCCGTCTGGCTTATTCCGTAGATCGAGGAGAATTTTATGTATGTAGCCAGGAGGTGCCACTTTACAAGGGTTTCATTTTTATTCCTATGTCGAACTAAATGCCAGACTTTATCCACCATTCGCGGTGACTCCCATCTTGCACAAAAGGTCTTTAAATTAGGATCTTCTGAAACTATTTGCTCTCGGATCTGTAACTTTCAAACCAAGGTCTTACAGTTGGAAGGGTGGAATTTTTATATTGCTCAGCTGCCAAGTTGACGGTGGCTTCAACGCATATTAGATTCACCCTACGATCCTGTTCTTTTTGTTCCTTTTTTTCACAGTGGGCACAGTCTTGACAGGGCCGTCGTGACAAAGCATCCGCATTTAAGTGCTTCTGGCCTGCTTGATGTTCTACGAGCAGGTCATATTGCTGTAACCTTTCTAGCCACCTTACTATCTGGCCATCAGGCTCTTCAAAATTCAGAAGCCAACGAAGCGAGGCATGATCAGTTCGGATTATGAACGGCCTACCAAATAGATAATGATGAAAGTGGGGTGTTGCTCTCACCACGGCTACCAGCTCTTTGCGAGTTACAGAGTAATTCCGTTCCGCTCTATTTAGTGTTTTAGAGTAATATTCCAAGACCTTTTCATTATTATCTTGAATTTGACTGAGGACGGCACCTACTCCACTTTGGCTGGCATCCGCGTCTAATATGAACTCACCTTCTGTCTGGGGGAATGTTTAAATAGGAGGGGAACTTAGTCGATGTTCGAAGGCATCATGCTGTCTCTCTTCCCATTGGAATTTGCATTTATCCTCGATTAATTCTGATAGAGGTTTGGCAATAGTTGGGAAGTCTTGGACAAATCCCCGGTAATACGAGGATAATCCAAGGAAGCTTCGCACATCTCTCTTGGTTTTGGGAACCGGCCAAGTCTCAATAGCTTTTGTCTTACCAGGATCAGTTTTGGGACCTTCTGCGGACACTACATGACCCAAATATTTTACCTCTCGTCGAAGATGGTGGCATTTTTTTGGGCTAAGCTTCAGCTTAGCAGCACGTGGTTGTTGAAATACCAACTCTAGGTTGGAGAAATGATCATATAGGTTTCGATCATGCACGATAATATCGTCTAGATTAACGAGGGCTACCTCTGTTACTAAATTTCTAAACACGCCATCGAACAAGCGTTCGAACGTAGCGGTAGCGTTATGTAAGCCGAATGGCATCACATTGAATTCCCAGAGGCACGTGCCAGTTTTAAAAGCTGTCTTCTCTTTATCACTTTCTCCCATTTCCATCTGCCAGTATCCACTTTGTAGATCAAAAGTGGAGAACCATTTGGATCCAGTGAAATACATAAGGGTATCATCGATGCGGGGAAGTGGATATGAGTCCTTTTTAGTAATGTGTAACATACCTGTACCATACCTACATTGTACCATACCTACATTGTAACATACCTACATATTTCAAATTGTAAGCAAGTCCAAACAGAAATCTGTCAGCACAAGCAAAAACAATTTCAACATAAAATTTATTTGACATGTCTACATGAAACAAAATTGTGAAAGACAGTCATAACAAATGGGTTCACTCATTTCACTGACTGAACCATTTGAAGTGGCCTAGCAAGAATTTTTGTAATTATTTGTGCAAGATGTTGTCCTTTCTTTATCGATTGGTAAATTTTGTCGACATATTCTAAGTAGACAATTTTGTATTATCGATTGGTAAATTTTAGTAAAAGATTTCTGAGTGGACAATTTTTGTTTGGATAGTCACGAAAATTTTGTATAAATTAAATGCGATATTGGGAAGAAATAACATTCAATTTTGAACAGTCAACTTGTACGTTTCTTTTAAAGTTCCGAGCTGCTTTCGAGCAAAAGGAACCAATCCCATTTGGCGACTAGAGCCGGGAAAATAGTTCAAAACCAGTTAAGTTCAGTTGTGCACTTCTTAATAAATAAAATATATTCCGAGTTGCTTTTGAGCAGAAGGAATACTACCCAATTGTCGATAAGAGCCGGGTAAAAATAAAAAAAATAAATGTTTTAAGAATCAAACTGCGGCTTTTAATTGTAGCCATATACATCAAGAGGCAAGTGAATTATTTTAATTCCGCCTAAGTGTTTTTATAAATAAACATGAATCTTATCTGCAGAAATCAACGAATCAAGAACAAATTTATTACATGGCGACCCTGCAAACCGGACCAATGGATCTGCAGTTTATAGGGAAGAGAACGCTACCCGCTAAGCTGACAACGTCTTCAAGAAGAAAAACTGAGGAAGAGACCATTAAGAGCACTAAGGGAGAAGCTGTAATAAAAACCAAGTGTTCAATGATGTGAGATGTTGTGAAACCGTATCCAGCACTTAGGATGCAAAAGTGTCTTATTTAATTAAATCCAGCATTTAGAATGCGAAATACTTTTATGAATAAAAAACAAATCCAGCACTTAGGATACAAGACGCTTACTATAAATCTAAATCCAGCACTTAGGATACAAAATATTTATTCGTTGAAATATACGATTCGAACGGCTCAAAGTTTTATACAAGAATGAATAAATTCTAATTACAAAAAAATGCTTGTCGCCTATCGCTTCTAGAAATTCTTGTCAATGTACAGTTTAGTAACAATAAAGAATTGAATGTGCAGTGTTATCTATAATTACAATGTATGTATGTACATAGCACAGAACAAGTTTTTTTTTTGCCCTTTTTTTTGTAGATTTTAGTACGTTATAAATTGAATTGGCAAAATTGACTTTACGAGCAATTTTCAATAAGTGCAATGAATTACAAACTCAGTTTAAAAAATTTCTTTTTTAAGTTAACTACATAATTCGACAAGGTAAATAGAAAATTCTACACATACTCCCGCCGGTTAAGAAATTATTTTCTTAACGAATCAATTGGTAGCCGATGAATTTTTGTTATTGGCCGCTTGACTAGTCCCCTAGTTGTCTTGACTGTGACAACTCGTACCATGTTGTCCTTTCCAGGATGAGTTTCGTAGATGCATCCCATAATCCATTTAGAGGGTGGCACATTGTTGTCACTAACAATCACCAGTTCATCCTTCTGCAGTGACGTCTTAGGTTGGTACCATTTCGGGCGTTGTTGTAAGGAAGTTAAATATTCCCGACTCCATCGCTTCCAGAAACCTTGCATCATCGCTTGAACCTGTTGCCAACGATTTAGTCTACCTGGGTTGACGTTAGTCACATCTGGCTCAGGTATGGTAGTTAGTACCTCTCCAATGAGGAAATGTGATGGTGTAAGAGGTCGGGAATTTAGTATTGCCTCGACTTGGACTAATAACGTTGACACCTCTTCAAAGCTCACTATTGTATCGCCAATGACACGACGAAGGTGAGTCTTTACAGATTTCACCCCGGCCTCCCAAAGGCCGCCAAAATGAGGAGAAGCGGGCGGTATGAAGTGCCATTTCATGCAATTCTGTGAAAGAAAATCGTTTACTAAGTGATTATTTGCATAAAAGGATAGCGCTAATTTCTGCGATTTTGCCAGGCAATTGCTACCACCAACAAGATTGGTGCCATTATCACAGTAGATATCAGTAGGATAACCTCGTCTTGAGTGAAATCTTCTAAGCGCAGCTACAAAAGCTTCTGCAGTTAAATTTCCAACAAGCTCCAAATGAACTGCCTTCGTTGTGAAGCATACAAATAGAGCTATGTATGCCTTGGATGTTCTCGCACCTCGGCCTGGCCGAATGCAGGTTGAAATAGGACCGGCAAAGTCGATGCCACACTGAGAAAAAGGCCGGCTTATGGTGATGCGATGTGCAACCAAGTTTCCCATAATTTGATTAGTGGTCTTTCTGCTGTACCTAAAACATGTGATGCATTCATGAGTAACCTGCTTGACGATTTTCCTAAGTCCTATGATCCAGAAATGTTGTCGTATGATATGCACCAACAATGTAGGTCCAGGATGGAGATATTTGCAGTGCATTTCTCTTACAATCAGTTTTGTGACATGTTGATCTCTTGGCAAAATTATGGGGTGTTTTGCATTGAAACTTAAATTTGATACTTGTATGCGTCCTCCTACTCGTAGAATTCCTTGCTTGTCAATAAATGGACAAAGTTTTATTAATGGGCTCTTATTGGACAGAGGCTTTCTAGAGAAAATGCACTTGATTTCAATAGGAAATGATGAGGGTTGAATGGTCTTTATTATTATATTTCTAGACTCTTGGAGCTCCTGTGTGGATAATAGCCCTGTGTTTCTATGATGCGATTGCTTGCGAGTGTTTGCGATAAAGCGTAGAACATAAATAATTGTGCGAGTGAGTTTGTATCATGAAGAAAATCGAGCAAAGTTGATTAGGAGGTCGTTTTCAGAGACTTCCTGATGATTCGATAGAATTGAAGCAACGCGTTCTTCATCCTTTGCTTTCATATGAGCATCATTAAGTCTTGCTTTTGGCCAAGCAGATATGTCTAATTTCAGCCATGAGGGACCTTACCACCAAAGATCGAAGGTAGGTAGTTTTTCTGGAGAAATGCCCCTTTACGCGCAGTCTGCAGGGTTGTCGGAAGATGCTATATGTTTCCAACAGTTTCGGGGAATTGAGTCCAAAATTTCTGCAGTACGGTTCGCGACGTATGTTTTCCATCGGCGTGGAATATCGGATAGCCATGATAGAACGATGGAGGAATCTGTCCACGCGTGCATTGTAATATTTCCACTTTCCATGGATTGCCAGATTTTATGCATAAGTTTGCTTAGTAAATGAGCCCCGCAAAGCTCCAATCTGGGAAGAGAGATTTGCTTCAATGGCGCTACCTTGGTTTTTGCAGCAATGAGGCTCACGAAAACTTCTCCTTCGCTATTCATTGTCCTACAATAGACAACTGCTCCATATGCTAGTTCGGAGGCATCACAAAACCCGTGCAGTTGTACGTCAACAAGATAATTGCGTATTAGACGAGGGATATGAATTTTTGATATGGCTGAGAGGTTTACCTTAAAATCATTCCATTTTTCTACCGTGTTTCGTGGTATGGGATCATCCCAATCTAATTGTTGTACCCATAATTGTTGGAATAATATCTTTACATATATGACAACTGGGGATAGCCATCCTAAGGGATCGAAAATCCGTGACGACTCTGATAATATCCGTCGTTTGGTAGGCGGATCATTGGAAAGTTGGAAAGTATTAAAGAAAAATGTGTCTTGAATATGGTCCCATTCAATTCCCAATATCTTTATGCACTCTGGTTTGTCTGTGATGATTAATGAGAAGTGCTATTTTTCATCAGCTCAGTGCAGTTTGATCTCCATTTTGTTAGATTGAATCCATTTTTTTGTAAAATATTTGTAAGCACAGTTTGGAGCTCCAGGGCTTCTGTAACTGAGCCAGCACCTGTGAGAAGATCGTCAACATAGAAATCATTTTTAATGACGGCAGCGATTGTAGGGAAGCTGTTCAGCGATGAATGAATTTAAAAAGAAACAAAAAACAATTAATAAAAGTAAAACCAACTTAAAGTACTTAACTTAAGTACCAGCCAGGGAAATCGTCTGGCATACTTTCCTCCCACGTAGAATTGGTACCTACGTACCTACATCCATGGAGGATTAGCTGAAATGAAAAGAAAATATGAATTAATTAATGCAATAAACCATGAATTATTTAAAAAAAAAAACAAGAAATATTAATTGAATTTAAATAAAAAAGCACAAAAAATTTCCAATTTCTCCCCATACATATGACATGTAAACAGATGTATGTAAACACAACAACAACACTGTGGGAAATGGAATTTATGTAATAATTATGTAATAATTAGAAAACTATAAACATCGCGGAACTGTCAAATTTCATGTATTGCCAACATATGGCACATGAATTTAGGGTATTTTTTAATGAGGAATCCGATGGAGGTATTTAAAAAGTCCTAAAGTATCTCAGTAAAAAGATATTTGCTAATTTATGATTACTCATATAACTAATGAGAAGAAAAGAGATAGCAAGTGGAAGTGAGATGAAGAAAAATACGTTCCACATCAATTTTTCTCAACATGGATGACAAGAATTTAATTGCGCCATGTTATAGCACAATTTGGATATTTAATTTTCATTCAGTTAAATTAAATTATGATGGAGATCTTTTTGTGAGGAAATATAGATGACTAAATTCCGCATCGAATTAAATTAATTTATGTTGATGAAAACCAAGGCATTCTGAGTAATTAGCATTATGGTTGCGGGTTCCACACACAAAAATGGCGGTTCAAACCCTATATAAAGCCGAGCATTTGCATGGATCGCTCTTATATTTTTCCAAGTCAAGCAGTCTAGATCGTGGTATAGTGTTCCAGTTTAGTTTTTTTTTTTTGAGTTTATTCACTTGTGCAAATCGTGAAATTAGCTTATAATCTACCTATGGTAAGCATAAGCTCTCATGCGATTTTTGGTGAAGGGAAACAATTATAGTGACAATTGTGTTAACTTTATTGTGCGTTAACAACAACATTTGTTAAGAAGGTTAATTAAATATTTTTCATTTTCTTTCATTTTTTATTAAAATTAGATTTCAGTGATAACAGTTTTTTCATTAATAACGTAAATTACCTTGTACAGAACAATTCAAGACAGTTATTCCTATACTTCTCAGTCAGAGTCAAGCTGGAATATACCTGCGAATTGTTCTCTTGTTTGCATAAATTGTATTTGCATAAATATTTTATTAGAAATAAATTAAATTTATCTTGTTTAAAACATATTTCAAGACAGTATTCCTACACTACTCAGTTGAGTCAAGTTGGAATATATATGCGGAATTGTTTTTAGCTCATGTTGAAATTTATAAACCTAGATTTAGTAATATATTATTGAAATATCTTAGACTAATCATAGATAAGTGTCTCGCTTTAATTTAGAGTGCTTAAGTTAACTTCAAATGAATTACAAATTAAATCGAATGTATCTCTAATTATATGCGTTCTGATTTTAATATAACGCTACACTAACATAATCCACCAATTTAGCATCACCACATGTGGCTTGTGAACGGTTCTACAGCAACTGTTCCGTTACGCACGTGCCGAAATTGCAGTATTAATAAATAATACGGGAATTTTACATCAGCCTAGTATACGGGCATATGGTGTGACCTTTCCCTATATCGTTTTATAGTTTCAGGAACTAATTATTGCAATTTAAATTGTTTGGTGTTCCTACAGGAACCAAGCTACTTGCATAAACAATTTTGTGGTTCCATCGAGGAACCAAGATACCCGTGCATAAACAGAAGCTGTCTTGATGATCTTCGGCAATTTGCATTAAAGCTCTTGTTGCCAAGAATGAAGCTGCAGAAGTTCCATAAGTAACCGTTGTCAAACGATAGTGTTGTATAAGATCGGCTGTATCTTTCCTCCACACGATTCTTTGATAATTTCTATCAGTTGGGTTTATTAGAATCTGGCGGTACATTTTTTCAATGTCCCCAGTTATGGCTACCGGATGCTTACGGAAATTAATCAGAATTGAGAATAGGTCTCTTTCGATTGTGGGCCCAACCAAAAGGCAATCATTTAATGATTTTCCCGACACAGTTTTGCATGACCCATCGAAGACTACTCTGATTTTTCCATTGGGATGACCCTTGAAGACGGCATGATGAGGTAAATAAAAGTATTTCTCTGACGGAGCTTTTATTTCATGTAGTGATTTTTGTAGGATTCATCTCGTTTGAATCGTTGTTCTATGGCATGTAGTCGCTTAATGGCATTGGCTTCTGACGATCCCAGGTTAGGTGCCTCGTCCTTGAACGGCAGTGATACTACAAATCTTCCAGTAGTGTCACGAAATGTGTGTTTCTTGAAATGTACTAAGCAGTTGGTCTCTTCTTCCGTAAGAAAGGTTCTTGAACTGTAAAGGTCTTCGGCTTCCCAGAATCGCCTTAGGCTTCTGTCAATATCTTGAAGCACATTTGAATGCGCATTAATAGCTAACTGATGACGGGTGGGAACAATACCACATAAGACCCATCCAAAAATGGTATTTTGAGCTATTGGGTAATCTTGATCTTGGAACTGGCCTTGCTTAAGGATAGCAAAAAACTTGTCTGCGCCCAGGATTATGTCGATCGTTGAAGATTTGTTAAAATATGGGTCAGCTAGTAGATGCTTCTGAATATTTGACAAATTGTCCGTTGTGAAGGATACTGCTGGTATTAATGACGTTAGTTTGGACATGACATTAACTTCAACGTTGATTCCTTCTGAAGGATTGATTCGTGAGAACAAGTGTATGTTGAGTTTACCTCTAGTAAGACCGGAATTGGTTTCTGATATTCCACTGATGCTCAAGCGAGAGTGGACTCGCTTCAGAGCGAGTCGTTTGACACAAGCTTCAGAAATAAATGAGACTTGTGATCCCGAATCAAGGAGGATTCGACAAGAACATAATTTTCCATTAATGTCAGGTGCGTTAACTATGGCCGTAGGAAGCAATGATGCTGTTGAAGTGCCTGTGAAAGTCTGAAGAGATTTGTTAGAGTATGGGTTCACAATTACACTAATGATGAATGATGACAGTGCCTGATTTGTTGATGTTGTTTGGTTGGGGTTGATTGAAGAATTGGAATTTTCATTGAAATGAAGAGCTTGTTGATTGTTGTTGTGTGCATTGTTACAGGATGAATCTGTTGATTGGTGAGAAATTGCTGCAGACATTGTGTCGTGCAATAGCGAATGGTGAATTCTTTTGCAATGAAAGCACCGATGCTTTGAACGACAGGATTTGACTGAATGACCTGGTTGCAGGCAATTGAAACACAGTGAGTTGCTGACCACGAACGACTTACGTTCAGAAACAGGTTTGGCTTTGAAGTCTGGACATTGATGTAGATAGTGACTTCCTTTGCATGTGAGGAATGATTGAGTTTTAGTCGAGGATGTAACGTGCAAGATCTTTGTAGCGGGAGCTCGTTTCGAAATTGATATGCAAGCCTCTAAGGAATCGCATCTCCGATTCAGAAATTTGACAAAATTGTTGAAGGTTGGAAATTCATAATTCCATAATTCCCTCGTTTCGGAATCCAATTTATTTAGTGCTATTAGGATAAGCCATGGGTCTCTGGCTTCAGCATACGGACCTAATGCTCTTAACCCCCGAATGACCTCATCGAAGGCATCATGCATTGATCGCAACTGTTTTGAAGAAGGTTGAGACACAGTGTTTTGTTCTAGGAAGGTCTTGATCATAGCCACGGTTATATGTCGTTTTTTGTCATACCTTTCCTTTAATTTACACCACGCTTCCTGATAATTGCTATCAGTAATCGCCAAATGCCTTATTAATGCCGCAGCCTCATCTTTTAACAATCCTTTTAGATATTGTAGTTTCTGACATGGATTGAGGGACTCGTTTTTGTCCACAGCTGTCTCGAATAAATCTTGAAGTGAAGGCCATTGTTAATAGTCCCCGGAAAAGTTTGGTATATTGATGCGAGGAAGGCGTAAATCGACAGATATTTGACTGCTTTGACTCTGACGTGTACGATTAAAGTTTTCAAAGAAACTTTGCTGACTTTGCAACATAGAATTGATTGTCGCACCGAGTTGCTCAGTCGAGACAGTATAATTAAAGGTGTTATGGAGGTCAGGATGGGAGGGTATGAGCTGTTCAGTTCTAGGAGGACTTCTCTCTTTAATGGCACGCATAAGAAGAGCCTTTGTGTCACAATATTTGCCTTCAAACTCTTCTAACTCAGAAGTTTGGCCTGGCGTTGATAACAAATGGTCTTCGATTTCTCCAAACCCGACCCATGCTTCTTCGATTTTACTTAAACGAGTAGTTATTTCTTCTAATGTGGTGGTGGGTTGGATTGCCTCAGCAAAGGCCTTTACGCGAGTTACTACACCCTTGAATGGACCACGTTTTTGAATGAGAATAGCATTATCCGTCATGATTATGAGCGGTAAAATAATGCACTGAACGGTATGCAAAAGTTTCCGCTGGAATTGTTTTATTGTTACGACCACTTTGTCAAAATTTCTTATTAACTCACCATAATAAGTTTTCAATTTTCACACAATAAAGTTTTTATTTGTTCACTATGCAATGCGCTTTTTCTTAATTAACTCAAAAGAAATGTGTTACGCAAATGTTATGATTTCAGCGTTCTTCAGAGATGTTAATTAAACTTCGATAAAAATAATGAAATTTGCCTCAAAATTGCAGAAATTATGTTTATGTTGAGTGAAGAGAGAAATGTTGAAGAAGGAAATTGAAGATTGTAAATTTATTTATCTTTTTAATCCAATTAATCCGGCTCGAAGGACCATGTTCAATGATGTGAGATGTTGTGAAACCGTATCCAGCACTTAGGATGCAAAAGTGTCTTATTTAATCAAATCCATCATTTAGAATGCGAAATACTTTTATGAATAAAAAACAAATCCAGCACTTAGGATACAAGGCGTTTACTATAAATCTAAATCCAGCATTTAGGATACAAAATATTTATTCGTTGAAATATACGATTCGAACGGCTCAAAGTTTTATACAAGAATGAACAAATTCTAATTACAAAAAAATGCTTGTCGCCTATCGCTTCTAGAAATTCTTGTCAATGTACAGTTTAGTAACAATAAAGAATTGAATGTGCAGTGTTATCTATAATTACAATGTATGTATGTACATAGCACAGAACAAGTTTTTTTTTCCCTTTTTTTTGTAGATTTTGAATTGGCAAAATTGACTTTACGAACAATTTTCAATAAGTGCAAAGAATTACAAACTCAGTTTAAAAAATTTCTTTTTTAAGTTAACTACATAATTCGACAAGGTAAATAGAAAATTCTAAACACCAAGGAAGAAATTAGACATTTAGAACTACAAATTGAAGGAATATCTAGCAAAATTGAAGATTTATCGCAAGGGAATATAAACGAGGAACTTCGAATCTTACCAAGACCTATTACCATAGAAGAATACAAGAAAAGGAATATCAAGAGGAAGATTATAATTGAAGACAAGGAAGAAGGTAGCAAAAAGAAGAGACTAAGAGGAGGAAAAGCTGTAAAGATAAGGCAGCAATTGGCAGAATTATATAGGATTGTTCCTATAACAACAGACAACAACCAGAATATAAAATTGATAAATAAGATCAACGAACTAAAATGGGAAAGACGCAATCAAAAGAAGAAATTATAATTGCGCAAACTGTAGCAGCATCACCAGCAACAGCATCTGCATCGATTACAGAGATCCATATCCCAACAGCAGTAGGCATAATAGTAGTAGTTTTAGTCTTGATTGCCGCGAATTTCAATTCTTGCATAGATTTCTGCATAAGCAATATTTATGGGACGTAGAATCCAAGATTAAAAAAAATTCTAAAGCATTCTGGACATATATAAATAATAAGCGTTCTGGTACAGGTTATCCCAACTTAATGCATCTTGGAAACAATTCCTCAAATAATATTCAATCTATATGTAATTTGTTTGCTACTTACTTTGAATCCGTTTATAATGATTCTAATATGCCCTCATCAGGCTGTGATTTCTCATATCTCCCATCAATGGTGGACTTGGGTGCGATATCGTTGGGAGAGGAAGATGTTTGGAGAGCCCTTTCTACTTTAGAAATTAATTATTCCCACGGGACTGACTTGATATCTACTGGACTTCTGAAAATGTGTGCTTCTTCACTCTTTTCTCCTTTAACGTATATCTTTAATTCATCTCTGTCTTCTGGATATTTTATTGATAAATGGAAAACTTCTTTTATTACACCTGTTTTCAAAAGTGGCTCAAAACATATGATAGACAATTATCGCCCTATTTCAAAGCTTCACCCAACTCCTAAGTTGTTAGAGTCCTTAGTTACTGAAAAAATTTACGACTCCGTAAAACTCGGGATCTGCGATGAACAACATGGTTTTGTTAAGGAAAAATCTACTAATACTAATTTAATAATTTTTTCTAATAAGGTAATCAATGCTATTGAGTCAGGTAAACAGGCTGATGTGATCTATACAGATTTCACGAAAGCCTTTGATAAGATTAATCATACACTTTTGATTAATAAACTAAGATCACTTGGCTTCCACTCTTCCTTGTTGGGATGGCTTGGTTCGTACTTAGTTGGCCGCATACAGTTCGTGAAAATTGGTAACTGCAAGTCTCAGGCGATTCATGTGAAGTCAGGCGTACCACAAGGAAGTCATTTGGGTCCTATTCTGTTTATTCTTTTCATCAATGATATTATCTCCTGTTTTTCATTTGCTAACTGCCTTCTTTTTGCAGATGATTTAAAGCTTTTTATGACTATAAATACCTTTAGTAATTGCATAGAGCTTCAACAGGATTTGAATAGTCTAGAATCCTGGTGTGTAACAAATTCATTCGAACTAAATGCCTCTAAATGCAAAGCTATGTCATTTTACCATTTAGCACATCACATATCCTTTCGTTATAGTGTCAGAAATGTTATTCTTGACAGACCTTCAAGTATAACTGATCTAGGTGTAATATTTGATAAGAAGATATCGTTTAAAGAGCATATCGATTATGTTACATCTAAAGCTTTTCAGTTGCTAGGATTTTTAAAGAGGCAGACAGGTGAATTTAAAGATCCCTTAACATTAAAATCACTATATTTTTCATTGGTACGGTCCGTTTTAGAATACGGATCCGTTGTATGGATGCCTACTCAAATAACTCATATTAGACGTATTGAGCGGATTCAAAGAAAATTTACACGTTTTGCTGTGTCAAAACTAAATTGGGATCTTACGTTAGACTATAAATCACGTTGTCTTTTATTAGGATTGCATTCCTTACAGTCTAGAAGAGTCATAAGTTCAATAATGCTGGTCCATGATGTACTATCTTTAATTCCCTTCTATGTGCCTCAAAGATATATTCGTCCTAGACGTTTATTGGTTGTACCCTTTCATAGATCGAACTTTGGTTACCGTGAACCTATCACACAGGCTATTTCTAACTACAACTTGGTTGATTCATTACATGATTTTAATATATCTAGAGAAAGATTTAAGTTAAATATTTTGGAATTTTTCCGTTTAAGCTTTATAGATTTGTAATTAGTTTAGTTTTTAAATAACTTCTGATTTGTTTTGAATTATATACATACTGATATTTGTATAAATTTTTGTAATCCGTAGGATTTATTCCGTAGATTGAAATAAACGAAATGAAATGAAATGAAAAAGCAAATTATAAAGAGTTTAGATAGTACTGATAAGGTTTAGATTAAATATTGTATAGTTAAAAAGAAAAACAAATTGAACAAATATTAAATAGTCAAATTTTTTTCCGATTTAATATTTGTATGGACAGATGCGAGAGTATAATTAAAGATTTACAAAAAATTTTGGAAACTTTTACGAAAAACCCGTCAAGAGAATTCTCAACGAGAAATTTATTAGAAAAGAATAGCATATGCAGGCAATTGTGAAAAGAATTCCAAGAGGAAATAAATAAGGTTGAAAAAGTTATAGCAGAAAATTTGAAACTACGTTTCAATAGCACATATAGAAAACTACAACTAAAAATAGAGGAAAAGAGCAGAATAATACTAGAGAACACAATCTCATCTGACTCCGAAGAAGTACATCAAGAAAAAATAAACATGGCATGTGATTTTGATTTAGCATTGGCTATAAAAATTATACCAGAATTTACAGGGGAAGAAAAGAAACTTGATAACTTCCTAAATCTCGTGGAATTGTACACAAAAACACTAAAAACTGAAGCCATTCCAGATTTAATAACTTTGGTTTGGTGTGCTAGATTCACAGATAAAGTCTCAAATAAATTGACCGCCACAGCAAAACCGACCATAATTGAAGGATTAAGGAAAACATTAAAAGAAGTATACAAATCTAAAAACACTTCGCAAAATATACACCAACAGATAGCAACATGTAGACAATCAGGAATGAAGGTACAAGACTTCTCAGATAGAATATTGGATCTTGTCTCTGAACTAAACAAGATTCACATAATAGAACTAGGAGAAGCAAACAGAGAAGTGATATGCAAATTAAATGAGAAAATTGGATTAAACGCATTCCAAAATGGACTACATGAATCTCTAAAGCCAACAATATTGGCTGCACAACTAAAAACGCTAAATGAAGCCATAGGACTAGCGAATCAAATTGAGAAACCACTATCTGATACAACAAGAATTCTACAAATAAGTGGAAATCATCAAGTACATTGGCGACAACGAAATAGCTACCACAGACAAAATGGAACAAACACTCAAATGTGGAGGAAAAACAACTTCAGAGATAATAACTGGAGAAACAATAACATCAACGGGAGAAATAATAACAGCAGCTGGAGAAATAACAACAACAACAACCCTAGACAGAATTGGTCAAATAACCCTAGACAGAATTGGTCAAATAATAGAAACCAAAACTATAGAGGAAATCAAATAAATTTTCTTCAGGAAGCCAGCGATTCTCCAAGCCCAGGTCAAGAATAACCAAACAAAGATTAAAAGAGAGTATAAAAATATGCAACATCAATAATCACGCCACAAATTTTATAACACTACAAGATAAAACAACTAATAAAAACTTAAATTTTTTAATTGATTCTGGTGCAGACATATCTATATGCAAGGTAGAAAATATAAATAGCTGTAATATAAAGCATGAAGACCAGTGTAAAATAACTGGGATAACAAATAATGAAACTTTCTCTTTAGGCAGTACTGAATTAAAATTAAATTATGAGCACAAGATTATTAAGCATAAATTTCATATGGTAAGTTCTGAGACACCATTCAGAACGGATGGAATATTGGGAAGAGATTTTCTCATGAAATACCTCTGTAAAATAGATTACGAGACATTCACAATAACAATAGTCGTAGACAATGAGGAAATTACAATCCCGATGGTTAGCAAGCACATGAAAACGGTAAAAATACCAGCGCGAACAGAGATGATTCTGCCAATAACTCTAAATATAAGGGAAGATAGAAATACAAGAAGGAGTTTTTCTAAGTAATTCAATTGTACCGGCAAAAGGTATTGCACATATAAAATTTCTAAATACAAAAGACATAGAAGTCACGGTAAAACCATTCTCACCAATAATACATGCACTACGTGAATATAACATCATTTACATGAACAAAAAAATAAATCAAAAGACAGGATTCAAAAGCTACTAAGTGAACTCAAACTGGAAGGCATGGATGAAAAAGCTAAAGGATCAATAATAGAGATATGCAAAAAATATCAGGACGTATTTTACCAAGAGAATGAGAGATTGTCAACAAATAACTTCTACAAGCAACGTATAACAACAGTGGACGAAAACCCAGTCTACATGAAGAACTACAGGCTACCACATTCACAAATTGAGCAAATAAATAAAGAAGTTAGCAACTTAATAGAAAATGATATAGTTGAACCATCAGTAAGCCCATACAACTCACCCCTATTGATCGTTCCAAAGAAGTCAGAAAAACAAAAGAAATGGAGGCTAGTAATAGACTTTAGACAGCTCAACAAAAACGTAGTGAATGATAAGTACACACTGACACGTTTAGAAGATGTATTAGACCGCCTTGGAAGAGCTAAATATTTCTCAACCCTAGACATGACAAGTTCATTCCATCAAATTGAACTTGAAAATACAACCTAAAACTGAATCCTAGCAAATGCAATTTCCTTAAACCCGAAGTAATATATCTAGGCCATCTAATCACACAGAATGGTATAAAAACTGATCCCAGCAAATATAAAACAATTGAATCATACCCGATCCCGAAAAACGCGGATGATGTGCGAAGATTTGTAGCATTTTGCAATTATTATAGACGATTTATTCTACAATTTGCCGAAATTGCAAAACCGCTAAATCATTACTCAAGAAAAACACCCTATTTAACTGGACTACGGAATGTATCAATGCATTTGAAACATTGAAGAAAAAACTAATAACCCCACCAGTACTTCAATATCCAGATTTTGAGAAACCTTTTATCCTAACAACTGACGCATCAAATTATGCACTAGGAGCAGTATTATCGCAAGGAGAAATTGGACAAGATTTACCTATCTCCTATGCTAGCAAGACATTAAACAAACATGAGCTTAACAAACCCATCATTGAAAAGGAACTATTGAGTATTCACTAGGGAATAAATTTCTTTAGACCGTATCTATATGGCAGAAAATTTAAAGTGGTAACAGACCACAGGCCACTAGTTAGTTTATTTACTCACAAGAATCCATCATCAAAACTAACAAGAATTAGACTTGATCTGATGGACTACGATTTTGAGATAATTTATAAACAAGGAAAGATGAACACGAATGCTGATGCATTATCCAGAATAAAAATAGATACAGAGAAACTTAAATCAATAATACCAACAGAGGTCAACGTGTTAACGAGAAGAATGGCAAAATCGCAACGGATAAGTAAAGAAAGGAACAGAAAATAAAAAGACAATGAAAACAGCAGAGTAGAATCTGATCAATTCTACATCTGGGAATGTACGTCTATTTCAGATATAAGAGGTTACAATTTAAGACAAATGAAGATAATAAATCAAGGCAAAATAGAAGAAAAAGTTTGCCCATAATAAATATAGATGCTAAAGGGGTAATCGTTCAGTATAACGATAATCCGAGGGAGAACTACGGTTGGCTCTTGGAGAAGTTAATACAAAAAATGAATGATAATGATATAGAGAATTAGCGCTAGCAAAAGATGATAAAATATTTGAGTTCCTAGAGATAAATGAATTTAAAGGCAAATTTAATGAAATCCAGCAAAGAAATAAGCATGGTTGGACAACACCATTAAGAATAATATTATTTAAAACCCCAATAAAAATTATAGATGATGAGAAAGCGCAAGAAATAATAAAAGAGCATCATGATAGTATGCACGGAGGACACGTTGGAATAAAACGTTATATAAACAAAATAAAGCAAAGATATAGCTGGAAAAATTTAAATAAAATGGTGAAGAATTATATAAACAATTGCAAGACATGTGCAAGAAATAAAGTGCAAAAATACACAAAAGAACCTCTCGTAATAACAGATACACCAACTAATAGTTTTGAAGTGATAACAATTGACACAGTTGGACCACTGAGAATGTCAAATGGATACAGATACATACTGACCCTTCAATGTGAATTGACGAAATATATAGAAGCTTATCCTATGGAAACGAAAGAAGCACGCTCAGTAGCAAAAGCAATAGTAGAAAAATTTATTTTAAAATATGGATGTTTTAACGTTATGAAAACAGATAGAGGAACTGAATTCAATAACGAATTAATTAAAAACATATGCAAGCTACTTAAAATAAACCATGTCACATCAAACATCATGAAACATTAGGTTCTATTGAAAGAAACCACCGAGTATTAAATGAATACTTCAGAACTGTTGTAAATGATGATGACTGGGAAGAGCTAATACCATATTATGTGTTCTGCTATAACACAACACCACACACGAACACCAACTATACTCCATTTGAACTAGTGTTTGGCAAAATAGCGCCATTGCCATCACAAATACTCAGAGATGAAAGTAAAACAAAGGGTATCGACAGCATCGATAATTATGCTAAAGAACTAACACATAGATTAAAAAGAGCGCATGCCAAAAGCAATGAATTACTGCAAAAATCTAAAGAGCAAAGAAAAATTCTCAGAGACCAAAGTCAGAATCCCTCAAATTTCAAAGTAAATGATTTCGTATACCTACATACTGAAACTAGACATAAACATGAAAGTCCATTTCAAGGACCGTATAGAATTATAGAACAGATAGGTGTAAACTCTAAGATATACATAAATGGAAAACATAAGATAATACATAATAATAGATTAGTCAAAGACAGAAGTAACCGATAAAGATAATCATAAGATTCAAATTTTTTTTCTTTCCTCTTTTACAAAAAAAAAAATTTTTTTTAAGGGATAGGATGTAACATACCTGTACCATACCTACATTGTACCATACCTACATTGTAACATACCTACATATTTCAAATTGTAAGCAAGTCCAAACAAAAATCTGTCAGCACAAGCAAAAACAATTTCAACATAAAATTTATTTGACATGTCTAGAAATTGTCGCACCAGTGTCTAACATGAAACTGCAAGGCTTGTCATTCAGTAGCCCTTCTACAGTGAGGCTATTGGGTGATGGGCCTATATCTGTATCTTCTTTAACATTTTGGGGTAGTACGACATTAGCCGCAGGTATAGCAAGGTTGTCGATAATTTGTCTCTCGAGTAGGAGTTTCAACGCATTAATTGACTCGCACCCCACTGAGTCGATGTTGACGGTTTTTCCTGGTCCGTGAGTACTAGACTGGGAATTTCGACATGGGATGCAGGCTTGAAGGATTCGTAAAATCTATGAGGATTTGACGCTATATTAGGTCTCGAGTTCTCCTTTGTTCTCTGTATCTGCGGTTCCGGAGGCGGTCTAAATTTTCTGGTATGCCTCCTGCGGCGACCGTTATTACGCGGGGCGGGAGCTGCCTGAGCTAGGTGGACTCTCGTATTTCTTCCGATATTGGTATCAGTAGCCACTTCTTGTGTTGCGCTCACCGCTTCGTGGAGAGTTCTTGGATTTCGTACTTTGACCAAAGTCCTCAGCTCGTCGTCACGCAATCCCTGCAATAAACGCTGAGTCACCATTATATCGACTATATCTGTCGGACAGGATGGAAACGCGGCTGCAGCAAGCCTTTGCAATTCTAGTGCAAAGTTGGCGAAAGTTTCTCTAAGACTTTTTGCCCCGCCAGAAATCTGTACTTGGCTGGAATATGAATCAGAGCCGAATCGCTGTTCTAGTAATGCCACTAACTCAACATATTGGATGCGATGACCTGCCGGAAAAACGCTAAGAACAGAAAGTGCATTACCTCGTAACTGGGTCGCCAAGGCATCTGATTTCTTCTGCTCCGTCCACTGGTTGTTGTGGGCGACGATTTCGAACTGAACACGATAGTCGGACCACGATACGGTTCCATCAAATGGGGAGAGGTTACAGACAAGGCCTGTAGATCCTGAAGTTGTATTGGAAGTCGGTGGTACAAGTGATTGCTGAAAAGCGCTTGCGAAAGACGGCTGAACAGAGCTATGCTTAGATTGCTGAACAGAATTAAAGTTAGTCCGTTTTCGGATTGTAGGGTTTGGTTGCTGACTATAGGGTGCGTAATTAGAAAAAGCCTGAAACAAAGCGGGATTGGCTTGACCAATAGACGGGTGTGTGATGCCCTGCGCTGGGCCGAAAATTGGTGGATGTACTCCGAATGGAGTTAAATCCCAGCTGAGCCGATTATTCCAACTAGCAGCCGTCTGCAGAGGGTGATTACATATTTGACTGGTCGAAGCTGAAAAGGATATAGGCAGTTGATGGTGCGAATCTGTAGACACTGTGGTATGTGAGCTGCTAGCAGGCATTCCGAAGAAATTCAAGTCACTGGCTTGAGTAGGTGAAGAGGCAGATATCGATGCCACCGAAGTTGTAGTCGAGGCAGTAGTACTCGTTTTCGACGAAGTATGGGCTGAAGGAGAAAATTCGTCAAATACACGGTTTACAAATTGAGTCCCATTTAAGGTTTTATCCAGATTCTCTACTTTCTTTGTAAGCTTGGCCACATTATCACTTATTACCGATTCTATTATAGCCATGGCATCAGCCTGTTCCGATTTCAGTTCATCTTTAATTTCGCCGATAACGCATTTTGCTAAAGACGCCGCGATGGCCTTCGTCTCCTCTTTCAATTCCCGTAGTTGGTGGGAGTCCATCGTGCTTAACACTATCAATGCAAGGGAGAAACTACTTACACCAGCGCAACGCAACAATCGATTACGTCACTCTAAACCTATGGAGCAGTTGCAAAAATCAAATTAAATCAAATAATTCACGAATAAATCATGTATCGGGTAATAGGGACTTCAAAAATCTATTTGTCACGATTCAAATGATCGGGCTTAGAATAAATTAAAATTAAATAAAAGGCGAGTACCTAACATAATTGCACGAATATAGGAAAGGAAAAGTAACAAATAAAAATTGATTTTATGCAAAGAAATACGAGTGAGACAAATAATCTTCAGTAATAAAAGTTATAGAAAACAAGAAGAACTTATTTCTAATTAAACGGGCTTACAAAAATAAAAGAGCAAAAAGATATGGTTTTATGTATTTAAATGGGTTAAAAGTGTTCATTATTAATCACAAAACAAAGGAAAAGAAAATATTTATTTGATTTAATGTGTATGTAGTAATTAAGAAATAGAAATATTGAAATTGTTTTTTTCTTATAAGTAAATAAAAAGAACAAGTTTTACCAAAGTTCGCTGAAAGAGAAACAAAATATTACGTGGGAAAAATATCTGTGGGAATGTTTCCTAACACCCCACACTTGACACCAAATGTAACACAAAAATGTATTTAATACAATTTTAATTCGAAGAATTAAATTGCCCCGGCCGAGCGGTAACGAGGGGCAACTTTAATTGAAAATATGGTTTTGCTTTCCTTTCGTTGGTCGAACAGCAAGGTGAAGATTTTGAGGATTTGAATCACTGTGAGCTCCACCTGTTCATCACTAGTTGAATCGATCGCGCTCGTAAGTTTCGTTGTTACGCTGAAGTCTGGTGAGAAGCTCGATTACAGTAATTCGGACAGTGCTTCACAGTAAACGGGGTGAATTCCTATACGAGACCCCACTAAAAGCTTCGAGCGCTCAAGATGGAACAAAAGCTTTCACCTTTCGCTTCTTTTTCGCTGAGACTACACAACCAAAACCGACAGCTGCTCTTACCTTCAAAGCGTAAACGAATCTCAGCTAGCAAATAAGAAGTGAAACGGAAAAGGTCTGGAATTGGACGAAAGAATCCTTCGTCGAATTAATGCGAAGTCTTCTGTTCCACTGACAGTGGAACTCGTATATCAGCTGATAGTGGGTCGTTCGCACTCAAAGTTTGTTTATTTTCGTGGTGCCTTTTTGTTCGATCGCAGACACTGGATTGCGGCCGTGAGTAAAATAGTCGAGGTTTCTTTAGAGCCAAATTAAGTGTATGATTACCTCGGAGTACCTCTGCGTGTACCGCGGTTTTAAATCATATAGGTTCGCGGCTGATTGGTTATTATAACTAAAGCCTGCTGACTTCTGACGGAACACTGGAGTAGCTGCAGCTGTGGACAACTTCTTAGGAAGACGAGCTCGGGGGATCTGTTCTCGATAGCCTGTATGAAGTAGTCAGGTTGTCTGTCGAGATCCCTCATGAACGGTTCCTAAAGACGCCTATAAAAGCGAAACCCGGTTGCGACTTCTGCGCGCGGAAGTTTATGGTTTGACCATCACTAAACCTAATTTGATTTGTTTTAAAAGTTTGCAGATAGACGTGATGCCAGTAAGAAAGAAAACATAGGAGGTACGTGAACGGGTGAATACGTGCCAATTGGCGTGTCGTTACGTATCTTAGATTACAGGCGCGTGGACATGCATCGGTGTTCCTGGAAGGAAAAGGGCCTAACCCAGACAAGCAATACGGTCACACGTTTCAAGAGTAATCGACGTAGGGTCCTCAAGGGTTCCGAAAACAAGTGCAAACTTCCCACTGGATGATCACTCACTTTGTAAGTTTCGATTCGGTTGTTGACGGCTTCTCGAAAGCTGTGTTTATAGCGATGTACTGAGTGCAGTTCGCAGAGAAGGAACTTGGAATGGACGCACGATCTTATTGGATTCCGAAAATAAGTGCAAAGTTTCTACTGGCCACTGCTAATTATCTGGACAATCAATCACTTTACGAGTGGTAATTTGATTCTTGTTTTTGTCTCGGAATATGTACGTATAGACGTAAGATCTTACAAAACTCTGAAAAGAAGTGTAAAGTTTCTACCGGACTCTGCTGGTTATCTGGACAATAATGACTTTGTAAATTTTAATTTGATTGCTGAATGTGTCTCGGAATATGTACTTGTTATATGGTGATGAGCACTGTACGTGGGGAACGAGTGCGTAATAGATGTAAGATCTTACAAAATTCTGAAAAAATTGCAAAGTTTCTACAGGACACTGCTAATTATCTGGACAATAATCACTTTGTAAATTTTAATTTGATTGTTGATTGTGTCTCGGAATATGTACTTGTGATATGGCGATGAGCACTATTCGTGGGGAACGAGTGCGTAATAGACGTAAGATCTTACAAAATTTTGAAAAGAATTGCAAAGTTTCTACTGGACACTGCTAGTTATCTAGACAATAATCATTTTGTAAATTTTAATTTGATTGTTGACAGTTTCTCAAAAGCTGTGTTTATAGTGTTGTACTGAGTGCGGTTCGCAGAGATGGAACTTGGAATGGACGTACAATCTTATTGGATTCCGAAAATAAGTGCAAAGTTTCTACTGAGCACTACTGATTATCTGGACAAACGATCACTTTGCGAATTTTAGTTTGATTGTTGATTGTGTCTCGGAATATGTGCTCGTTATATTGTGATGAGCACTGTTCGCAGAGGATTCTAGTATTTCCATTGAGTAGGATAGCACAATTGGAATTTTCGCAAGTGCAATAAAAAAAAAAGTAGCTAATAAATTAAAGAAATATATGTAGGATCTCACAAAACAATAGTGAATGATGATGGGCTTCGGTGGTACTTATGTTAAGTCTCCCGCACCTTTGTTCGAAAAGCGCAGTATTGCAAATTAAATAAAAAAAGAAATGCTTAATAAATCAAAGGAGTGAATATACAATTTTATAAAATAATTGTAAATAAAGGTAGAATTGCAATTGAAAGCTGTACTTATCTCAAGTATTCAACGCTTCTATTCGACAAGCGGGATTCCTCTCTGCCGTTGGACAGACTGTCCCGTTGCGGGACTAAATTCCTGTAGTGCTTCGGGATACTAGGGCACTGGAGATAGTTAACACCTTAGTAGATTGTATCTTCTTTTTATTCGGCGGAGTATTTTCAATAACTTTATAATAGTAACTCAAAAAAAATTTATAACACTTTAAGACAATAATTTCTGGATTGCTCTCGCTTCAGGTGCATTGCAATTGTGTCCAAAATCGACTCGACTCTCCTTCCCTCTGTCTCGGGCCACCGTTCTTCTCGTTCGGTTTTTATTGCCAGCTCTATTCGGGACGAAATTCGCCGCATTAATGGGAAGCTACGCCATCTCTTAGGTTTTTGTGGTTCCCCGCTCAGAAGCACTGTATCGATTTCCTCATCGGCGTCATTGCATACACCTGAGGCTTAAGCAGGCTTCTTTTTCTTCATTGCGGGGGAGAAAATCTAAAGATTTTTTTTTTGCAACATTGCCCCCTTCTGCAGACTCGTAGTTGCAACCGAGCACCTGGAAGAAAAAAAAAGAAATCTTGAGAGCCGCATTTTAACTTTTTATAAGAAGGGAAAAAATGCATTAAACTTATTCCATCCTAGTATCCAGGTTAGGTGGGATGGTGCCTGCATCTCAATAGGGTCAACCGTCTTGAGGTTCGCTACTACCATTACCAAGAAGGATTTCATCTGCCAGCTGTGTCGGTTACCTGCTAAAGAAAAGGTTAATATGGCTCTCTAACAATTTATCGTCACTGAGGTTCAGATTCTTTTCATCCTATTATTTGCTCTATAGTTAGGGTTTTGTTGATGGGGATGGCTCTACTATCCTGGGATTAACAGATGCTGCCGACAGCTCTGTATCACCGGAGGGCGCTCCACCAATCGGGGAAGAGAATGTCTGTAATTAATTTATTATTTTTAATTTTTTTTAACCATTAATCAACTTGTATAGTGATCCTAATTACTCATTTCATTCCAATTATTTTCGCACGGTTTTCTACTTTAATAAGCTGGCACAGTGGTCTTAAGTGGACGAAGAACCCTAAAGTGTCTCGGGGAACATTTACATTAACCTGTTTAGATTTGGAATTTTCTGGCTTAAAACTAGCTGGTCTTTAACAGGCTGTCTATACTCCTAGGTCAAGACTGGAAGAGACCAAGTTTACTGTTCCAAACTGGGAGCTAGGCTACCGTAATCTGGTCAAATATCATGTAAATTTTTTTTTTTAAGATCAGAAATCGTCGTCCTCAGCTTTAATTGGCTTGGCTCAGAATTAACGTTCTGTTCACCACGCTGATAGGCTGTCTTTTTCCATCATTTTTGGCTGACGTATCCTCGGGATTGTGTATCCCGCTAGCTACACAAAGAGAACTTTCGTCTAGTAGTTCATATTTCACTAAAGAGCATGAATCAATCTGGCTTCCGAGTTGAAGGCTCTTCCAACCATTTAATTATGCTGCAGTCTGATTAATACGGGTCTCTACCATTTGTGAATGGGCGTCTGATCAGTGGATTTTTTTTCTTCTTTTTTTTTTTTAAATTAGGAATCATTGTCTTTAGCTTTAATTTGCTTGGCTTAGAATTAACATTCTGTTCACCACGCTGATGGGCTGTCTTGGTTCATCATTTCTGGCCGACGTATCCTCGGGAATGTGTATGCCGCTAGCCACACAGAGAGAACTTTCATCTAGTAGTTCATATTTCACTAAAGAGCATGAATCAATATGGCTTCCGAGTTGAATTCTCTTCCAACCATTTAATTATGGTGCAGTCTGATAGATACGGGTTTCTACCATTTGTGAATGGGCGTCTGGTCAGTGGATTTTCCAGGGGGACAGCGTGCTTACATTGCCTCCTGTTTATCGACACGAGAAGTTGCTCTTGCTGCTGATTTCCAATTCTAAGTCTTCAATCAAATTTTTTTTTTAAGCTTCTTTAGTTCGCTCCGGATTAGGAGTCCAGCCAATTAAGAGTAGTTACATGTTACGTCTGTATATCTTCGGGTGTAAAACCGAAGCCTGTTCGCGAAATTTGATATGGGGGAAGTAGTATATGGACACTATAGACCTAAAATAACATTACGTCTGTAAGGGACAGGTAACCCCTGTCCCACTATAGAGCAAATCATATGAGATATGGGCGTATGCACGGGAAAGTAAAAGTTGATGAGACTAAAGTTGCTTTTTGTACCGCTTGTGTGTAAAGTAAATGGCGGAATTGGAAACAACTTCCAGAATATGGAGGTGTGTTTATACTGTGTGACACTATAGATCTGAAAAAACGAGAGTAGAGTTGATATGTTCGGACATATGTGAATTCATGCAGTGTACCTGCTCAAGAGGAGGGTTTATATTTTTTGCGTTCGATTCGCGAATGGAACCTGTTCTTCATGGTATATTCGGACACATGTGAATTTATGCAGTGTACCTGCTCAAGAGGGCGGGTTATTTTACGCGTTTGGATCGCAAATCGAACTTGTTTTTCGCACGTGACCGAGGTTTTTGTTTACACTTCGTCTTCGTGGGGGGCTCATGGGGGGATGGGGGCCCATGGGGGGCAAAGTTTGTTGTTTATATTTTTTGTGTTGAAAGCGAAAGTGGTTGGTTATAGAGAAGCGGTGTATAAATGTTGGGTAAGGTAAGTTTTTGCGTCGTTTCGAATTAATGCGATGATCTGAAAAAAGGTCAGGCGAAGAAATAAAAGACGTGTTTAATAGCAGTCAAGTATTTTTCATTTTTTCATTTTTGAATGAATGAAAACTGAAGAAACTTGTTCTCCACGTCTCTACTCGTTAAAACAATAAAATAATTTTGAATAGAGTTGATTTCATCCAGCTGTTTTTGCGTTTTTATTTTTTCGGAGAATCGATTTGGAAGGTATATATATGAATTACCATCCAGGTAAACCGTTAATTTTTGGCCGTACTGCGTTTTCACATACTTGAAATAGTTGATTTTATATTCCTTATCAGTTTCTAACTCTGCAGCTCTCAAAAGTTTATACGATGGCTCGTTTCCGATTGTTGTCAACAATTCCGATGTGGAGTTTGCCTGAATTGGTTAATCATATTATTTTATAGACATAAAAAGTTTTAAAAGTAAAATTTTTGACTTACCATATTATACAAAAATTTTTTTTCACCGAGAACTTTTCTTTCAATTGTTGATATAGAACTGTGAAATATACGCGAAAAATTCGGATTTATATACAATTTTTTTTGGTCGAAATCGCAAAATACCTTCTACCACTTTACCTACTTTTTTACAGGCAGAGTATTGATATCTTAAAATATACAACATATTTCAATAACTTCATGTTCCACAGGGTGTCAGTTAACCATCCGGATATTTATTATCATACTTTTATTCGACATAAGTGAAAAGAGAAGATAACGATAATGTTGTATTTAATAGTTAGTACTTTCTCAATGGCAAAAGTAAAAACAAGAACCAACAAACGGATTGGTTTTTATTACTTTGTAAATAAGACATGCAGTCAACAGATGAGCCTGGAGTATATAAAAAGTAGACGAAAACACCGTCGATTTTTATTGAAAGTAAGCTTTTACAAGCAAAAGTTGTGTTTATCAAAACACACAAAGACAATTTGAAGTTTTTTCAAACGTATCTAGTACGCGGAGAAAATAAAGCTTAAAGGTAAGACGCCTAATTTAAAAATTAAATGAAAGTGATAGTTTTAATGTTGTTTTTTTGTTACAGAACCTTCTCAACAGTTTCATCAGTCTCACAAGTGGAATATTTTACCAGAGCATAGAGAAAACAAAAAATTAAAGGTAAAACGCATAATTTTAGAAGCAAAATAGAACATTTAAGCGTCATGTTAACAGTTAAGTTTTTAAATATTTTAGAACTAGTTGTAGAAAAGGGTGAAGAGTTTTTCCCATGTTTTTTAAAATCCGGGTTAAAGGAAATGTTTGAAAATAATGTTGTTTTAACAACACAAGATATTTTAAACGTGCATAAAGTTATTTTTAAATATGCATTTTCCAAAACGGACTGCTTCCAAAACCCTTCAATTCAAGAAGCCCTTTCTACCTTAGAAAAGGTAACCGTTTTATCCAGCCAAAACAAACCACACATTTCAGGCATAGTGGATATTTGTGAGTCTACTGCCAGCACCAACGTATTAGGAAATACGGGTGATGTGGCTATACCTTCTTCTAGTATCAAACTCAGTGAAATAGTGCAGTCAGGTGGTGGGGACTTTATTAAAATATTATCAAAAGAAAATAAACATTTTAGGAAATTTAAAATGGATGGTGTAAGGATGACTTTTCAACTAAAAGATTCCTCACATCAAGACATTAATAATTTAATTGAATGGATGGAAAGTGCATTTTCTGAAATGATTAAAGAATTAGTTTTAAACAGCAATAAGGGAAGTCAAATAGCCTTGTCACTTTCATTGCCAAATAATCCGGAAGTTAAACCGATATGGGTTAGCATGAGACCGGTAGATAAGATTAACGGTAAATTGATCGTAAATCTGATCTCTGATGTTAATCAGTCAAACTCCGTATTTTTTTCGGATGAAATATTGCAGGTCGAAGCCAATATAGTGAATTTTCCTCATAAATATGACAACTGTTATTATGATAGTAATTGTATTTGTTAAATAGTGTTGAAAATTGTTATATTATTTTTTGAGAAACCTACATATATAAGACCTTAAAATGTGTATTTAAATATCTGTTTGGTATTTTCTTTCTGTGGTAAAAGTCATGACTTCGGACAGAGTTGTTTTAGACATACAGTTTGTCAGCGGAGTTAAAGGCCAGATGTTTGCTAAGGAGTTGTCGTTCTTACAACATGGATCGCTTAATCCAGCCGTATATTATTTCAAACCTCCATACCCGTATAATCAATTGTCAGCAAAAGCTCGTTGGCAGGATGATTACAATTTCAACCGAATAAACGGGTTAAGATGGAACGCTGGTACTATTGATTACAACAATCTACCTGACATACTGACGAAATTATCAGATTCAACAATTTATGTAAAAGGACTTGAAAAGGAAAAATTTATTCAGCAATACATTCCTCAAGCTAAAATAAAACAACTTGAAATACCAAAACTAAACAACCTTATACAATTTCAAGTATATTGTGAAATTCATGGAAAATTATCTGATGTACGTTGTGCTGTTAAAAATTGTATTAATATTTATATATATTTGTTAGTGAATAAAATAATTAAATAAAATACTTTTTATATTTATTTTATTTCATTTATTTGTAATCGAAATTCATTGCATCAAAAATTAGATTTGCAATACAATACATTGGTATTTCATAAAAAAGTCTGGAATAATTTAAGTGTACATATGAAGTTCGACTGGGAATAAAAAAATCTTCACATGGTAATTTTAAAACGTTTTTTTCTTTACATTTGTCAGCATACTTTTTATAATATTCCTTAAGAGCTTCAGAAGCGTTGTTATTGTGAAACATGACAATATTGAAGAATTTCAGCATTTCAAATAATTTATAAAGTTCCGCTTGTGTTAGTGTAATGCTACCATTGTTGACGGGGATCTTGTATTCGTTTTTTAACTCGGTCTGATTTGCTGGAAGCGTCCCTTCCATTTTGGTTTTTAAATCGTTGAGATTCTCGTAAACTGCCACCCAGCCGGGGTAAGATGTTGATATCGGAAAGACGCCGTGGCGATGAAACACTATTTTTGCTTCGAGTGATAGCGGGTCAAACCCAAGTATTACTTTCCGGTTATGGCACTCATCCAAATGGTACGTGTAGTTTAATAAGAGATTTTCACCGGCCACATTTGTGCGCTGAATACAAAGCAGCCAGGGTTCAGGCTTTTATAGTTTCAATCTCAGCTTTGCAAGACTGCCTACAAAAATCCCCTCCAGATTGTGGATGACTTTTTTCTAGATATATGCTGCGGTATAAATTAACAATTTTGTTATCATTTAAACTTAGATCGTTCGAATTAAACTGTTTTAAAAAAGTCTTAAAGCTCCGACCTCTGCATCGAGAATACAGAAATATACAGCAATAATGTCCACAGGTTGTTGAAAATTGGCCTTGCAGTCGTTTTTTATTACTACAAAAAGAGCTTGAATTAGCTAATAAAAATTTGCGAAAAAACCTGTTGTTGGGATACCTTCCAAAGGAGTCAAAGTACTCTGCAAGGCCTTGTTTCGGGAGATAAAAGGCAACCCAATGAGTTCCACCTTTATGTGCAGGATCCGTATTAGCTATAACACATGCAGGTTTTTTTATTTTTTGTGGTAGATGATTGCATGGAAAAACACCTCTAAAAAACCTGTTCGTCGTGCGATTATTTGTTAATGCATTTGCAAGCTCAATCGTGTTCATTCTTGTTCAGCAGAAATGACGGCTTCCACGTCAATGACTTTGGTGTGAGATGTAACGTAGTTATTTATAAATTCTTTGGTTGTATCTCCACGAACAAATACGATGTTAAATTTTGCTAGCGTTTTTATAAGATCTTCATCCAAACGCTTGAGCTCGAGGTTGCCAAATTTACTTAATTGTTCAGTACATTCTGAACTAGATGTAGGATACTTGAAAACTATTTCTTTCGCAAAAGACTTATTTTGCGCAGCGAATCCAGCAAAAGAAACTCTTTTTAAGAAGGTTAAGCGACCTCCGGAGAAGTACTCCACATTTACCAAACAGTAGCTCATTATAGATTACGTTTTTATCCACAATGATCAGTTAACCTGCCTTATATATTTTTTTCGAAGCTGGTGTACACATTTTTATCTTTAGCTATATCAAGGCTGCTGTCATATTCTGCATATACAATACATGTCACGGTTGTTTTTAGTGCTTCCTTAAACCTTCCTTCAATTCGAACTGTTCCCTGATTCAATAGATTTCCACATGTTGAATTATACGAGAGATCTGTTGTTAAATCAAATGCAAGTAAAAAACACCCGTTGTCAAAGAATTTTTTTGAAATTTGGTGACCTTTGTCGAAATAATGTATACCGGTTCCTTTAAACAGTGTGATATATCCTCGAGTACTAGCAGGGTTTTCTTTTGAATAATCAAATTCTAGAGGCTGATTCGGCACCTGTACCCCGTTCACTGATAAGTTAAACCTGGTGATGTTATTGTGCTTGAAGTCGTAAGAATTTTTTGTTCGTTTTCTGGTATATGCATCATTGTCAACCATGCCAAAGACTAGTAGATTTGGTAATTGTCCTATAACCACATTATCCAACGATAATGTAAATGTATTTGCGGGTATTGTATAAGTCTTAACTTCAACTCGTTTATATGGATATATAGCGTTGGAGCGTTGGAGAACAGCTTCATGAGCCAACAAGATGTTAGGATTCATAGTTACATGATTCATGTACATAGTTGCTTCTACAATCTTAACTCGTGGGGAATAGTCATCGTCTTTACCCCAAAGGTAAAATTCGGGTTTTTCGAGTGATAAAACTACCCGTAAATCAACACCGTTCATTAATAATTTATCTTGATTAAACATATCGCCGTGAATCTTTCCCATTAGCTAAACAACACTACCTTTATCAAACAGCTTGCCAAATAACCTTCATTTAGCTGGGGGCTTTCAACTACCTCCATATTATCTTGGTCGAGATACCAGCCAACCGATTCCAAATGTGTTGAAGCGGCATCTTTTCCATAATTTAATAAATTCTCAATATATGCTCTTTAGTTGTAATTGTTATCAGTTTGAGAAATTGGTTTTCCATTTAAGTAAATTGTACATTGACGGAAAAGTGAATGGAGTATGTTATTTACAAGGCCAGGGCCTTCATCACGAACAGTGTCTTTAGTTTTATCCGCTTTAGTTATTTCGATATCTTCGCCTGTGTAAAGTTCTTCTTTTCCATCCTTGATTTTAACCAGTTGTAATTTCAAACGAAGGTATATGCTTGATAAGTCTCGATATGTGTCACCATGTCCTAGCGATACAAATTCCAATACCGACGAGTTATCTAGAGAAGCTATAGGCTTATAAGATACTTCTTCAGTTTTTAAGATGCTGCTTTGTACAGGTGGTGTAGAGAAAAGGTCTAACTCAGATTTCATGCATTCGTTGTATGAAGGCATGTTGTCTATTTATCAAAAATATCTAACACACGTTTACGTATCTTACGTTTGACTTTAATAGACGCTCTTTTAGCAGTCTTTTTTGTTTTTGAACCTCTTTTTACGGACTTTTTTGATCCTGAATGCTTTTTACGTTTAGAAGCTGGAGCTAAATGTAAAGCTGTAAAAGGGTTGTGCCTTTTTATAAGCATGCGATTGCTTCTTCCTGCACCACCCATGCTCTCAAACAGCTTATTTATACCTTTCTGTGATAGTTCTTCGGCAGCTGCTTTTCCATGTTCTTTTAAAATATCTGTTAAAGGCTTGCTACCTGCTTCTTCTAAAATAGCTTTTCCTGTTTTAATTACCTGCTGCTTCAAAGCCTTTGCCCCCGATGTAACCAATGGCTGTAAATATCGCAATAGTCCGCTGAAAAAACTACCAATTCCTCTTCCACGCTGGTAAATAAGAGGAGATCGATATAATTCTCCAATATCCGCTAAACCACCGCCACTTTGAATTGAATAATATTTAGTATAATATGAACTCATTTTCGAAGCTATACAAAATGCTCTTAACTTTGCACTATGTTAAATCGACTGCTGTATGAGTATTTATAGCCTATTTTCTTTTAAAATGGAACATTATATATGTAGGAATATAGTCTGGCTTTAAATCAATTAGCTCCCCTTGCTGATTAGTTATCTTTATAGAAATACTTTCGATAAAAGTTTTTTCAATAGGACAGTAATCTACGTGTTGAAATCTTATTATGTTTTCACATTCTTTTAGAGGTATTACACGTAAGTATCGCACTAACTGGTCACCTATAAATCTGGGCTGAATAATGTCAGTGTAGACGTAAATTATATATTTTTCATAACAGTCCTCTGCTGTTGGCCGAGACTCTTGCGGCAACCTTAGTGTCAAGTCCGCAACTGATCTTTCCACTCTATTAAGTATGTCTATTATTGACATATGTTCCTGACGTAATCCTGCCGTATTAAAATATTCTTTTATTTCTGACAATATGGCATCAGGTTCACGCTTATTTTCAGGTGTTTGGAGAAATATATCCGTAAAGAAGTTGGACAGGTTGTCTATATTAGTATCAATAGGCACTGGTGTAGTTAAATATTCACCGGAACTTTGCTTTTCGTATGGAACATCCAAAATATTGCTACCTTTAACAATTTTTCGCTGTTCGGATGGTTTAGCACTAATCGAATCTTTGCTCAATCTATTCAAGATGTTAAAAATAGTATCCTTAATCTGAATAATTATCTTTTGTTTTTCTTGCTCACTAAGGGTTTGATCATCAAAGTGTACATTTGATATAAAAAGCGTAATAAGATCTCTAACATTAAGGTGAGATGGTAGTGGTTTTTTTATTTTGATTGTGACTCCCAAATCTTCCAACCGCAGTTCAAATACATCATGTACCCTTTTGCCACCAGTATTTTTTTCCGTCTCACGAGCTCTTTTGATGCTAAGTGCTGGATGTGTGTAATTGTCTATCGAATCTTGTACGATAGAATACTTTCTCTTGTGTCTAGGAATTTGTCCAAATACGTCATCAACAAAGGCTTCAACTGACTCATAGTTTTTATATTTTAAAACAACATTTTCTGAAGCCCTTTTACCCTGATATATGTGTAATGTAAACTCGTCTGGATCCTGTTTGTAGCTTACTTCAGGTATAACTCCATCAAAAAAGTCAGCCTCTAACCGATCCCACATCTTTTTCTTAACATCATCCAAGTACATGGTATACCATGACGGTGAAATAGCGTTATAAAATGTTAGTAGGAATGCAGAAAAATTTACTTGTCCTGCTCTGTAACTAGCCTGCTCAAGACTCTCTTCAGTCCACTCAAGTTTAACGGTTTCATTTATTTTGATGCTAAGTGATTTGATTTCGTTTCTATGCTGCTCTCTTATTTCTTTCAACGGATCAGGCGCATCACGCCTTACCCTTTTAGCATTACTCTGACTTACTTCTTCAGTTGTATTTCGCTTGACTCCACCTTTTACGGCATGGTAGGGCAATGAAATTTCAGTTATTCCAACACACCAGTCATCAGTAAACTTGCACGGTCTAGCTAGTGCATTTGTAAAATACGATAGTGTATTTTCGGGATAAAGCTGCATGGAGTTATTACTTAAAAGGCAAACGTAAAAGTCATTATCTTCTATATCCACAGGCATTATTAAATTCTTTTCCAATCAACGCGCAGTAGACTTATTATTTTTACAGGCTTTCCCAAGCAATTGCTGGTACGCTAGCACTTCTGGCTTTTGCTGCGTTTATTAGGCGGTCACTTTGTCGGACAACTTTCTTAACTGGCAACGAAAGCATATATTGACTCGGATCTAGCAGAGACGGCTTTAATATAGATTGTTTTTTGGATGGTTTTCCACCTTTGTCGCCCGTAGTACTTTCCGTATCGAATACTTCTAATATGTTCGCGGCTTCATCTATACTCATGTCTACAGGTACAGTGTACTGCGTTAAACCATCCTCAGCCGTGATCACTTTATAATCTTTATCGCGAGACTTATCTTTAGAAGCCGTCTTAGGTATTTTTGAAGGTGGTTTCAGACTTTTCCCTATACCACTGACTGATAAGCGGCGTTTGGAAGCAGGCGATAACGGTTGTCTTGGTGATGATATTTCAGCCAGTTCGAAGAAATCCTCTTCCATTCTTTCAGGTGTATTTTCTTTTAACGGTGATGTTTGTGTTGATATTTCATCTTTAAAAATAAATTTAGTTTGAGTAGCGCTATCCCTCAAGCTTTTCTGTTTCATAGGCTTTTCTGGTAGCATGCGATTATTTGTTTTTTCATCTGTCACTCGCGTAGCTTTTCGTCTTAAGTTTGAAAATTTTATTAATTCATTTCGGTAATTATACCATTTTTCCCTATCAGATAAATTCTTATTTTTTAATATTTTATCCATAGTCTTATCGAACCTAGATTGATTCACGGAATCCTCAATCTCGTTTTCAATTTTTCGTAAACTTCTGGTGAAAGAAGTAACATTTTATTAAGATTATTATTTCTAAGCATATTTCTCGATTAATGATCCAATTACACCTGATAATACACTTCCTAACAGCACTGGTAAAAAGCCTCCACGCTGTATCAGTATTTTACGTTGTCTGGGTACAGATCTTTTTGCAACAACTAGTTTTCGTAAATCCTTTTTATACTTACAGAGCGAATTATATATCTTTCCGCGAGGGATATGGTTTCCCTTCAAAGTATTAAGAGTAATTTCACAAAGAGTTTTTATGACTTCGGGGTCAGCATTTTTAATAATGGCTTGCCTTAATTTTGGTCTCGCTGTTCTAAGAACATATAGCATATGCTTGTTGTCCCTTAACCGTTTCATTCGTGACACCATTTTTACCGATTAATGGTGGGCAAAAACAAGTTGTAAATGTCTTATTAAAAATATCAGTACGGAATCTTAATACCTCGTTGATATCTTGAGTGGAATCTATCAGTAAATATCCGTGTGGCATCTGTGTAATCTCTTTATATATTTTTAGCAGCTCTGAACTATTTTCTGGATAAATCTGTCTCGCTAAATGGATAAACTGACTTTTATCTCGAGGGTTTTTAAACACAACAAGGTATTTACAGTTAAGTGATATATCTCGGCAAAACTTACCCTGGTGAAATACATTTTGTGTTACAAGGATTGCTGAAAGATTGCGATGGTGAGAGCCTTTTGTAAAGAGTTCACATACTTGTCTGCTAAAAGCATTTAACATCATATCATCCAGCACAATTAATGTAGGTTCCTGTGAATAATTTACAAACTCTTCAGGGATACTATCAATAAATTCGATATTAGTGAATGTGGTATCTGACGGCAAAGCTCCATGTTCTGTATTACACCATATAACTCTTGTTATTTGCGGCCTTGTTAAAAATATATTATTGAGAAGGTTTTTTATAAATGTTGTTTTCCCACAGCCTGAAGGTCCAGCAACCATCATTGTAAACGGATGATTAAACTTGATCATTGCAGTTTTTTAACATAATTTATATAAAACTGATATTCATTGGGATGTATTTATACATTCGGTAAAATGAGTAGAAGACAAGTCGTTAACGAACTGCATAAACCAGCTCGCAAAAACTTTAAGCGACAGAGTGTTACTATCAAGGGTATTGATGATTTGTGGCAGGCAGACTTGGTAGATATGGGTTCATACTCTTCAGAAAACCAAGGCTTTCGGTTTCTTCTCACTGTAATTGATACGTTTTCAAAATATGCATGGGCCTCGCCAATTAAAAGCAAAATGGCATCAGAAGTTGTTAAAGCGATGCAGTCTCTTTTTAATCAAGGTCGCATTCCAAGAAATTTACAAACAGATGATGGAAAGGAGTTTTTTAATAAACCGTTTCGACAGCTTATGAATCGCTATGATATTAACCATTATTCCACTTACAGTGCTTTAAAAGCTTCAATTGTAGAAAGATTTAACAGAACGTTAAAAAGCATGATGTGGAAAGAATTCAGTATGAATGGAAATTATCACTGGATTAGTATGTTAACTAAGTTAACAGAAGCGTATAATTCAACAAAGCATCGCACTATTAAAATGCAGCCTGTAGATGTTGGTCCACGCAACGAGAAACGTTTATTGTCGACTGTGTATAAATATCCAAAGGTAAAATCCAAACCGAAATATAAAGTAAGTGATTTTGTTCGTATAAGTAAGCATAAGCATATATTTGAAAAAAGCTATACCCCTAATTGGTCTACCGAAATATTTGTTATAAATAAAGTCAAGAGCACATTTCCAACGACCTATGTTCTCGAGGATTATGAACAAAATGTGATTCAGGGAAAGTTTTATGAGCTTGAGTTGGCTCCAGTTAAACATCCTGATCTTTATCTTGTAGAAAAAGTTTTAAAAAGACGCGGAAATAAAGTATTAGTTAAATGGTTAGGTTTTTCACCTAAGAAGAACACCTGGATTGATATAAAAGACGTCGTGTAATATTTTTAAAACATGGTCATCATGCTACTCTTGAAAAGAGAATCTGACCGCTTAAAAACTTTCGATAATCTTCCTTTAGATGACAGAAAGTGTTGCAAACTAGCAAGAAGTGGTTTCTTTTACACAAATCTTAAAGATAAAATAAAATGTTACTTTTGCTCCCTGGAAATGTATGCTATGAACTGTCCAGAAGACGTTGAAGCAGAACACATTCATCGATCTCCAAACTGCACGTACGCCAATGGTCGAGATGTCTGTGGACTATACAATAAACCGCTCACCAGGCCGGCTCCATCAAAGACTTTAATTTATGCTTTCAACACTTTGAAGTTTTTAGTGGGTACTATACTTGTTCTTGGGCTGTTTTGTGAAATTTATTATTTTTACAACTTCTTCAAACAGAAGCTATGAAAAAATGTTAATCGATTGTAATAAAAATACTTGACTGCTATTAAACACGTCTTTTATTTCTTCGCCTGACCTTTTTTCAGATCATCGCATTAATTCGAAACGACGCAAAAACTTACCTTACCCAACATTTATACACCGCTTCTCTATAACCAACCACTTTCGC
The DNA here is from genome assembly GCA_963924295.1 of Dioctria rufipes. Lineage (NCBI taxonomy): Eukaryota > Metazoa > Arthropoda > Insecta > Diptera > Asilidae > Dioctria > Dioctria rufipes. The sequence goes on from OZ002740.1 coordinate 180,036,613, forward strand.
TTTCAACACAAAAAATATAAACAACAAACTTTGCCCCCCATGGGCCCCCATCCCCCCATGAGCCCCCCACGAAGACGAAGTGTAAACAAAAACCTCGGTCACGTGCGAAAAACAAGTTCGATTTGCGATCCAAACGCGTAAAATAACCCGCCCTCTTGAGCAGGTACACTGCATAAATTCACATGTGTCCGAATATACCATGAAGAACAGGTTCCATTCGCGAATCGAACGCAAAAAATATAAACCCTCCTCTTGAGCAGGTACACTGCATGAATTCACATATGTCCGAACATATCAACTCTACTCTCGTTTTTTCAGATCTATAGTGTCACACAGTATAAACACACCTCCATATTCTGGAAGTTGTTTCCAATTCCGCCATTTACTTTACACACAAGCGGTACAAAAAGCAACTTTAGTCTCATCAACTTTTACTTTCCCGTGCATACGCCCATATCTCATATGATTTGCTCTATAGTGGGACAGGGGTTACCTGTCCCTTACAGACGTAATGTTATTTTAGGTCTATAGTGTCCATATACTACTGGGGGAGTAATTGGTTCGACTATACCTTGTAATGTTTTTCCTAAGCTTTTCCCGGGCTCTAAACCGTTTTTAAATAGAATTTTCGAGTTGACTTCTTTCGAATATTTGGCCCAAGGGACGAGATAACTAATATCTAAATTATTGTTAATGGTAAGTACGGTATCTGCATGGAAGGTGTTGCCGCCGGAAGTATCCTCGGAGTTAAACTTAGCTGATCGATCTATGTGAAGCACCCTCTTTGCCTGCCCCCCGGGAACTCAACCCTGTACAATATGTCGTTCAACCGAGAAAGTACAGTACCTGGGCCTTCCCAATCTCTTTGCAGTTTGGGTCTATTGCTTTTACAGCGATTCGGGTTGTAGATCCAAACTATTTCTTAAGTTAAGTTTCTTCTAGTTACGGAGTGGATTCTTTCGATGGTTTGGATTAACTTCTCGACGTATTCTGCTGGGGTTCCAACAGAGTCATTGTGTACATGGCCATAAAGGATGTAAAGCGGACGCCTTAGCTTCCGACCGAAATTGAGTTGCGCATGTGTAAATTTTGTACTCTCATATATAGAAGAGCGATAGGCTAACAAGGTTAGAGGAAGGTATTGGTCCCAATACGTTTGGCTATTGTCGACAAATTTAGCTAAATAGTCGAGAAAGGTGCGATTAAATCTCTCAACCATGAGGATGTACTGCAGTTGCCCCAGTCTTTTCTATGCCGAAGCGTTTTAATACGAATTGAAATACTTCTGCCTCGAAGTTTCTTCCCTGATCAGAGTGAAGCTGAAATGGTACTCCGAACCTAGAGAACACATTCTCTATTAATCCTTCTGCCATAGTCTCTGCTCTCTGATCTGGGGCGGCGAAGACTTCTGGCCATTTCGTGAAGTAATCCATAACAACTACCGCGTATTTATTCCCTTTCTCAGTTTTCGGTAGAGGGCCTAGAACATCGACTGTATCTCGTTCGAATGGTGCCACTACGATAAAGGTCTGTACGTCTTTTCGCATGACACTTAGCACACCATATTTCGACGTCCCTTTGTAAAGTGGGCCAAAACCATCGTTCTTTAACTTTTTCCGATGTTTTTCTCACGCCGAAATGCCCGCCTTCTGGCTAATTGTGTAGATCAAGAAGAATTTTATGTATGTGGCCAGGAGGTGCCACTTTTACAAGGGTTTCATTTTTATTCCCATGTCGAACTAAATGCAAGACTTTATGCACCATTCGCAGTGACTCCCATCTTGCCCAAATGTCTTTAAATTGGGATCTTCTGAAACTATTTGCTCTCGGTTCGGTCTTCGGTTACTTTCAAACCAGGATCTTACAGTTTGAAGGGTGGAATCTTTATCTTGCTCAGCTAACAAGTCGATGGTAGCTTCAACGCATATCAGATTCACCCTACGATCCTGTTCTTTTTGTTCCTTTTGTTCACAGTGAGCACAGTCTTGACAGGCCCGTCGTAACAAAGCAGCCGCATTTAGGTGCCTCTGGCCTGCTCGATGTTCTATGAGCAGGTCATATTGCTGTAACCTTTCTAGCCACCTTGCTATCTGGCCATCAGGCTATTCGAAATTCAGAAGCTAACGAAGCGAGGCATGATCAGTTCGGATTATGAACGGCCTACCAAATAGATAATGATGAAAGTGGGCTATTGCTATCACCACGGATAGAAGCTCTTTGCGAATTACACAGTAATTCCGTTCCGCTCTATTTAGTGTTTTAGAGTAATATTCCAAGACCTTTTCGTTATTATCTTGCATTTGGCTGAGGACGGCACTTATTCCACTTTGGCTGGCATCCGTGTCTAATATGAATTCACCTTCTGTCTGGGGGAATGTTAAAATAGGAGGGGAACTTAGTCGTAACTTCAGATGATCGAAGGCATCATGCTGCCTCTCTTCCCATTGGAATTTGCATTTATCCTCAGTTAATTCTGATAGAGGTTTGGCAATAGTTGATAAGTCTTGGACAAATGTCCGGTAATATGAGGCCAACCCAAGGAAGCTTCGCACATCTCTCTTGGTTTTGGGAACCGGCCAAAACTCAATAGCTTTTGTCTTATAAGGATCAGTTTTCAAACCTTCTGCGGACCCGCATCACATATAGGGGAGAACGCTTTTAACGTAGAGACAGGTTCCAGGGATCCGACTAAAGTGCCTCGCGAGAGGAAAACTTCCCCCGCAGAAAGGTTTACTGGCATTATAGGAATGTTTTTGGAATTCGCTTCAATAAGAACGCGAGCGCAAAGTACTCCATAAGGTAACTCGCAATCCGCTTCATAATCTATTAGTAAGCACGAGTCTGCCGGTAGTACTTTAGTTCTGTTTGTGGGTAGAATTGTTTCGCTGCGAGGGGCCAACAGAATATTTTTAGGCAAGAAAACTTTAGAATCTCGATACTTAGGTTTACTGAGAGTAACAGATATTCGACCTAACTGAAGAATATTTGCTTCGAAATCTAATTGACACTGGTTCTGGTCCAGGAAATCTACACCGAGTATACACACAGGTTCTATATTGGCTACCAACACTGTGTGTGTGAACCTGTGGCTCTCCAAGCGGATCTATACTGCCAGTTTACCTAGAACTTCGATAGTGTCTCCTACCACGTTCCAAATTACGACGTTCGACTTTTAGAGTACCGTAAGTGATGAACGGTTGAGGATCATAGGATTTACTGCAAGGCTTGTCATTCAGCAGCTCTTCTACAGTGAGGCTATTGGTTGATTTGCTTATAGCTGAAATCGTGACTTCTAACTTAGCTGTCTCTGCCTGATCGAGATTACAGGAGGCCTTTATTCGCGTATCTTCGTTAACATGTTGGGGTAGTACGACATCAGCCGGAGGTATAGCAAGGTTGTCGATAATTTGTCTCTCGACTAGGCGTTTCAACACATTGATCGACTCGCAACCCACTGAGTCGATGTTTACGAGTTTCCCTGGTCCGTGAGTACTGGACTGGGAATTTCGGCATGGAATGCAGGCTTGAAAGATTCGTAAAGTCTGTGAGGATTTGAGGCTATATTAGGTCTCGAGTTCTGCGGTGTTCTCTGTATCTGCGGTTCCGGAGGCGGTCTAAAATTTCTGGTATGCTACCATCGGCGACCGTTATTACGCGGGTCGGGGGCTACTTGAGCTAGGTGAACTCTCGTATTTCTTCCGATATTGGTATAAGTAGCCAGTTCCTGTGCTGCACTCACCGCTCCGTGGAGAGTTCTTGGACCTCATACTTTGACCAAGGTCCTCAGCACGTCGACAAGCAATCCCTGCAAGAAACGCTGAGTCACCAGAAAATCTAAAGATTTTATTTTGCAACAATATATATGATACCATGCATATTGAGAAGGTGTACAGCTTTCCCGTCTCCGCATAATGTTTTACTAGATGTGACTTTGTATCAGCTGGACTACTTTTTACTCTCAATAGATTACACTAAAACGTTTCAACCTTGCAAGTCAACTTATTGTGCTATGACTTCTGGGTTAGGATCGTAAAGACAACTCTAACTGTCAAATTTTCAAAATTCTCAAAATTTATTTGTGATTTCCTATTTTCCTATGTTAGAAAGAACTGGCTTTTCTATACTTAAAATCCTTGTTGCTAATCTATTTATCGTATTTTATTTTATTCGAAGTTTTTGGCGGGGTTGTGAGATGTTTATACGAATTTGAAATACATTTCTGTGTATTTTGAAAAGGGTTTTTGTTCATGCATTACTTTCCCGCAACTAGTAATGATTTCTGAGTGGAACATGGTCAGCGGCCTAACCAATGCTCGTTGTCTTACACTTGACTCTACAGGGATTGCTGTTGTATTTTATGAATTATATGGGTTGTCGTGTAGGCTCCTACTGGGCTCTACCGGACGATTCACTCCCGCCACGGAGATTTTTCAACGGTGTTCCTAGTCAGTAAGGACAATCATCTAGTGGTATAGTGTATATACAATCATGGATTCTATATTTTTGGATTTTTAGGCTTTTAGATTTTCGAATTTTTAGAATTCTTAGAATTTTTAGAATTTTTAAATTTGTAGAATTTTTAGAATCCTCTAGTAGTAAAGCCATCCTGCAGGGCTATATGCAACAGCCAATGATTTTATGAATCCTTTTCTTGCAGTCCATCACCCATCACATCTATGGGAATGGTTCGACTGTTAAGTTTGTTTACCTACCCATATCTATAATCTCGCGCATATCACAATTTCCCATGCAATGATCGGGCATACCACCAACACGAATCTCCCCCACTAAACATGGCCCCGCACTGATATGACCAGGGTTATTCCCATTTGACGGAGCTTAATTCATCATTATTTCTGAGGGTGCTGGATGCTTAATCACATACTATGTTTTATGGTTAGTAAAAGCGTATATTATACAATGCATATTGAAAAGGCCCACAACTTTCCCGTCTCCGCATAATGTTTTGCTGGATGTGACCTGGTATCAGCTGGATTACTTTTTATTCTCAATACAACACAGTAAATCGCTTCAACCTTGCAAGTCAGCTTATTGTGCTATGACTTATGGGATAGGATCGCAAAGATAACTGTAGCTTTCAAATTTTCAAAATTTATTTGTGATTTTCTATTTTCCTATGTTACAAAGAACTGGCTTTTCTATAATTAAAATCCTTGTTGTTAATCTATTTAATTTATTTCATATTATTCTAAGATTTTCCGTGGTTGTGAGATCTTTATACGAATTTGAAATACATTTCTGTGTAATTTAAGTAGGGTTTTTGTTCATGCATTTCTTTCCCGCAACTAGTAATGATTTCTGAGTGGAACATGGTCAGCGGTCTAACCAATTTTCGTTGGCTTACATGTGACTCTACAGGGATTTCTGTTGTATTTTATGGATTATATGGGTTGCCGTGTAGGCTCCTACTGGGCTATACTGGAGATTAAACTCCTGTCACGGAGATTTTTCAACGGTGTTCCTATTCAATGAGGATAATTATCTGGTGGTACAGTGTATGTACAATCATGGTCTCTATATTTTTGGATTTTTAGGCTTTTAGATTTTCGAATTTTCAGAATTTTTAGAAATTATAGAATTTTTAGATTTTTAGCATTTTTAGAATCCTCCAGAAGTAAAGCCATCCTACATACAAGGCTGTATGTAACAGACAACAATTTTATGAATCCTTTTCTTGCAGTCCATGCCTAACCCATCACATCTATGGGAATGGTTCGACTGTTAAATTTGTTTACCCCCCCCCCCGGATCTATAATCTCGCCCATATCACACTTGCCCATGCAATGACCGGGCATACCACTATCACGCATCCCACACCCACTAAACATGGGCCACGTACTGATATTGCCAGGGTTATGCCCATTTTACGGAGCTTAATTCATCATTATTTCTGAGGGTGCCGGATGATAAATCACATACTATGTTTTATGCTTAGTAATAGCATATATGGTACACTGCATATTGAGACGGCGCACAACTTTCCCATCTCCGCATAATGTTTTGCTAAATGTGGCCTGGTACCAGCTGGATTACTTTTTACTCTCAATAAATTTCACTAAAACGTTTCAACCTTGCAAGTCAGCTTATTGTGCTATGACTTCTGGGATAGGATCGTAAAAATAAATCTAACTTTCAAATTTTCAAAATTTTCAAAATTTATTTGTGAACAAGAAGCCAGTAGTACCAACAGTACCAGCAGTAGCTCCACGATCCCCAGCAGTAGAGTCAGGGATCTCTTATGCCCAGGTAAGTGGCAGTTTCAAGACTAGTTCAGCGATTGAAATTCAGAGTGAAGGCATCACTCCTCGTCCAGCCCCATTGGACGCAGGTAAGCCTTGGCCCAAGACCAGTGCGGGTCTCCAGGGCTTCTTTGACGGGAGATGGCAGGACGAGAGCTACGGGATGCAGATTGATCACATCAGAGGATGTCCTCAGTCTGCATACCTGAAGGCGATCTTCCGCGTCCTCTCTTGTGAGCAGCTATTTTCTATGGGGATTATAGCTGGAGGAATGGTCGAGGTATACACCACGACCCTCGAAAGCGCTACCAAGCTCATGTTTGAGGGCATCGAGGTGGAGGGTAGACACCTCGTTCCATTCCCGCTAAAAGAGAAGCCCACGAAGGTCGTGTTTTCACGGGTCCCTATGCGAGCCCAACATGAAGACCTCTCGAATTTCCTTGGGAGATTCGGGAAGGTTCATGGAAAGGTTCGCGCAATTCCCATTAAAATCGGGGACGGGGGTCTCGGGCGGGGTATCTTCGGTACCAGCCGGGAAGCGTCCATCACTTTAAATAAGGGGTGCACGCTTCCATCAGGCTTTTACTTGAGCATATCCGGCTCGAGATACTGGATAGACATGGGCACCGAAGCGAAATGCCATGCTTGCTATTTGGTAGGGCATTTTATTGCTGACTGCCCCAAGAGAAGCGGAAAGAGGGCTGAACAGAAGGCTCCTTCCAAGGAAACCACTGCTACAGTAGTTGCTCCGGAAAAGGAACTTTCTGCCAGCACTCAACCTGCTATCTTGGAGCAGCCAGTGACTAAGGTGCCTGAAATTGTCCCAGAGGCAAAATACTTTAAGGCTATAAACGGTGCCATGTCGGCACGTGAAAGCGTGGCTACTTCTGACGAGGAGTCGATTAGCCATGTAGGCAGAAAAAGGAGGACGAGGAGGAAGACGAAGGTGGACCGGGTGATGCTGCCTCCTCCAGAGCTAGCAAAGCCAGTCGCGTCAAAACGGCCCCACTCGGAGGAGGACGATAGTGGTGCTCGCGGCTCGAAGGTTGTTGTGAGAGACACGGAAGTGTCTCTCGAGCAGCTTTCGGACTGCGATATGACCGGTTTTGATGAGACTGGTCTCTCGAGCTTCAGTGGCTACGAGTCGTGTGGTAGCACCTTTTCGACTGGTAGCCAATTTGAGGTCTCGAAGGGGATGGAAACCCTTCCTAGGGAGAAGATCTCCAAGATTCTTGCCCGGCTCCTGTACAAGAAGAATTCAGGTAAATTCTGGAGTATTCTTGTGGAGGAGCTGGGGAGGCCGGAATTGCTACTTCCCCAACTTCTGCTCCTACAAGAGGAGTGCAAGAAAAAGGGGAATTACAACGGTATATCTCGGTTAGATCGACTCCATAGGAAGGTGGAGGATTTGATACAGGAGCATCGCTTGGCCGATTCTCCTCGTCAATAGACGTCGTACCATCACCGTTTGAGCTTCTTGTGTAAGATAGGCTGTCTTAACACCGGGGGTTTAAGTGCTCATACAAGACTACACAGTACTATCGAACTTGCCAAAACGTTCGATATAGAAATTACACTTCTGCAGGAGACGAATTTTACACAAGACACGTATACACACCTTGAGCGCTATGCTTATCTACACTGGCTATGCAATGTTTGCCACACCTGCACCTCGCCGAGGCTCAGGAGTGGCAATCATTGTATCCAACAAATTTACACTATCGTCTCCTGTCTATACAGATATCTTCCCAGGCTTCGCTTCTTCCTTGGACTTTGTCGTTCAAGACAAACATATCAAGGTAGTAAACGTGTACCTTCCTCATGACCAGGACATTACAAGACAAGTTCTTGATAGTGTTCAATCCTGTCTGGTAAATTTTAGTGGCGAAACTATCCTCGGAGGTGATTTTAACTGCACGCTAAATCCCTCAATGGATCGGCATTCCGGAGTTGAGTTCAACTCTGTCAATGCTACTCGGTTGAGGAATTTTGTCCGTGTTTTCAGACTCGTAGATATCTATCGTTGGATGCATCCTACGACTAGATCATACACGAGGGTCTCGCGAAATATCCATGGAAGTCTCGCAGGCTCCAGAATCGATAGACTTTACGTCTCACCAGGAATACTAGAACATTTCGTTGGTGTCACTCATGAAGTGTGTTCCGTTAGCGATCACCTTCTTGTAGTGGCAACCAGCACTCTAGTTGAAAGAAGAACTGCATACTGGATATTCAACAACTATTTGTTGAATTCCGAGCAGTTCATCAATGAATTCACTGAATTCTGGCACGATTGGCAAGAGAGGAAAGGTGACTTTCCTCTTCTTAGTCAATGGTGGGATGTTGGAAAGCTCCAAATTCGATCTTTTATCGAAGCGAATTTCAATCGAAGTGGGTATCAAGCTTCTAGCTTGTCAGGCGAAGTATCTCGGGTGGCAGCTCTTCTCCCATCTCAGCCGGAGTTGATTCTTTATTTTAACAGAATAAAGGAACGCTTGGCAACACAAACTTACAAGCACAGCTTGGAGTTTGTGCTGCGCAGCCAATCACGCTGGCTGAGGGAAGGCGATTCTCCAACCGAATACTTCTTTCAGACAACTAGACGACGTACTGCTTCTTGTGAAGTCGAATCGATAGTTGATGAATCTGGACAAGTCCTCAACGGACAACAGCTATCAGAATTTATTCGAGACTATTACAGTAGTCTCTACTCTGAATCCACGTCGACAACATCCTCGACCACTCATGAATTTCTTGAGAATATTCCCATTTTCTCTGAAGGCAGCAAGGAGATCCTGGATACAGTAATCTCATTGGAGGATATGATCGTAGCGACAAAGGATCTAAGCCGACACACTTCACCTGGTTATAACGGCTTTACTCCAGAATTCTTCAGACGTTTCAGGGATTTATTAATTCCTGACCTTTTGGAAGTCTTCAATTCGGCGGTTGAGACACATTCAGACTTTCCTTCTAGTTGGAGGAGGTCTGTTATGCGATTGATTCCAAAGAAGGGAGATTTGCAGAGGACGGGGAACTGGAGGCCAGTAACCCTATGCAATGTTGACTACAAAACTCGTCTGCAAAGCATTAGGGGCGATACTCCGCTCAGTGATTGCTTCGGTAATACACCCGGAACAGTCCTATTGTGTTCCTGGTCGTAGTATCTACGACAACATCGCGGTATCCAAACATTTGTTTGCCTACCATGAACAGACAGGTACACAAATGGCCATGATTTCTCTTGACCAGCAAAAGGCTTTTGATAGCGTCTCGCACGAGTATCTCCTGACTGCTCTCGAGGCATTTGGGTTCCCGCCCAGGTGGCTCGATATCATCGGGAAACTGTATAGAGATTCAGCGATTTTGATTAAGCATCAAGGACAGGTTCTGGCTCCTATCTCGTTTCATCGAGGTATCAGACAGGGCTGTCCATTGTCAGGTATGCTTTATGATCTTTCGTTGGAGCCGCTACTGGTGAATCTTCGTCGAATGCTCGGACAATATTCAGTGCATCTACCATATACCAATGTGAAGCCTCTTATGTTGGCATATGCGGATGACCTTTCTATTTTCGTGACAAGAGATGAAGCTTTTCCGGTCGCTCGTGCTGTTTTCGAACAGTACGAACGTATAGCGGGCGCTAAAATCAACCTTAGCAAGAGTCAAGGCTTGTGGTGTGGAAGGTGGAGAGATCGTACAGATACTCCACTGAACATCCAATTTACTAATACTTGCCTGAAGTATTTAGGTGTGTATATCGGACGCGAGAGTAAATCAAATAATAGCCGCATCGCTCTTGAGAAACTCTCTAGAGCTGTTAACTCATGGCGTAGTCGACTGTTTCCACTATCCCTAATGGGAAGGTCAGTCGTGATAAACTATTTGATTACCTCGTCCATCGTTCATCTACTAAAGTCTGAGACATTTGATGAAGGCTTCGTAGGTCTTCTTCAAGCAAAAGCGATAGACGCCTTTTGGTGCGGAAGAATATGGGTTGCTGAAAGCACGCTCTGTCTGCCAGTCAAGATAGGTGGATTAGGTCTCACTAACTTGGTTGTGAAATCAAGGTGTCTCCAAGTGCGTGCATTCCAACGAGTGCTTTGCCAGAGAGACACCTTAATTTCTCAACTGTGGGTGAATGTACTGGGAGGGATCGGCATAGGGGAGTAATACTACCTGCTCTCTGTTCGACCACCCTATCCTCGTGACTGGCCACAGGATATAATCTCAACGATTCAGACCTGGGGCAGAATCAGGCCAGCATTTCACCTTAAGTGGAATGCTCTGCGATACACGCAATTCGCGTCTATTCCAATCAGGTTTAATCCTGAATTAATAGATTCAGTGTTCAGTAATGCTCGAGATTTTGAAGCTGACACGCATACACTGACAGTTCTCGGAGATATTATTGATATCTCTGGAAACTGTCGAATAAACACGAACACTCCACAACTACACGACCTGGCGGCTTCTGCGCGGGAGAGATTTCGCAAACTTGGGACCAGTGACCCTGGCACTAAGTTGGAAGATGCTTTCGTTCTGGACAGACCGCCTCACACACCTTTCAGCACACTTACAACACGTGTGCTCCATGACGTGCTTATGTCAATAAGACCTCCGGAGTACACAGGATACAACAGATGGCGAACACACCTCGGGGTGAATATGGGCGTGATGGGAGGGATAACTTGCAGAGTAGTCTACAGTTATCCTTCTAGTTACAAAGATGCTGATGTAGCATTCAAATTGCTGCATCACAGTCTTATGCATCCTAATCAGTTGTCACATATCGACCGGCGGGTTCAGAGGATCTGCACAGTTTGTTCTGGTGAAGGCACCTTGTTTCACAGGTTCTTCACTTGTCCAGCTTTGCAGAGTCTAATGGAACTGGTGCGCGATATGTGTCAATTGATCCACCCGAATTTCAGCATTACTAGGACATCGTTTCTATGGGGACCAAAGGTTTGTAGTCGGGTGAATTGTTTGATTAGCTTTATGTTGACACTGGCCAAATCTACAATTCACTTGTACTACATGAGAGCCGGAGATGGGAATCAGAACACTGACCCACAACACCACGCACAAGCACTTAAGCGCCACTTCGTTGACAGATTGAAGAGACGTTTACGTCTTGAATATCTGGCAACGAACGCGGATACATTCAACTGCACATGGCAACCACTATCGTCGGTGCAGGATGGAGCTCTTGTCTTTCGCTGGTGATAGCAGGCCACAGAATTTGTAACACTAGTCCACGGGGCTTCTCCCCGCTTAGGAATCGTTGCACGTGCTGTGGGAAGGGCAAGTACTCTGTTAGAGATGCTAAGCTGGAGGGATGATGAGGGCAGTTTGTAGAGGTCTATGATACTACAAGCTGCCCTCGCGGGACTCTATAACGGTATCGCGCAAATTTTTCGTTCGTTCGGATATTAAGTTTTTAACTCGGTTTCGGACTCGGTGCTAAATTGCTAAATTTTTTGTTGAAATTCGCTCGTTTAGGTAAAAATATTTATTAGTTTATTTTGGAATTTTGGAACTTTTGGAACTGCCACTGACCCAATTGTCAAAATTGGGACTACTAAATTTTTTGTACATCTTTTAGATCATTTTTCAAAATTCTTGTGTCCGTTTTTTTAGTCTCTTTTGGAATTTTGTGTCATTTGTTTTACATTTTTGTGTCATTTTTGTTGTTTATTAGTTGTTATAATTGTTTTAGATGTTATTATTTGTCCCTATTGACATCTTATATCATTTAGTTTAGCTAGCGTCTTTTTTCTTTTACACTTTGTAGAGCCTTTTGCCACGTATTTTTAAGAAATTTTTAAAAGAGCCAGAGAGCCAAAAATAAAAGAGACTTATTTACATAAAAAAAAATTATTATTACTTATTATTAATAATGTAATATTTTTTTTTTTTTTACTTATTATTACTAATTATTACTTATTATTAATTTAATTTATTTTAACTTTTTTTTTTATTTTTTTTTTATTTTTTTTATTTTTTTATTTTTTATTTTTTTATTTTATTTTTTTTTATTATATAATATTATTTATTAATTATTATAATTATTATCATTACTCCTGAATGAAGTTTCCAAATTTTTTAACCACACACATATTTTCTTTAGCTTAGCCAATTTCTCTTCAATTTGACGAAGCTCATTTTTTTCTACTTTTGCGGCCCGCAGCCTAACCTTTTCAGCCTTCATGGTACTTTTTATTGCAGAAAATGTTAGCGATAGGTCATTATAGAAACCTTCGCTTCTGTAAAGCGACCAGATTTCTGTGAGAACTCCAAATTTTTTTTTCAATGCACAAATTCACGTCGCTGGTTTGTATAAATTTTCTGACCTGTGAGGAGGGAGAGCGCCCTGAAGACCTTTTATGGTGAGAGTTAGCTCCTGGGGGAGTGAAGGAGAAATTCCATAAGTTGAAAATTTTTTTTTTGGAAACGTATTAAGCGAACTTTGGAACGAAATTTGTTGCTCGATCAATATTTCTCGTAGCTTGATTAATAACATTCTAATGTCTTCGAATATTTGATTTTTTGTTTGAAATTTTTGATGATCTCTCCGAACTGTTGGTAAGACGAACTTTCGATAATAAAAAATTTTTTTGCTGAAATTTTAGTATCCAGTCTTAATCTTCGAACGTTTGGGAAGATTTTTTTTTTGAATTGTAGTATATCGTCCCGACTTTGGCATAGTATTCCTTTGGGATATAAATTTTTTCTCTCGACTTGACTTACGACTAAATTCAGTATGGCTACAGTATGGACACCACCTCCTGTGCCGAACGGTGTGACTATGTTGCCTGCACCATGCACCATCTGTACAGATACGAGCTGGTCAACCGAACAGAAGCCTGTCATGACCATGTGTGGACATGTCTTTCATGAGGCATGTATACAGACCTGGATGGGTGAACATTCTAGTTGCCCTAACTGTAGACGTCGCCTCACGCCACAGGACCTCACTGGTTACACTGGTGCCTTTCCTAAAAGACCAAAGAAGGCGAAGTCCGCGAAGTCGGATAGTCGCGATTCATTGCCGACCTTCGACTTACCACCACCGAATCGACGATCTCTATCACCAGGAATGCCCGATTTGTACTCAAGGACTTTTGTAAACCCGAGTCCTCGACGAGATAGTTCAGTGCGTACAGCTCAAGACCACACCTCAGCCGCTACGGATGCGCTGATGGCAGGCCTACGCCTACAAATGCAAAACCTAATACGAGAAGGTCTCGAACAGAGCCTCAATGGTTTGTGGACTGATTTAACGAGTAGTATCCGACAACAAGTAGCAGCAGCAATGCCGCCAATGGACTTTGCACGACCTCCTTCGTCTAGGGGTAATCCAAGACCATCGAACGATTTCCCCAATCTGAGGAGACAATCGTTTCAGAGACCACCATCACCTTTTGGTCAGCCTTTTGGTCAGCCTACTTGTCAGCCCAGATCGAACTTTGTCCCACCTCAACCACCTCCACATATTCGTCACCCTACAAATATAGGACAGCGACGATCAGGCAGTCCTATCAGAAGATGGAACCTGACGTATAACGGCAACAACTCAGAGCTCTCTGTGGATGAATTAATTTTTAGAGTCGAAGCGCTCACGCACTCCGGTCTAGAAGGGGACTTTGATCTCCTAGTTAGAAACATGCTTACGTTATTAACAGGATCAGCGAAGGACTGGTACTGGTCGATATTACAGCATAACCCTTTTCCAACTTGGGAATTTATCAAAACGGGATTGTCCATCGAATGGGGAGTGCCCAAGGATGATCTAAAAATACGATTGCAGGTGATGTCTCGAAAGCAAAAGCCTGGTGAACTATTCGCTATGTATCACCATCATTTAGGGTTGCTGCGTGATCAGCTACAGAACGCAATGCCAGACCAAGAGTTTCTGGAGATTGTCAAATCGAACTTATTGCCTGAGATTCAGGAAAAAATATGCCTGCATCCCACCGATACGATAGGACAGCTGAGATCGCTTGTTACTCGTATCCAAGCTACGCAGATACGAATTGCGACAGCTGGTAGTTGGAACCCTTACCGGAACCAACGGGTGCACGAAGTTGACAACTTTCAAACCTTGGACCCTGAACTGGCAGTAGCAACAGGCAGTGACAACAGCCTAGGTGACGTGTCGAGCATTTCGGCCAAACACACTATTGTATGCTGGAATTGTGACCATTCCGGTCACTTTTATCAAGACTGCAGGCAAGAGAGACAAGTCGTGTTCTGCTATGGATGCGGATGCAAAAACGTTTTCAAGCCTGATTGTCGCTAATGTAGACATAAAAACTTGAGACGGGTCGGGAATACAACCACCTCTTCCGACCAGCGTCAACGTCACAAGCAGCAACTGCAACGAACCCTCCAGTTCAAGCCTCAAACAAGGAGGAAGGTCCGCTCCATTAGCAGACCACAATGACGAATCCTTGCAATGTCCCCTGATATCATTCAGTGATTCTGATGATATCGGTAAAACACCTGATAGTACGAACACTCCAGGGATAGAGACGGAGAACTTGATAGACTTCTCCGCAGATCTTCAAGCTCCCATTTCCACTTCTGGGGAGCCCATGACATTATTAGACACTTCTTTGGAAGAGTCTTCAATTTTCGATGTCCCGATAACACCTACAGCACCTTTAGCTGACAAATTTATTGAGCAGGAGGTTTGGCCTCATGGCATTTCTATATTAAAACGGCCACCAAGCTCTGTTATGACGAGCCTGTTTTACATCCGCTGACGCCGTATCATACGCGTCTGCAGAAATACAATGCAGCAAGAGACCGAATCTTCTCCTCAGTAGCGGAGTTAGCCGAAATAATGTTTCCTGATTTGGATATGAGACCGAAAAAGAAAAGATCTACCATTCGTTGGCGGGAATACTGCCGACGGATGAGACTAGAGAGAAAAAAACTGGAACAGATATCCGTGTCAATGCCAGACGACATTCGACCGTACCCCGAAGTAAAGCTGCTCGGGCGAACTGAGCCTGGACTACTTGATAGTGGTGCTACTGTCAGTATTCTAGGTCAGGGAGCTCTAGAGAAGCTTGCAGAAGCAGATGTCGAATGGAAGAAGTATCGGACACAAGTCCAAGTAGAAAATGGTGCCATGACAACTGTGCATGGTCATGTGAACTTGGATGTCACTTTCCGTGATAAGACCCAAAACGTACGTTTTTACGTGGTTCCTGGGCATACACAGGCACTATATCTGGGAATATACTTCTGGCGTCTATTTGGGTTGGCTCCAGATGTCCTGGGTATAGTCGCAGAAGTGAATCCAAGTGTAATAGCTACCTCTGACACCGACTGCCATATACTTTCTAGTCTCGATCAACAACGCTTAGAAGCCACCAAACAGCTTTTCCCCTCTTTCGCCTCTCTAGGCCTGGGAAAACATCATTGGTCACTCACAAGATTGAAACGAATGACGCAGCTCCGATAAAACAGCGCTTTTATCCGATATCGCCGGCAGTAAAAAGTTTGATGGATGCTGAATTAGAACGAATGCTATCGCTGGGTCGAGAGTCCTTGGAGCTCTCCAGTTGTTCTGGAAGCCTGGAAAGGTCCGGCTTTGTTTTGACGCCAGGAAGGTCAACTCTGTTACGAAGAAGGATGCCTATCCGCTTCCGCAGATAGACGCACTTCTGAGTCGACTTCCTCCGGCAAACTACATAACGAGCCTGGACCTGAAAGACGCATTCTGGCAGATCCCACTACACATTGATTCCAGAGAGAAGACCGCTTTTATAGTACCTGGTCATCCTCTCTATCAGTACACAGTGATGCCATTCGGCCTATGCAACGCTCCACAAACGATGTGCCGCCTCATGGATAAAGTCATTCCTTTCGATCTTCGTGAGAACGTCCTCGTCTATCTAGACGATTTATTAATTCTGTCATCAGACTTCGACACTCATCTTACGCTGCTAGCCCGTATAGCGGATTGTTTGAGGAAGGCTGGCCTCACTATCAACGTCGAGAAGAGCAACTTTTGCATCAAGGATACCAAATACTTGGGTTTCATTGTCGGAAAAGGAGGTATGAGAACTGACCCTGACAAAATTTCAGCTATAGTTGACTATCCGTCACCTAAAACTGTTCGGCAGGCCCGACGCCTACTAGGTATGGCGGGATGGTATAGACGGTTCCTCCCGAACTATGCTGACTTAACTGCCTCCATTACAGACACCTTGAAAAACCCTAGTCAGTTCAAATGGACACCTGAAGCCCAAACGTCTCTTGATCTTTTAAAGCAAAAACTTACTTCTGCTCCGTTGCTAGTGAGCCCAGACTTCACCAAACCATTCGTTATCCAGTGCGATGCGAGCCAGCAAAGTATTGGAGGAGTGCTGCTTCAACTAGATGACGATGGCCACGAGAAGCCAATGGCCTATGTCTCGAAAAAGTTGAACTCAGCACAAAGAAATTACGTCGTCACAGAGCAAGAATGCTTAGCTGCAATCTTGAGCGTACAGAAGTTCCGTCCCTTCATAGAACTCATGCCGTTTAAGTGACAGATCATGCGAGCTTGAAATGGCTAATGTCTCAAAAGGACCTCAGCGGTAGACTTGCTCGGTGGAGTTTGAAGCTGCAAGGTTTCGACTTCACCATCGAGCACCGAAAAGGAAGCCTGAACGTCGTCCCTTATGCGCTGTCACGCATTTATTGTGACAGCCTGACCACAAATGAAGATCCTGGCCCGGAAGTTGACCTTAGTTCGCCATATTTCAACTCGTTGGAATATGAGGAACTGAGGCATAAGGTTAAAAGGACTTCTGGCAAACTACCAGATCTTTGTGTCAGGGATGGCTTCGTTTACATTCGGACTGTTCCGAGAACAGGCAATCCGATTCAGGAAGAAGAAGCTTGGAAGCTTTGGATTCCACGAGGGCTTGTCACCGACGTCATTTCAAGGGCTCATGATCCGCCACTAGCTTCACACGGAGGTATAGGGAAAACACTGGAATGTCTGCGAAGACATCTGTACTGGCCACGAATGACAGTTGATGTCAGAAACTACGTAGGCACCTGTGACGTGTGAAAGGAAACGAAGGCTCCCAATAATATTCTGAGATCACCTATGAAAGTCCAGTCTGTGACAGAGCGACCATGGCAAAAGCTGTATATCGATTTCTCGCAACATATTCATCCCATGAATCACCTAGGAGTTATAGAAAATTATTATATATTTATAAATTATAATATAAAAATTACTCACAGCTTCGCGACTCTGCTGACTCCGCTGCTGCTGGCTCTGCTGCTGCTGCTGGCTCTGCTGCTGCTGCTGACTCTGCTGCTGTTGTTGTTGTTATTGCTGTTGCTGTATTTGGAGAAAAAAATTAATTATTAAAAAAAATATTATAATAAATTTCAGAGCAACTTACTTCTGACATTGTGGCTCTTCAGAAATCGACTCAGAATGAGCTAAACTCTTTAGATAATTTGAACATCTTCTATGCATATCTTGATAAAAAAATAATGCGTTTGCAAAATCTTGCAAATATTTCAATTTATAAAGCATCAATATGTAATTTAATATCATCACACTTCTTGTAAACAAATTCATATAGTTTGCAGCTGCAATACAAAATGATTCGAACTCTTATATAAACACTAGATATTATCATAATCAAATTCGGAACAACAGACCAATCCTCTAATCTTTTTTCACGTAATTTTGCGCGTTTGCGAAATCTTGCAAATATTTCATTTTTATAAAGCACCAATATGTAATTTAATATCATCACACTTCTTGTAAACAAATTCATATAGTTTGCAGCTGCAATACAAATTATTCGAACTCTTATATAAACACTAGATATTAACATAATCAAATTCGGAACAACAGAACAATCCTCTAATCTTTTTTTCACGTAATTTTGCTATCAGCTCGAGTATAGTTTTGCAGCTGCAATACAAATGATTCGAACTCTTATATAAATACTAGATATTATCATAATCAAATTCGGAACAACAGACCAATCCTCTAATCTTTTTTCACGTAATTTTGTGCGTTTGCAAAATCTTGCAAATATTTCATTTTTATAAAGCATCAATATGTAATTTAATATCATCACACTTCTTGTAAACAAATTCATATAGTTTGCAGCTGCAATACAAATGATTCGAACTCTTATATAAACACTAGATATTATCATAATCAAATTCGGAACAACAGAACAATCCTCTAATCTTTTTTTCACGTAATTTTGCTATCAGCTCGAGTATAGTTTTGCAGCTGCAATACAAATGATTCGAACTCTTATATAAACACTAGATATTATCATAATCAAATTCGGAACAACAGACCAATCCTCTAATCTTTTTTCACGTAATTTTGTGCGTTTGCAAAATCTTGCAAATATTTCATTTTTATAAAGCATCAATATGTAATTTAATATCATCACACTTCTTGTAAACAAATTCATATAGTTTGCAGCTGCAATACAAATTATTCGAACTCTTATATAAACACTAGATATTAACATAATCAAATTCGGAACAACAGAACAATCCTCTAACCTTTTTTTCACGTAATTTTGCTATCAGCTCGAGTATAGTTTTGCAGCTGCAATACAAATGATTCGAACTCTTATATAAACACTAGATATTATCATAATCAAATTCGGAACAACAGACCAATCCTCTAATCTTTTTTCACGTAATTTTGTGCGTTTGCAAAATCTTGCAAATATTTCATTTTTATAAAGCATCAATATGTAATTTAATATCATCACACTTCTTGTAAACAAATTCAAATAGCTTGCAGCTGCAATACAAATGATTCGAACTCTTATATAAACACTAGATATTATCATAATCAAATTCGGAACAACAGACCAATCCTCTAATCTTTTTTCACGTAATTTTGTGCGTTTGCAAAATCTTGCAAATATTTCATTTTTATAAAGCATCAATATGTAATTTAATATCATCACACTTCTTGTAAACAAATTCATATAGTTTGCAGCTGCAATACAAATGATTCGAACTCTTATATAAACACTAGATATTATCATAATCAAATTGGGAACAACAGACCAATCCTCTAATCTTTTTTCACGTAATTTTGTGCGTTTGCAAAATCTTGCAAATATTTCATTTTTATAAAGCATCAATATGTAATTTAATATCATCACACTTTTTGTAAACAAATTCATATAGTTTGCAGCTGCAATACAAATGATTCGAACTCTTATATAAACACTAGATATTATCTTAATCAAATTCAGAACAACAGACCAAGCCTCTAATCTTTTTTTCACGTAATTTTGCTATCAGCTCGAGTAGAATAAAGTAAACAAATTTAGGTAATATCAACACTTGATTATTTCAATAAAATCTTTCTACATTCCAACAATCTTTCTATATGTAATTTCATCATCATCTTAAGAGAATAAAGTAAACCAATTTAGGTAATATCAACACTTGATTTTCAGCTCCTCTATTTATAGTCATTCCAAAACAAGTTTAATCCTGCTTAAAGCAAATTTGCAATATCAGCACATTAAGCTGAATGATTAATGTAATTTGATACTGCAAACAGCTCAATTCCAAGAATTTTACTGATTGAAACGTTTCATTGAAATTCATAAGCAAAATTTCACATCCTGTTGTAAACAAATTTAAGCAATATCAGCACATTTATTCTTTTCATGTAATTTGATACCACACTTCTTGTAGGCAGCCAAAAATTTTATTGTTCCAAGAATTTTGCTGATCGAAACGTTTCATTGGAATGTAAACAAATTTTCACATTTTCTTGTATGTAAACAATCTCATTTGCAAATTCGACCAGCAGAATAAAGTAATCAAATTAATTTGAATGATTTTTTATCGTGTAATTCGATATCATCTCATCCTGTAAGCAAATTCGTTGGAATTCATCCTGTGCAATGTTTATTGTAGCAGCAGGATCATTCATGTTTACAAACCGTTGCTATAAAAGCGCAAGCAACCTCTTGGGGAGCACCAGTCAATCTAAGTGATTCAAAGTGTTAGTGTTGAATAAAAAAATTAAAAATGTCTATCACATTATTAAATGAAAGTTTTTCATTAATTAAGAAATTGCGGGAAGATGTGTTGAAGTGTTTAAGTGATGCAAATTTTGTGAATAAAAACAATATTATTAAAGAGTGCAACAGAAACATTCGTAAATATCAAGCAGCATTTCGAAAGTGTAATAAGAATGCTAGAAAACGACATTTGGACAGCTGTATTGATCAAATTAAATCGTTGAAAGTGCTAATCAAAGCCCCCATCGAGGTGGAGGAATTAATCAACGATTAATAAGAAGTGAAGGAAGAAATAAAAACAGCATTCGTAGGTAGAATTAGGGCAGGTGTTATCGTGAATATAAGCCACCTAGATCCTAAGCTATTTATGCAAGATGCTTCCAAATTACTTGCTCGCCGCATTAAGAATACATTAAAACAACAATATCATATTAAAGTTGCTACAACGTTTTGCGGCGGATTTGTTAAACAAAATGCTGACAATGAAATTATAAAGGACATTAAATATTTCCAAGCGAGAACTGCTCCAATCAGTGCAGATGATAATTTAGAGGAGTGGTTTAAATCAAACATTTTGGATCCAATAAACACTCAGCTAGAAGAATTCCAGGAAAAAGACAGTGGCTGGGCACTGCACTCTATAATACATCTAGCAGTACACATCAACAAGTTTGAACAGCTCCGAGGATCTTCGTATATACCTCTACCAAAGGAGATTGCTTTAAAGCAAGCTTGCGTTAATGTAAAGAATAATGATGAAGCATGCTTCGCGTGGGCCGTAATCTCAGCGCTATATCCTGCAAATGTTCACTCCGATAGGACCTCATCATATCCACATTATTATACTGTACTTGATTTAACTGGAATAACATTTCCCATGACGCTTAAGCAAATAACGCACTTTGAAGACCAGAACGATTTATCAATAAACGTATTCATCCTAGAGAAAGAGCGTTCCTTCGCCACACTTCCAGTTAGACTTACAAAACACAGGATGGAGCGACATGTAAATCTCTTAATGATTCAAGATGACTAAGACCAGGCTGATGATGATGATGATGATGATGATGATGATGATGATGATGATGATGATGATGATGATGATGATGACGATGATGATGATGAAGATGATGATGATGATGATGATGATGATGATGATGATGATGATGATGATGATGATGGTGATGATGATGATGATGATGGTTATGCCGGCAGATATCAGGTTTGTTCGCTTACTTTTTCAAGTAAAAACTTGAAAAACGTCAAAATGTATGATAAAGAGAGATATTGAGAGTGACACTCACAAAGTACGCGAACGGCTTCGAGTAAAAACTTGTAAAAATTGCAAATAGTCGGGATCTGTAATAACGACGTGAAATTTTCCTAGCACATAGTATAATAAAAAAATTTAATTTACCACTTTATATACGCTGAAATATTCTTGGAGAACATTCTACTTCTACTGGAGGAGGAGTAACAGCTTTTTCCTTTTTTTTTTAAATTAAAAACTTGAAAAATAACTGCAAACTTTAAAAATAACGGAAAACCGGTGACGATCTGTCAAAACTGACACTTTCGAAGTATTTACTCGACGATTTTTCTCGAGCTAAATCAAGTAATAAATTGCATGGAGGGGAAAAGTGACGTAAACAATTTCTCTCTCAATTGTCGAGTACGCGAACGCCTTCGAGTAAAAACTTGCAAAAACTTTTACAAGTTTGTACTTTCAAGCTAGTACGCGAACAGACCTCTCATTTCTGCTGGATTAAAGATCCTCCCCGACTCATATCAACACAAACTTCAAAAAATAATCGTAAGAGGCATATATGCGACAGATGTTTGCTCTACTTTTACTCTGAAGAAAAATTAACTTCACACACTCCAGAATGCGAGAAGCAAAACGACTGCAGAAATATTTTTCCCTCAGAGGAAAAGAAATAGTTGGAATATAAGAATTATAACCATAAGAATCCAGTCCCGTTTTGTGTGTATGCTGATCTTGAATCAATATTGAAGCTGATTCAGGGAAACAATCAAAATACACAGCGAATCCAGGAACATGAAGTTCTCATATTACAGAGCATATGGAGGCAAGGACTGTCAACAATGGTTTGCACTAGAATTGCAAAAAATTGCCTCCTTAGCTGTACAGGAAAAGCTTAACATCAGGCCAATGCAACCCTTGACAAAAGAGGAACGGCGTTCACATATGGAAAATACTTGCTGCCATATATGTGAAAAAACGTTTGCAGCCGATGAGGAACGAGTCCGGGACCATTGCCATTTAACAGGTAAATACTGAGAAGCATAATTCAATTCATTTCTTTTCATAAATTCTTTTAACAGGAAAATACCGAGGGCCAGCGCACAATGCATGCAATCTGATGTATCAAGATTGCTCCATAGTTCCAATAATTTTTCACAATTTATCCGGATATGATGCCCACTTCATTATTAAGGATACAGCTACATCTTTCCCAGGAAAAGTTGATCTCTTACCAATAAACAAGGAAAGATATATCTCGTTCACCAAGCACATGGACGGCAGCTACATAAAATTCAGATTCATCGATTCCTTCCATTTTATGGCTGAATCGTTAGATAAGTTATCATCATTGCTGCCGATGGATAAATTAAACACTACAAGATCAGTATGGCAGGGATTGGATGATGACACTATCAAACTTCTTACACGCAAGGGTGTCTTCCCATTTGATTTTATTGATGACTGGGGTAAATTGGATTTCCGGAGCTTGCCAACACAGGAAGCGTTCTACAATAAACTGACTGACAGTGCTATATCTCCTGAGGACTACAATCATGCTGAAGAGGTCTGGCAAAAATTTGAAATACAAACACTTGGTGAATATTCAGATCTATACCTTAAGACTGATGTTTTCCTATTGGTTGATGTGTTTGAGAACTTTCGAGAAGTATGCATGAAGACATACAATTTAAATCCAGCACATTATTACTCCATGCCACCATACACTAATGTGAAATTAGAGCTGATAACCGACGTAGATATACTGCTATTCATAGAGAGAGGCATTCGAGGTGGTATAAGTCAATGTTCGAACAGATATAGTAAAGCCAATAACAAATATATGGATGATTTTAAGCCAGAGGAGAAAGAGAAATACTTGATGTATTATGATGTGAATAACCTTTATGGATGGGCCATGTCATAGCATTTACCAACCGGAGGATTCAAATGGGTTGATGTTCCCAATATTGCCGTTTCCGAAATTCCTGATGATTCTCCAACTGGATACATATTCGAAGTCGACTTGGATTATCCTCAACATCTACATGATAAGCATAAGGACTTACCGTTTTGCTCTGAGCATGCAGCACCACCTGGAACAAAATTAGAAAAGCTCTTGACAACATTACATCCAAAAACTAAATATGTTATACACTACCGAAACTTGAAGCAATGCTTATCACATGGACTCATCCTGAAAAAAGTGCACCGGGTACTTCAATTCGACCAATCAGCTTGGCTTAAACCATATATTGACTTAAATACCACCAAACGGATGCAGGCTATAAGCGATCATGAGAAGGACAGCTATAAGAAGATGAATAATGCAGCTTTTGGTAAGACCATGGAAAATGTACGCAAGTATAGTGATATCAAGCTTTGCATGAAGTGGGAAGGTCGCTATGGTGCAAAAGCTCGGATTGCGGCACCCAACTTCCACAGTGCAACGATATTTGATGAGAATTTAGTTGCTGTAGAATTAGGGCGACTCAAAATATTATTCAATAAGCCGCTCTATATAGGAATGGCAGTTATGGAAATTTCGAAAATATGCCTCTACGATTTTCACTACAGTTTTATGCAGCGTGAGTATGGAGATAAATGTAAAGTCATGTATACAGATACAGATTCTCTAATATATGAACTTGAAGAGAAAAATGCATATGAGTTTATGGCTGAAAATATAAACAAATTTGATACAAGTGATTACCCAGAAGATAACCAGTTCGATTTACCGCTTATGAATAAAAAGATTCCTGGTCTAATGAAGGATGAGCTGAATGGGAAAATCATGAGAGAATTTGTAGGCTTGCGCTCGAAAATGTACAGTCTGCGAATAAACGATGGTAAAACTGTAAACAAAGCGAAAGGAGTAAAGACTAATGTACTCCAGAGCCATATCAATTTCGAAGACTACGTCGAATGTTTGAATAACAAGCGAATATTAACTGCTAATCAGAGCTCCATACGATTTCATCATCATAACGTGTACACTATCAGTCAAAAGAAGATCGCATTGAGTCCTTATGATAATAAGCGACATATTATGAGCGGAACGACGGATACTCTGCCGTGGGGGCATTACTCCATTTCATCAGATCAACAAGTGGCAACCGCAGAAAGTATCTAAGTCTAGTGTAAATAATAAATGTATTATAGTTTTAGTTTTATTTATTAAAGAAATTTGCATTATAACTACATGTATTAAGTATTGTAATTATAAATGTATTTGAAATTGTAAAATGTTTTTTTTTTCAAGAAATTATAAAACATCTTTGTTATTAATCCAAGAATTGTGTTTTGATGAAAATCCGAGCCATTTAACGTAAACTTTATCTCCACTCTTCTTTAAGATTTTCTCTACGAGATTATTTATTACTGAAGTAAACAGATAGTTTTCAATCTTCGCGATTTCATCATTGATATATAGCGTTAAGTTTGTCACCTCTATATTAATAGTTTTTCTTATTTCTTCCACACTTATTTTAATTTTCTTGTCAACATAGTCTTTGGTAGTAGCATCATCATTTTCAAGGGGGTTCACCATGTCGTTTTATACACTTTGAGTTTAGATCGTGGTCTCCGTTTATCGTTAAATTAAATCCAATATCCCGCTTTCCTTGTTCACCAGCTGGACCCTGAGCTCCTTGTTTACCAGCTGGTCCTTGAGTTCCTTGTTTACCGGCTGGTCCCTGAGCTCCTGTTGGTCCACGTTCACCTGCTTTCCTAAGATATCCCCGCTTAGAAAAACGTCCAAACTTGTCAACGCTCATCTGTAGATTGTGTAGAAGTATGGTAATGAAGTAGTATTTAAACTATAATATCTGTTTCTCGCAACTCCTCAAGGATAGATACAATTTCATTGTTGTGACTGGTGTTTCCAGCCTGCTTTGATTCCATTAGAAGGCGCAGTCTATCCACTAATTCATTTGGGTCATCCCAGTAAATGTGATCAATGTTTTCTTTAGGCAGAGGAGACCTTCCTGTCAATGTTCTTGAATGTTCAGGTGTTGCGAATTCTTCCTCAGATGTTAAGGAATAATCTCCATAGTTTACAGGTGTGCTACTAGCCTCCATTGTAACATATTTTCGTTCTTCTTCTTCTTCTTTTACATCTTTTGCCTCAAATTTGGCTATATCCATCGGCTCGTATTTGGCTCTTCTAACAAGCTCTTTTAAGGGTTAGGTGATCGGCTTAAAGGTTTCTTCAAGTTGAGCTTCTGCTTCAATCCTTCTCACCTTTAGGACTTTTAATTTTTTTTCGCGCTGCATTCCTTGTCTTGATGATTTATTTTAATAGATTTTCATTCATCTCGGATATTAACTGAATAACAGCTTTTCAAACAGCTCTGATAACAGCTTAACAGCTTTTTAATCACCTCTGATAACAGCTTTTAAACAGGTCTGATAACAGCTTAACAGCTTTTAAAACAGCTCTTATAACAGCTTAACAGCTTTTCAAACAGCTCTGATAACAACTTAACAGCTTTTAAACAGCTCTGATAACAGGTTAACAGCTTTTAAAACAGCTCAGATAACAGCTTAACAGCTTTTAGACAGCTTAACAGCTTTTCAAACAGCTCCGATAACAGCATAACAGCTTTTAAAACAGGTCTGTTAATAGCTTAACAGCTTATAAAACAGGTCTGATAACAGCTTAACAGCTTTCAAAACAGCTCTAATAACAGCTTAACAGCTTTTCAAACAGCTCTGATAACAGCTTAACAGCTTTTCAAACAGCTCTGATGACAGCTTAACAGCTTACCAAACAGCTCTGATAACAGCTTAACAGCTTTTCAAACAGCTCTGATAACAGCTTAACAGCTTTTCAAACAGCTCTGATAACAGCTTAACAGCTTACCAAACAGCTCTGATAACAGCTTAACAGCTTTCCAAACAGCTCTGATAACAGGTTAACAGCTTTCCATACAGCTCTGATAACAGCTTAACAGCTTTTCAAACAGCTCTGATAACAGCTTAACAGCTTTCCAAACAGTTCTGATAACAGCTTAACAGCTTTCCAAACAGCTCTGAAAACAGCTTAACAGCTATTACACAGCTCTGATAACAGCTGAACAGCTTTCCAAACATGTCTGAGAACAGCTTAACAGCTTTTTAAACAGGTCTGATAATAGGTGAACAGATTTAATCTACTCAGCAGGTCCACAGGATTGGGTGTGCTTTCGTCTGAGTTACAGCTTCGACTTATGAAGATTTCGCATGGTTCATGCTTTTATAGTACAATGAAGGTATCAAATCCTTTACGGTAGCGCCCCTTGTTTAATGAGCTGTCCTTATCAATCATCAAGAAACCATATTCATCCTTCCAACACTCAGCACAGGCTCTTCGAAATTTATCAAACTTCATGTCTATATTCACATGATCATTATAGATATGTTTCAAATTCAAGACATCTTGCACTCTTCTAACAAACTCTTTTAGGGGTTTAGTGATTGGCTTAAAAGATTCTTCAAGTTGAGCTTCTGCTTCAATCCTTCCCATCTTTAGAGCTTCCCAATAGTACAATGAAGGTATCAAATATTAAGGTATCAAATCATTTACGGTACCGCCCCTTGTTTAATGAGCTGACCTTATCAATCATCAAGAAACCATATTCATCCTTCCAACAATCAGTTCATGCTCTTCGAAATTTATCAAACTTCATGTCTGTATTCACATGATCATTATAGATATGTTTCAAATTCAAGTCATCTTGCACGCTTCTAACAAACTCTTTTAGGGGTTTAGTGATTGGCTTAAAGGTTTCTTCAAGTTGAGCTTCTGCTTCAATCCTTCCCATCTTTAGAGCTTCCCAATAGTACAATGAAGGTATCAAATCTTTAATTGAGGTATCAAATCCTTTACGGAAGCCTCCCTTGTTTAATAAGCAGCCCTTATTAAAAAAACAGCAAAACCAAGGCTACATCACGAGGTCATGCTGATATATAATACTTCCACTCTAAAGAAAACAGCAAAACTAAGGCATACTGCTAGTATCGGCAAATGCAACCCAGGCAACCTCACAATGGTGCATCCAAGACCCAATGGTGTATCCAAGACATAATCCAGTACAGTCAAAAGCCGATGGTGGATCCAGTACAGTCAAGAGCCAATGGTGCATCCACGGCATAAACCAGTACTATCAATACACAAACCCACATTGTGGACTCAAGCCACCTAGCGACGGTGGCGCCATCTGCGGGTGAGGTTATCTCGTATCCCAAAATTCGAGATGAAAAACTTAGAGGCTACGAGTCTGAGATGAAAAATAAGCGAACTCCTGAAACAAAATTGAAATCCTATGCTATTTCCCTATACTGGAGAGTGCTAAATGTGGTCTCGTATCCCCAAAATGGTCTTGTATCCCCAAGACTCGAGATGAAAAATAAGCGAACTTCAGAAACAAAATCGAAATCCTATGCTATTTCCCTATGCTGGAGAGTGCTTAAAGTGGTCTCGTATCCTCCAAATTGGTCTCGTATCCCAACATCCAAGACATAAACCAGTACATCCAAGACACAAACCCACATTTAGTATGGATTTACACCACTTAGCGACGGTGGCGCCATCTGTGGGGAAATCCTGGAGGCACAAAAAAGTGGCCTGGTGCATACATAGCTTATCTACTAATGAGTGGAATTATCTAGAGGTACAGTGTACGTATAATCATGGTTTCTATATTTATGGATTTTCAGGCTTTTAATTTTCCGAATTTTTAGAATTTTTAGAATTTTTAGGTTTTTAGAATTTTTAGAATCCTCTAGCAGTAAAGCCATCCTGCAAGGCTATATGTAACACTCAATGATTATATGAATCCTTCTCTTGCAGTCCATTCCTAACCCATCACATATATGGGAATGTTTCGACTGTTAAGTTTGCTTACCCTCCCGGATCTATAATCTCGCCCATATCACACTTGCACTTGCAACGATCGGGCATACCACCATCACGCATCCCCTCCATTCAACATGGGCCCCGCACTGATATGACTAGAGTTATACGTATTTTACGGAGCTGAATTCATCATATTTTCTGAGGGTGCCAGATGCTAAATCACATATTATGTTTTATGGTTAGTAAAGGCATATATGATACCATGCATATTGAGAGGGCGCACAACTTTCTCGTCTCCCCATAACGTTTTGCTAAATGTGACCTGGTATTAGCTGGACTGGTTTTTACTCTCAATAAATTATACTAAAACGTTTCAACTTTGCAAGTCAGCTTACTGCGCTATGACTTCTGGGATAGGATCATAAAAATAACGCTAACTTTCAAATTTTCAAAATTTATTTGTGATTTTCTATTTTCCTATGTTACAAAGAACTGGATTTTCTATACTTAAAATAATTGTTGTTAATCTATTTATTTTATTTTATTTTAGGATTGTGGTGTGATTGTGAATTCTATATACGAATCTGAAATACGTTTCTGTGTAATTTAAGAAGGGTTTTTGTTCATGCATAACTTTCCCGCAACTAGTAGTGATTTCTGAGTGGAACATGGTCAGCGGTCTAACTGATGTTCGATGTCTTACATTTGACTCTACAGGGATTTCTGTTGTATATTATGGACTATGTGGGTTGCCGTGTAGGCTCCTAATGGGCTTTACTGGACGTTTAACTCCTGCCACGGAGATTTTTCAACGGAGTTCCTATTCAGTGAGGATAATTATCTAGTGGTACAGTGTATGTACAATCATGGTTTCTATATTTTTAGATTTTTAGGCTTTTAGTTTTTCGAATTATTACAATTTTTAGAAATTTTAGAATTTTTAGATTTTTAGAATTTTTAGAATCCTCTAGTAATAAAGCCATCCTGCAAGGCTATATGTAACAGTCAATGATTTTATGAATCCTTTTCTTGCAGTCCATGCCTAACCCATCACATCTATGGGAATGGTTCGACTGTTAAATTTGTTTACCCTCCCGGATCGATAATCTGGCCCATATCACACTTGCCCATGCAATGATCGGGCATACCACCATCACGCATCACGCCCCACTCAACATGGGCCACGCACTGATATGGCCAGCATTATGCCCATTCTACGGAGCTTAGTTCATCATTATTTCTGAGGGTGCCGGATGCTAAGTCACATTCTATGTTTTATGGTTAGTAAAAGCATATTGTTTTGCTAGATGTGACCTGTTTTCAGCTGAATTACTTTTTACTCTCAACAAATTACACTGAAACGTTTCAACCTTGCGAGTCAGCTTATTGTGCTATAACTTCTGGGATAGGATCGTAAATATACCTCTAACTTTGAAATTTTCAAATTTTTCAAAAGTTATTTGTGATTTTCTATTTTCCTATATAACAAAGAACTGGCTTTTCTTTAATTAAAATCCTTGTTGTTAATCTATTTAATTTATTTTGTATTATTCTAAGATTTTAGCGTGGTTGTGAGTTCTTTATACGAATTTGAAATACGCTTCTGTGTAATTTAAGAAAGTTTTTGTTCATGCATTACTTTCCTGCAACTAGTAATGATTTCTGAGTGGCACATGGTCAGCGGACTAGCGAATCTTAGATGTCTTACATGTGAATCTATAGGGATTGGTGTTGTATTTTATGGATTAGGTGGGTTGCCGTGTAAGCTCCTACTGGGCTATACCGGACGTTTCACTCCCGCCACGGAGATTTTTCAACGGTGTTCCTATTGAATGAGAGTAGATAAACTATGCGGGTACCAGACCACATTTTTGAGCCTCCAGGATTTCACGACAGATGGCGCCACCGTCGCTGGGTGGTTCGATTCTATACTAAATGTGGGTTTGTTCCTTGAATGTACTGGTTTATGTCTTGGATGTTGGGGATACGACACCAATTTGGGGGATACGAGACCACTTTAAGCGCTCTCCACCATAGGGAAATAGCATAGGATTTCGATTTTGTTTCTGAAGTTCGCTTATTTTTCATCTCGAGTCTTGGGGATACAAGACCATTTTGGGGATACGAGTCCACTTTTAGCACTCTCCAGCATAGGGAAATAGCATAGGATTTCAATTTTGTTTCAGGAGTTCGCTTATTTTTCATCTTAGACTCGTAGCCTCTAAGTTTTTCATCTCGAATTTTGGGATACGAGATAACCTCACCCACAGATGGCGCCACCGTCGCTAGGTGGCTTGAGTGGGTTTGTGTATTGATAGTACTGGTTTCTGCCTTGGATGCACCATTGGCTCTTGACTGTACTGGATCCATCATCGGCTTTTGATTGTACTGGATTATGTCTTGGATGCACCATTGGGTCTTGGATGCACCATTGTGAGGTTGCCTGAGCTGCATTTGCCGATACTAGCAGCATGCCTTAGTTTTGCTGTTTTCTTTAGAGTGGAAGTTTTAGATATCAGATGACCTCGTGATGTAGCCTTGGTTTTGCTGTTTTCTTGCTTGAAGATCTCTTAGCTGGAGAAGTTGTAGATATCTGCATGACGCCATATAAAATGGTGCACATAAATTTCTTAGCGGAGAATATGTAGATATCAGCATCACATCACCTTGGTTTTGCTGTTTTCTTACTTGAAGATTTCTTAGCAAGGAAATTGTAGATATCAGGATGACATCGCATTGATTTTGCTGGTTGGTACTAGCAGCATGCCTTGGTTTTGCTGTTTTACTTAGAGTGGAAGTTTTAGATATCAGCATTACGTCGCATTGATTTTGTTGGTTGGTACTAGCAACATGCCTTAGTTTTGCTGTTTTCTTTAGAGTGGAAGTTTTAGATATCAGCATGACCTCGTGATGTAGCCTTGGTTTTGCTGTTTTCTTACTTGAAGATTTCTTAGCTGGAGAAGTTGTAGATATCTTCTTGACGTCACTTCGGTTTTGCTGTTTTCTTACTTGAAGATTTCTTAGCAAGGAAACTGTAGAAATCAGCATGACATCACCTCGATTTTTGTGCTGTTTTGAAATCGATTTGGTCTTTTTTTTTGTTTTCTGATATCACCTTGGTTTTGTGGAGCGGAAGTTGTAGATAAGTACTTAGATTTGTTGTTGTTTTCTAGAGAAATATATGCAGAATGATGAAATAAAACAATATAATGATACTATTTATTTTTATTTATTTCTATTACTATTATCTATTAATTATTATAATTATTATTATTACTTATTATTAATTTAATATAATTTTTTTTACTTATTATTACTAATTATTACTTATTATTAATTTAATTTATTTTATTTTTTTTATTTTTTTATTTTTTTTTATTGTTTCATTTTTTTTATTTTTTTTTTTATTTTTTTATTATATACTATTATTTATTAATTATTATAATTATTATTATTACTCCTGAATGAAGTTTCCAAATTTTTTAACCACACACATATTTTTTTTTTAGCTTCGCCAATTTCTCTTTAATTTGACGAAGCTCACTTTTTTTCTGCTTTTGCAGCCCGCAGCCTAACCTTTTCAGCCTTCATGGTACTTTTTATTGCAGAAAATGTTAGCGATAGGTCATTATAGAAACCTTCGCTTCTGTAAAGCGACCCTCGCAACATATTCATCCCATGAATCACCTAGGAGTTATAGAAAATTATTATATATTTATAAATTATAAAATAAAAATTACTCACAGCTTCGCGACACTGCTGACTCCGCTGCTGCTGGCTCTGCTGCTGCTGCTGGCTCTGCTGCTGCTGCTGCTGGCTCTGCTGCTGCTGCTGACTCTGCTGCTGTTGTTGTTGTTATTGCTGTTGCTGTATTTGGAGAAAAAAATTAATTATTAAAAAAATATTATAATAAATTTCAGAGCAACTTACTTCTGACATTGTGGCTCTTCAGAAATCGATTCAGAATGAGCTAAACTCTTTAGATAATTTGAACTACTTCTATGCATATCTTGATAAAAAAATAATGCGTTTGCAAAATCTTGCAAGTATTTCATTTTTATAAAGCATCAATATGTAATTTAATATCATCACACTTCTTGTAAACAAATTCATATAGTTTGCAGCTGCAATACAAATGATTCGAACTCTTATGTAAACACTAGATATTATCATAATCAAATTCGGAACAACAGACCAATCCTCTAATCTTTTTCACGTAATTTTGCGCGTTTGCAAAATCTTGCAAATATTTCATTTTTATAAAGCATCAATATGTAATTTAATATCATCACACTTCTTGTAAACAAATTCATATAGTTTGCAGCTGTAATACAAATGATTCGAACTCTTATATAAACACTAGATATTATCATAATCAAATTCAGAACAACAGACCAATCCTCAAATCTTTTTTTCACGTAATTTTGCTATCAGCTCGAGTAGAACAAAGTAAACAAATTTAGGTAATATCAATACTTGATTATTTCATTAAAATCTTTCTACATTCCAACAATCTTTCTATATGTAATTTCATCATCATCTTAAGAGAATAAAGTAAACCAATTTAGGTAATATCAACACTTGATTTTCAGCTCCTCAATTTATATTCATGTTTCCAAAACAAGTTTAATACTGCTTAAAGCAAATTTGCAATATCAGCACATTAAGCTGAATGATTAATGTAATTTGATACTGCAAACAGCTCAATTCCAAGAATTTTACTGATTGAAACGTTTCATTGGAATTCGTAAGCAAAATTTCACATCCTGTTGTAAACAAATTTAAGCAATACCAGCACATTTATTCTTTTCATGTAATTTGATACCACACTTCCTGTAGGCAGCCAAAAATTTTATTGTTCCAAGAATTTTGCTGATCGAAACGTTTCATTGGAATGTAAACAAATTTTCACATTTTCTTGTATGTAAACAATCTCCTTTGCAAATTCGACCAGCAGAATAAAGTAATCAAATTAATTTGAATGATTTTTTATCGTGTAATTCGATATCATCTCAACCTGTAAGCAAATTCGTTGGAATTCATCCTGTGCAATGTTTATTGTAGCAGCAGGATCATTCATGTTTACAAACCGTTGCTATAAAAGCGCAAGCAAACTCTTGGGGAGCACCAGTCAATCTAAGTGATTCAAAGTGTTGGTGTTGAATAAAAAAATTACAAATTTCTATCACATTACTAAATGAAAGATTTTCATTAATTAAGAAATTGCGAGAAGATGTGTTGAAGTGTTTAAGTGATGCAAATTTAGTGAATAAAAACAATATTATTAAAGAGTGCAACAGAAACATTCGTAAATATCAAGCAGCATTTCGAAAGTGTAATAAGAATGCTAGAAAACGACATTTGGACAGCTGTATTGATCAAATTAAGTCGTTGAAAGTGCTAATCAAAGCTCCCTATCGAGGTGGAGGAATTAATCAACGATTAATAAGAAGTGATTTTGTTAGGTGGGAAGAAATAAAAACAGCATTCGTAGGTAGAATTAGGGCAGGTGTTATCGTGAATATAAGCCATCTAGATCCTAAGCTATTTATGCAAGATGCTTCCAAATTACTTGCTCGCCGCATTAAGAATATATTAAAACAACAATATCATATTAAAGTTGCTACAACGTTTTGCGGCGGAAATTATAAAGGACTGATTGTATTGAAAACTGACTGAATTAATGAAACTCGATCAAGTGCTGTCGGATAATCAATTAATCATTTTATTAGTTCAATTCGCTTATTTATACAATTAATCATACATATATACATATAAATACAATAAACCAAACCAAACAAAACAAAAATTTATATTAAGAAATAAAATAACAAGATCAGCACAATTTTAATTTGTAGGTAATGTCACCGACCGTAATTTCACTTGCACTTCCATGCAATTGCTGACATAGAAATTTGATGAACGTAAGAATTCAATAACTAGGTGAAGGTAGAAATTGCATATTAGAATGAAATTACGGTCGTTGACTTATTGAGCTTGACTATGCATTTTGTATCTCTACATTCTCCCGCCTCACATTATCAAGTCGGGGTACCTCCAAGATAGTACCGAGTTTCTCTTGTGACCTGGATCCTGCTCGTCTTGGGGTTGGTTGAGGTAGGCTTAGTTGTGGCATCATGTTGTTTCGTCGCTTTTTCCACAAGAAATAGGACCCCACACTGATGATTAAGATAGCTGCCAATGTATAGAATCCAACATAATGATGTATGTGGTGACGATGCAGGTGAGGAATTCTCGCGATATGTTGTTGTTGAGTTTTAATTGCCTTATGGAGCTCTTCAATATCATCAGCCTTGATCTCTTTAATTAGCAAGGGAATGGAATTATTGGTAGTATTTGGACTTGCTAAATATTCACCAATGTGCGTAGAAATAATTTCTTGCTCCGGTATGAATGACGAGTTTAATGCTCCTGGTTGTTTATTGTTTGCACTTATGAATAATGTTGGATGCTTTATCATACAGGTGGGCTGTATTTGTATAATCCCACTCTCTTCAAGGATTATAGGGTGGATCGTTGTTCCACATATGATGTCGAAATGAGTTATTTCATCCATTATAAAGATCCAAGTACTTGGTGTACGTAGCTTATACCACATTTTCTTCAATGGTATATTTCGTAATTGACAGAAGGATGACAATTTTCCCTGGTGATTAAGCAGTTCTATCTCACATCTGCTTTGATTCGATTGCGCACTATATATAGGCTGTTTTAGATTACAAATTAATTGGGCCTCTAATAATTGTATGCATTCCTTGATATCTTCCTCTTTTAATGGTGTAAAGCGGTCCTTATGGAGGTTTACAGCCAGGTATTGTGTTGAGGGTTGAATGTGTATGAACTGATCTGCATGTTTCACAGGTATAGGCGTAAGTTTGAATAGCCGATATATTTCTGCATTGAGCAATGGAATTCGAACGTCAAATAATACATTCCTTTGCGTGATGCGCATCTTAACATGCATTGAATTGTATATTGGCAGTAATGATTTCGAAGTTTCATCTCCTGGTACTCTAAGATGTTTTGGCAGGTGCTCTTTAATTATGCTTAGTTGTTCACGAAGCTGAATGGGTGTGAGCAGTAGTGTGTTGAGCCTTCCGTGTTTTGTGTCGGTTACTACAGCTAGTAAGCTCTTTTGCATATGTTGAAAGTTTATCAGATTTAGGGTTACTAGTAATACTGCCGACGTAAAGGCTTGCGTAGTTTTTAAGACTTCGTCAGCTTTATTAAGTCCATTTGTAATTGTCTGTACATGATGTTCCAAGATAGTGACTTGATGATTTAACGTCTCGCTATTCTTCTTTATGACATTAATTGTGTGTTCAGCAATGGATGTTTGATTCATTAGCAGTTCTTTCAATAGAGCTTCATTTTCCTTGATGTTCTGAATTTGCTCTTCGTATCTCTCCGCAAACCCTTGATCAAGGATACCAAATAAACTGTTTGCGATTGAGCCCACTATTTCAAGAGGAGCTCGTTTGGTTCTAAATCTTTCATTTTCATTTTGTTGTTGTAATACATCATTAATTTGATAGGATTCACCATACTGATGTTGTAACTGTAAAATTGTAGCGTTACAATTTCCCAGGCCGTCTCAAAGTTTTCATTTGTTATTTGTAGATGCTGTATGAGTTCAATTGGGTCACCTATGAGATTGCCTTTGAGATAAAATAATTTTTGAGCTCCAGACATTTTGTCGTCTTTATAAATGAGTTCCATGAACAAATTTCTAAATGATTGCCACTTGATATAGTCACCGTTAAATGACGGAATATCGACTCTTGGCAACTTTATCTGTGTTCCTTTTGACTCGTTGGTGCTTATCGTATTTTTAGATTGAGGATTTAATTTATTCAATACTTCTTGTAGTTGAATTGTGGTAGTTTGATAGGTCTCCTCAATGCTTGAGAATACATCATTCTCCATATATTCGTGTTTTGTTCTACCCATCGACATAATCTCTCCATGGTTTCGGACAAGGTGCTCCCAATAGTCATTTACCAACTGATTTTTTGCATGCAGTAAGCTGCAGATACCTCTTGTTTAATCTCTTCTCTGATTGAAACTGATGCCTTTTGTAGAGTTTCTATAATTGCATATTGCTTCTTAATTACCTTCAGTTGATCTTGCAATACTTCAGTGATTTTCGCTCTGGA